>JAOTQY010000040.1:6244190-6258017 GCA_026413445.1 Dolichallabes microphthalmus
ACACACACACACACACACACACACACACACACACACACACACTGCTGGCTAGGCTCCAAAGTGGCCCTGTGCTTCTTTCGCCCGTGTTTGTGTGCCAGGAGGCCCCCAGGAAGGTTTACTATGACCTCAGTCCACTCTTCCTATAGGTGAACAGTCCATCTGTGCTCCACACAGGCGTGAACACACAAACACACACCCGTACGCCCGCACAGACTTGCTGCCCCCTACATGCTGCTCGCAGTAATACTGCTAAGACTTGTCTTTGTTGAGATCAAGTGTCAAAATGTTTCAGTAAACCGAGATAAATTGACCATAGTTGTTTAAAGACGTTATTATTGGTTACCGCTGTACGTTTTCAATTTATGTTCCACAGAGAATGCGAGCATGTTTGTTGCCATGCCAGGTCACAGAGAACAGTGCTGAGATACACACTGATGTACATTTCTAATAGCCTGATTAAAATCACTTCACCTGCCCCAAGTAATCACTTTGCTGGGGGCAAACAAAAATCTCCCCTAGTTATTTCGTTTTAATATTCACCTCTTCAACACTCGCTAACAGTTTCATCAAATGTTTATGAAATGTGTTTTTTTTTTCTTTTCTTTTAATTGATTATAATTAATTGTTTCAGAATTGTATACGCTCTTCCAATCTGTTAATTTCTAAATGTTTCCTTTTCTGTCTTTACAGTTCTCCGAACAGCTTGTGAGTGTTGGTGTGCGGCCCTCTCTCTGCTGCTGTGGAGGGCTTCACGCACACAGCTAGTGTGGTAAGTAACTACAATCAACACACACGCCAAAACCTCTACTGTGTAGTCTCTTTAAAGTCTATTATTCTCCTTGGAGGCTAAATGAGATGATGGGCCTTGTATTCATTGTTAATTATTGTTCAAATTGTTCATGTTCTTTTTTCGATCATTTTAATTAGTATTGGTTTATGATACCAGTATTGTAATATAAAAATAATTGCTTTCATCAAATAATTGTAGATCTTAGCTAAAATTAAGATTATAAGATAATAAGCCACTCTTATGATTATACCTTTTAACAATTTAGACTTTTCCCGTATGTAAATAGATGACAAACCTTTTACATTGCAGGCTGGATGCATCACACCGCGGAAAAATTTGGTGTGCGCAGCTCACGGGACCCCTTACCTCTGGATGGAATCAACCGGGGACCATGGGCTCCCATGGCTGGTCATGCCTGGCCTCCTCCTCCCAGGTAGCTACACCTCTGTATCTCATAATATACAACCCACACCTGTACATGTACATAGATAAGCCTCTGTTTGTCTTCAGGTCTTTGCCATTTTTTTTACTAGATCTAAATATTCACAATTGTCCAAGATGCTTATCGAATCAAAGCGCACGCTATGATTTCTTGCTATTAGACATTAGAATACATTAGAATGTCTAATACATTACATTCTTACAGGTGCTCACCTGGTGGTCAACCTCAGTTCCACCCACCCAGTCACATGACAGGGCTAAATCATGCAAGTAAATTTTACAACAGTGGGTAAGTGTTTGAGCACATACATCGTTACAGTTTACTGAGTGATAAAATAATAATAATAATAATAATGACTTACAGTGAAATTATTTTCGTGTCCCCAGGCCACTGGGACGTGGAGGAGAAAAGCTGGATCTACCTCAGGCCTTGTTGTCAGGGGTAAACAGGGACCTCCGGATGCCCCCAGCCTCTCCCCGACCATGGGATCCAATTGGTCAGCATTATGAGCCATTGTCCAGTGAGGAACATGCCCGTTTGCACGGATACAATGCTGGACCACCTGCACATCTCACAGCCCGAGCCAATCAGCTGTTAAAGGTAAGAAAATGAATATTTCATGGCTTCGCCATTACTAATATAAATTGTCTAAGTGTGAGCTCATCACAGTTGCTTTGCAAAGTTCTCTTAAATATTGATCTAAAATAAACTATTGGTGATAGTCACATAAATGTATAATTTATCAGAGTTTAAAGGGATGGTGTACCTAAATGTTTTAACATTGCCCTCTTTCTCCCAGTTTGGTCCTCCTCCATTGCAACATGGATCCAGGTCCATTCCTTCAATCCCAGACTTGTGGGAACAGTCTCAACAGCAGAGGCAACCACCGCCACCCAGGGGACCTTACTCTCATGCTGGCCAGTTGAAGCGGCAAGCTCCCCCTCTCGAAGAGCAGTCGGTCATCCAGCATGCCCCTCTTTCCCTAAACAGACCTAATGAGGACCGTCCCAGCCCAAGCAAGAAAAAGAGGAGTTCTGACTCCGAACAGGTAGAGAGAACCACCTAAGCTGATCAAAATAAAATGCTACTCTATGCGATCACTTGATTATTAGGGCTAACTCACTGCCTACATTAGCTTTATTACTAAAGCAGTTACAGTTGTTAAGCATGACTAAGTTTAGGATCACCACTCACTGGTTTATTAAGGATTTTTAACTTGCTGCTTTGGGACGCTGTGTGTGATCCTTAGTGTGTTTTAGTGCTTTAAAGTTGTTGTTTGTCTTTTATAGCGCATGATGGGCGCCCACCAGTACTCAGGGTCTGTGGGAACTTCAGTGCCCTTGCTGCAGCCGCCTCTGTCCCATTATCCCCCTCTGCAAAAAGGTGCAGCAACTTGGAACCCATTAGAATGCAAAATGGGCCGCAGTGAGTTCAAGGTCAGTAAAATTGGCTATTTTGGCATTTATTTTACTGATTTGCTTTACAACATGATGTTAATTATGTCCTTCCTATCTAATAAGTTATCTCACTTCATTGTCTGTATACAGGACTTGCCCAAACAAGATATGGGTGACTGCAGTTACAAGCAGTTCCCGTCCCCCAAACAGCCATCCATTTCTTCGCCTCCTATCACTTCCCCGAGGGGCTATGAACCTCCACCCCATCCCCATAAGCCTTCTCATTCACCACAATCTCTGGGCTGCTCCTCCTCCTCCTCCTCTCACAATGTCCACATCGACCAAACTACATTCCCCTTTCCTAACAAAAAACCTTCTGGTCTGAACCAGAGAGAGCACCAGGTCATTCCCACCCACAAAGTTCATCCTTCTGGGTTGAGGTCTCCTGGCAGCCGGGCACCCCTGCAACAGCTTTCATCGTCCCTGACTGATCGAGATTGCCCTATCCCCACACCAGCACACCACACCGCCGTGCCTTACAGCCACCCCAAATTCCAGCCGCATCCAGGGCTGGTTCCCACCACCAGCCCCTCTTCCAACAGTGGGACACAAGCTGCAGCGGCTCAATGCAACCCCCATAAGCCCTGGAGGAACCAGATCAAACGTGATAACCAGGCCACAGTGAGTGTACAACACATTTAAAGAAATATCTTTCAGCTGCATTTATTTATTTATTAAAATCACTTAGATTTTACAAGTTTACATTCTTAACTGTTTCTCTCTAGGAACTGGGTCCTTATCGCCATACAGTGGACGCTCAGGTTTCCTCTTCATCTCTGCAGCAACAGCAGAGAAGATCTGGGCAAAATCAGGATGAAGGCACCTCTAATGCTCGGGCACCAGTCATCACCTCCACAGTGCCATCCGTGAAGTCTTCAGGTCCTCCTTGTTCTGTGGGAGTCTATAGTAGTGTGGACACAATGAGCTCAGTTCTCTCTACTAATGTCCCGGTGGCCAGCACCGTTAAGAGCTGGAAGACTGCACACGCGTCAGCGCTAGTCTCAAGCCCCAATCTGATTCCATCTGCACAAGGTCTCCAACCCCACGAGTATCAGAGAGACCAATCTGGCATCATAAGCCATCCAAACCACCAACCGACCGCAAAAGTTCAGCATCAGGAACCCCATCTGCCCCAACAGAGGCAGGACAGACCCCGTTACAGCCCAAACGTGTCCTCAGCTCCTTCCTCTCTTAGCTCAGGGTTTCAGAGTTCAGGAAATACCATCATCACCAGCAAGGCCACTGAAAACCTCTTGCAGGCGACACGTTCACCCCTTCATCATGTACAGCCTGCCTCGTCCATCACTGTGAACACAGCCCAACAACAGTCTGAGTCTTTGCATCGTGAACTGCCTCACCAGGCAGCCCCAGTCTTATCTCAGGTGCCACCTGCCCAGCCATATCAAAGGCCATGTCATCAACCTACCATCTCTAGCCCCCAGTCCATTGAGGAAGCACTCAAAAAGCTTGATGCTGAGCTTCAGGACCATATGCGAGCTGAAGAGAAAAGGAAGGAGCAGGAGCAAAAGGAGAGGAAACACAGCATGGACATTAACAAAGTAAGAAACAAAAGGGGAAATGAGGCATCTGCAACTGAGAACCTGGAAAGCTTGCTGTCAAATAGTGCTACTGATCCACCCCCTCCATGCCTGTCTCCACCTATTACACCCTCCACTATTTCCCCACCAACCCAGACATCCCCACCTTTTCCCTGGCTGAGCAGGGGAGGTATGCCTACACGTCCACTGGCACCAGGTGCAAATCCCATAGAAAGGTCTCGCCCACCTCCTCTCACACCTCAAACAGACTATGCCCGTGAAAAACAGAGGCAGAGAGAGCAATGGAATTCCTCGGTCACTCCTACATCCCAGAATACCTCAGGGATTTCCACATCTATGTATTCATCCAAACCAACAGATTCTTTAAATAAAACGATACAGACATCATCCTGTTCATCCAATGTCTCTACCATGTTAAAGAGCTCTCAGAACATCAACGCTGTGTGTTCAGTTTCAAACCCTCCAAACCTGCGAGAACCCCCCAAACTCTATCAGGCCTTTCCAAGGGACATTCTACCATCCTCCTCACCAAAAGCCACGAGTCCATCTAGTCTTCAAAAGCAGACAAGTGGCGTGCTGGGTAGTTTAGGCAGCAGTGCCAGTAGCTCCAGCGGGGATTCAGATAGTGCCCAGTTTGAGGAGGAACCATCCGAGCTTTTACCAGATGGTTTGGCAAACATTATGAAGATGTTAGATGAGTCCATTAAGAAGGAGGAGGAACTGTATTCTGGCCCCAATGGTGGACAGCCCGACCCAGAGCTTCCATTTTCTCTCACGGTGGCGCCTGTAAAGAGTTATTCGTTTGCCCCTGACCTCATGCCTTCCCTGAAACAGCCATCCCCAGAAGAGTACTCAACTGACACCCATGCTAGTCCACCTGTCCTGAGTCGTCAAGGATCTTTGGCATCCCCTTGCAGCCGTACTTCTTCTCTTGAAGAAGAGGAGGATACACTAAAAATCCTCCAAAAATCGGACAGTACTGCAAGTTCTCAAGATAGTGGTGTTGGCATCACAGGAAGTAGTTACCGCCATAGTGATTTGGCCAAGCTCTATGGACTGTCAGAGGGAGTCAAAAGTGAGTCTGAGGAAGAGGCAGAACAGGAAGACGAAACAACTTCCTGTTCTCCACCACCCATGAGGCCTCACCTGCATCAGACAGGTGTGAACAGCATGTTTAAAAACTTAGCCTCTGTACTAGAGAGCCAAAAGTATACCTACCGAGGAGGACCATTTGGTCGACCACCTCCTTCAGCTGTGTTAGGAGTGAAGTACTCCTCATCACTTTCACTGGGCCCAGATATCTGCAGACAGCAAAGCACTTCTCCCACATCAGGCTCAACCAATCATCCAGGCTTTCCAAACATACCCTTAAAGAATTCTACCTCCAAACAAACCCATCCGCTCTCACCTTCAGGATCAACACCTGAAAGAAAAGACGACGCTACAGTCTCCCAGTCAGATCTTTCTGGCTGTGAGGAGGAAGAAGGAGTGAGAAAGGTGCTGATGGATGAAGAGGATCATATCATTGTAGAGGATTCTACAGAGAGCAAGAGGAAGCCCAAGCTCACAACAATCTCAGAATCATCACTAGCAGAGCTGGGTCGTAGTTGTGAGGTGGTGATAAACCAACACAACCTCCCCTTGGTGACATCATCAGACCACAATAAGAAACAGATGCTGCCCTCACCTGAGAAGGACAGGAAGCGGGAGCGGCATTGTAACCCGGAGAAGAAACACAAACGCAGTAGCAGTAGCAAAAAACATGAGGACAGAAAGGAGAAAAAGAAAAAACACAGAGAAAGACATGAACATGCATCCCTATCATCATCATCCTCTTCCTCATCATCATGCTCAAGCCGAAGGCACAAGGAAGGCAAATCACACAAAGAGAAAAGGGGCCACGTAGCCAGTCATCAAAAGGAGCTGTGGGAGAAAGACAGGGATGGAGAGAAAAAGAAAAGGAAAGAGGAAGGAGGAGAGAAAGAGGAATGGGTATGCCGGAACAAGGAGAAGAGCTCAAAGTCAGAACGTTCTTCAGTAGATAATGTGTCGTCTTCACCTGCTTTGGGTTCTGCAGACTTCCAGAAGTTGAAGGCTCTGACAGATGGCCCACCCAAAGAGCTCAAGATTCGACTGATTAAAGTGGAAAGCGGAGACAGAGAAACCTTCATTGCCTCTGAAGTTGAGGAGAAGAGAATTCCACTTGAGGAGATCACCATTAAAAACACAGCCAGTGAAATCATCAGATCATGCAAGTGAGTGATGGTATTAAGTTACTAAGAATACAAATATTAATGAGAGAATTACTATTATCTGAGAGTTCATGACATTTAAAGATTTAATTAGTCATCAATGACCAGTACATGGCATGTGTACAGTGTATATAACAAAAACTAAAGCTTTTCTCAGTGCTACCTTGACATGTTAAAGGCAAAATCAATATTAAACCAAGACTTATTGGTTTCAGGGCTGCCCGTATTAAGGGGAAATTCAAGGAGTCCTATCTACATCCAACGTTGTCTGTGAAACCTGATCTGTCCATGGAGCACCCGATCCCAAGGGAAAAGCTCAACCCTCCCACACCCAGTATCTATGTGAGTACATCATGAACACAAACCACTTCTTGTCTTGGCCCAGTTGTACAGAATGTATATGATTGAATGCTACTAACACATTATTAAGAGAACTCATATGTACTGTATATAGACACGATAGAATTTTGTTCTTGATATTCTGTCCTTTTAAATTACAGCTGGAAAGCAAGAGGGATGCCTTCTCTCCTGTGCTGCTTCAGTTTTGCACAGACTCCAAGAACCCCATCACCGTCATCAGAGGACTAGCAGGCTCTCTCAGACTGAGTGAGTAGCACATAAAATGCAGCATCAGTTATTACAATTCCTCACAAGGAGGTCAATATTTAGAAACGACTATATTGTGATTTTTGGCTCACCTTTTTGACTTTGCTCTGATCTGGATACAGATTTGGGTCTCTTCTCCACAAAGTCACTGGTCGAGGCAAATGCAGAACATGCTGTGGAGGTCCGAACTCAGGTACAGCAGCCAGCTGATGAGAACTGGGATCCCAGTGGCACTGGTCAAATCTGGCCATGCGAGAGCAGCCGATCCCACACCACAATAGCGAAGTATGCGCAGTACCAGGCCTCCAGCTTCCAGGAAAGCCTACAGGTTAGATGAACTATGATATTTTTTCAGTTGTTTTCTTCGGATCAGAACACTTGATTCATTTTGTAGAAAATGTCCAGTTAAAACCACTCAGTTTGAGGGGCCTCCGAGTGGCGCAGTGGTAAAGCGCTCACCCTTTCATCTGGAGATCGCTGGTTCGAACCCCGGGTGATGCTGTTGCCTCTCACAGCCGGAGGCATAGAGAGATCTGATTGGCTGAGCTCTCTCAGGGGGGAGGGATGAGAGGTACTTTACGGTCCCACATTAGCGACGGCTCTACAAGCCAATCAAGGGCGTCTGTGAGCTCGTGTATGCAGAAGGAGCAGATAGCGCTGTCCCTCCGAGTTTGTTACGCCGCCACCAACTGTGCGTGAGCAAGCAGTTCGGAAAAAAAATGATCGGTGATGTCACGTGTGTCGGAGGAAACACGTGGGTGGTCTGCGGCCCTTCCGACTGAGTGGCGGTATGAGCTTAATTTGAGAGCCCCCTAGTGTCTGGGAGGACACGACAAAATTAGGGGGGGAAATTGGGGGGCGGGGAAAAAACACTCAGTTCACTGTTTGTTTCCACAGGAGGAGAAAGGTAGTGATGATGAAGACGACGATGATGACGGGAAGAAACCGGTCATCAACTCAGAGAGCACAGGAAGTAACTCCACAAGCTCCAGGTATTTTAGAGTATTTGAAGCATGTTTTTTTAAGAGAGCTTTATAGAGTACAGGATTTATTTTATAGTTCTATTAAATAATTCTTTCCCGTACTGCTTGTCTCTCAGCTCAGAGCAGAAACCTGTGGGGAAAATAATCAAATTTGGTACCAACATTGACCTTTCTGATCCCAAGAGGTAAGAAAATGTATTGTTATTTATCATACTAACATTTTTTTTTTCTAAAGAGTCAGTGTAGCTATTTACAAGCTCAATATATTCAGAACCATGTGTGAAACATTTTTGAACCCAAGGACGTGTACAACTACATGTACAATAGATTGTCTTCTTGCTATTAAACATGTATGTTTTGTTTGCAATCAGGTGGAAGGCCCAGTTACAGGAGCTGCAGAAGCTGCCAGCATTCATGCGCGTGTCCTCCAGTGGCAATATGCTCAGTCATGTAGGCCACACCATCCTAGGCATGAACTCTGTACAGCTTTACATGAAGGTCCCTGGTAGTCGCACACCAGGTGGGTGTTCATCACATGTCTGTTTTAAAGACAATACGCTCTGCTGCCAGTTCAGTGTTTACACTCAGTTTTTGCTAAGGGCTAGAATACAGTAAATTGTGCATATTGGTGGGCTTGTGATTAATGTATCTACGTTGTTCATAGGTCACCAAGAGAATAATAATTTCTGCTCTGTGAACATCAACATCGGTCCTGGAGACTGTGAGTGGTTTGCTGTCCATAACAACTACTGGGAAGCCATCAGCGACATCTGTGATAAGTAAGAAACCATGTTGTTTAATTACATACATGACTCAGCATTTGCAACATGGACAATTCCCTTAAAGAGCTGGCCTAAATATTTTTTTCGGTGAATTCATGAGATATATAATCAAGTATATAATTGCATTTATTTACCGTTATTACTTTCAGGCACGGAGTGGATTATTTAACTGGCTCGTGGTGGCCGGTGTTGGAGGATCTCTATAACGCCAATATTCCAGTGTACCGCTTCATCCAGAGGCCTGGGGACTTGGTGTGGATCAACGCAGGCGCTGTGCACTGGGTCCAGGCTGTGGGTTGGTGCAATAACATCGCATGGAATGTGGGTCCAGTGAATGGTAAGTGGCCACATAGTGGTCAGACTAGGTGTGAATAATTGTGGCATCTAATTAACCTATATTACTCAAATCTAATAATTCAGTAAGTCTTCTGTAGCCTTTTCTTTTGCCCTGTTGTGACCGTGTACATATATTATTGTGCTTTAAGGGTACCAGTATCAGTTGGCTCTGGAAAGGTTTGAATGGAATGAGGTGAAGAAGGTGAAGTCCATCGTGCCCATGATTCACGTTTCCTGGAATATGGCCCGCACAGTTAAAATTACAGACCCTGACACATACAAGATGATAAGGTGAGTGTTCAAATACAGATAGATATAGTCACAAAAAATATTATTGGTTACTGGGTGTGTAATTCAAAGTAAGATGATAAACACCTTGTTAAAATATTAAATATTCCTAAATCATATGTACTGTACTGGAATGGCAAATGTATTTACTTTATTATAATTTTTTTTATATATCCATTCTCAGACACTGTCTCCTGCAGTCTCTGAAGCACATTCAAATTCTGAGAGACCAGCTGGTAGCTGCAGGGAAGAAGATCTCTTACCAGAGCAGAGTAAAGGATGAACCAGCGTACTATTGCAACGAGTGTGATGTAAGTAATTCAATCTGCTCGTTCGATGTTCTCATACTGTAATATGAAACCAATTAAGGACGCAAATTTGATTTTGCAACTATAAGGAACATTCAAGTCGAACCAGGACTTTTGATTGTGCAGAATAACAGAACACAGTGATGAGAGTAATAACTCCTTTTATTTCTCTATATAATCCCCTGCTACACTAAATACATGTATCCCAGCATTTCACATGATCAGACTGTCTACTTTATGTCTGAAACACTGGACCAAATGTGGAATGTAAGCAGGTCAGGACTGTATAAGGGGTGTGGCAATAACTCCCACCTGCATTCCTGTAATGTGCAAGTGGTGTTGGTGAATGATTGTGTGTACAGAGGTGGCCACAAGTTATCTGTTGATTTTCTGATGATGAGGATGACTACAATAGTTTTTCCGAGACGTACTACTGCCTTCTTTAAGACGTTTGCGGTATTAAAATACCGTGTTTGAAGTCCTCTGGAAACGTCAACCAGTTTTATGCCCATGTTCACCAGAAATGTCATCACAAGTCCCTGTTTGACTTGAATGCCCCTTGTCCGTGTACAAAATCTATTGAAGTCTGTGAGCATTTGCCATGTTATCAAACTAGTCAGATGTAGTCTTTTATTTCTCCTGGAAACGGTCATTGTTAAAGTTCATTTACTACTCAAACATACGGGGCAAGTATAGAATGCCAAATTGAACCTGATTCGCATATATATAAAACCAACTTTAAATAGACAGTCTAAAATGGTACACGAAGCAGAAAATAACCATTTAAAGCAGAGTGTAAATAAGGTAATTATTGTTTCCCATACAGTCACAATAGGAACTTCTCCAGACAGGATGTTTGTATAGCTGGCCCTGTGTTGGCTGAATCCCCGTGATCTATATGATGTGTTTCTGATTAAAGGTGGAGGTTTTTAACCTGCTGTTTGTGACGAGTGAGAGTGGCAGTAAGAAGTTGTACGTGGTGCACTGTGAGGACTGTGCCAGGCAACGCAGCCCTAATCTCTCCAACGTTGTGGTGCTGGAACAATACCGTATCGAAGACCTGATGAACACCTACGACACCTTCAGCTTGGTGAGAACAGATACACATTACACTCTTCATGCAAACGATCTTGAGACGATGCTGTGGAATTGCATCGTCATTTACCACCATTTTTATTGACTTGTTTTATTTCTGTGTGTTTTGTGTTTAGGCCTCCAGCTCTCGGTGAACTCAACTCTGCCATCCATCCCAGCCATAACCAAAAGTCTTGCTTACTAGGACAATTAGTTTCTATGTTTTAGTAAGATCTTTAGTGTTTTAGTTCCTGCATTTGTAATTTTTAAAGTACTACTGCTAATTCTTGTCGAACAGCCAATCAGAAATCAATTTACATCACAATGTTTACAAAACCAATAAGACAGCAGGCCGACATACCAACTTCTGACTGGTCTTACAGGTCTTCAAAGAGGAACACAGTTTGTGCGGTCATGTAATTAATGACAAAAATGGCATCTCGGATTTTCTGTACTTTGTTTGCTTTTTTTATTACTTTTTGGGTTCTCTTTCGGTCTTGAATACTGAAATTGTGTAAATGCTGTTTATATTTTTCATGGGTGCTGCTTTTTTTTCTATTAATTTATTTTGAAATCTAGAACAGCCTAGATGTATACCACATTGGCCTTGTGACTTGTATTTAGTGAAGATATAAATGAATAATACTAATAATAGATATATGAACATTTTTCTAAAGCATTAAGAATACGAAAAAATTAACTGTTTGGAATGGTTCAAAACATACGGGTTTTTGTTTTAGTTTTTACTTTTTTTCAATTTTAGATACTGTCTGAGAAGCTTGTGTAGTTAGTATCATGACTTTATTTCCTTAAAATAAACTCCATTGTTACGAGAGCATTTTAAGATTACATCAGGTGTTTTTTTTTTTTTTTGGTTTTTCATTATATAAATATATATATTTTTTGCGAGATTTCAATTCCTCATCGGTTTTAGCGACTTGTTTTTACCTCTGTTTGCTTTTTGCTTAATATAGATTTATTCATGTGATTTTTTTTTTTCAATTGTACATTTTATTTAACTTCTTTATTCTATTTATTGACTATATAAGTTTTCCTTGTTTAGAGTCAGAGATGTCGTGTTTTCCATGATGTGTTAAGTTTCAAAAGGTGCTTGGTCAATAAAAGGAGTAATGTCTTTTGGCCTTTAAACTGTTCTCATGTGGGGGTGACGCGTGACCCCATGAGGAGTGACTGAGGGGCGGTGCCGCCTCTCTCCTGTAGAGTGGAGGTAGACAGCAGAGCAGTTGTCATTTCTCTAACTAAAAGCTGTCTATTGTAAATGGGAAGCAAAGGCTACTTTTTAAAACCAACATTAGCAGCAAAATTTGACAAATACGAATAAATTCAGAACTGTTTCTAAGTATCTACATATTTCGTGGTGCTCGAGTTTTTTCTCCTTTTTTAAACGTTTTATATGAGAGAACACAGTTGCTATGCCAACCAGGAAGCGGAATCTCTGGTTAGATTAAATCTGACTGCAGTTATCATAAACCAAATATTGAGGGTTTTTAAGCATTTATGTTTGTTTGTGGGGGGGGGAAACAAATCACATGAAACTGTAAATACTGTGGCATTTTACTGGAATGAAGTTACGTGTGAATCAAAAGGATTCATTCGACTGAAACTGTAATTTCTTTTTAATTTTGTCTTAAGCTTGAATCAACGATTCACGTATAATGAAACTGTTTGGTTACGATTATGATTCAGAAGGTGCTGTTCTCTTTAAACTACTCTGTCTTTCAGTTTTGTTTCTAAAGAAAAAAAATCTATTTTTCCTGTTGCAATATATCTTCTTTTTGTGGTCATTTATTTAAAATTCTGCACTGTTTTAGAGAGTTCACACAGAACGCATACTGAGCCAGACACGTCTTAAACACTTCATGTATTTGTGTGACATTACTATGATTATTAATATTAAATGCTTTTGATATACTTTGAGTGTAACTCATCTATTAATTAAAGGACACTGTCTTTATCACTTGTATTTACTTTAAAGGAAAAGACCAGAAGTCCAAATAATTTTAGATTAGATCACCTTGTTCAGATTGAACTCTGATCCAGATTGAATTTTGAAAGGTTTCAGATCATCCATGAGAGAGAAAGGGAGTCATTCCCGATCATTGCATAAAGCACACACCAGATTTTAAAAACCAGTGTTTAAAAAACAGACGGCCATGTTTTGGTAACTAGTAATCCAGTATAGTGTATACTGCAGTACAGTTATAGTGCATGTTATGTGCATGTTTTCCCAGAGGGATACCACACGACACGAACCATTAATGCAGCATCATACAGTCGGATCCAGAAATATTGGTGCATTTGATAAATTATTAGGAGACGTAGTGGCCTATTTGCCTTGCATGCCCAGGGTTGGGGTTCAAATCTCACCTCCAGTCTGTGCTTCAGGTTTATTCTGCATGTTCTTTGTGGGCTTCCTCCAGGTTGTCCGCTTTCATTCCATATCCAAAGACAGTGCAGTGTGCGATTACACATTACTGTGTGAACAACATAAACATTAGATCATTTGACATCAACACTGCATACAGTCATGTCTCAGAATAAACAAACAAATTCCAATTTCATTATGATCAGTCTGTGTGTAATTTGAGTGCAACACTTAACCTGAGAAGTGGGCATCAGCCACCACCAACAGCATGTTCAGTATTAGGTTCAGTATCCACGATCTACTGAGCTCTAACTGCAGTGGTGTGGTTTTGTTTTGTGAAGGGAATGACTCTGGGCTGCTACTGAGAGCTAGAGAAAGTACTGCATGGGCTAGTGGTGGTGACTCAGTGAAGGCACGGGATTACTGCTCTTCTGGTTTTCACTCTGCTGTGAGGTGCATGTGTATAATAATTGCATCTTAACTCATCTGTCAATTAGCCTAACCTGCATATCTTTGGACTGTGGGAGGAAACCGGAGTACCCGGAGGAAACCCACCAAACACGG
>JAOTQY010000040.1:6360344-6372583 GCA_026413445.1 Dolichallabes microphthalmus
AATACATAAAAATAATTAACACAAAATATAAAGTAAAAATAAAACAAATTAACCTGCACTTTACCTTAAAAAAAAGTCCAAATAAATCCCGACAGATAAGTGTTTCCATTTATGCGCACAGGCGCTGTGTGTGTGTTATGTGTGTGCGCGCGTGTAACCTGACACCGTGCCCGTTCACTCCCTCTCGCCTTTAATGTGTTTGTGTGTGTGTGTGTGTGTGAGAAGCAGAGAGAGAGAGTGAACCGGCACGGTGTCAAATTACGCGCGCACAATACGCACAAACTCTGCAGCGCAAGAGAAAGAAAAACACACGCACACACACACACACACACACACTCAAATACACACACACACTTTAAAGGCGTGAGAGAGAAAGAGAGAGTGAACCGGCCAAATTACGCGTGCGCGCACATAGAACACACACACTGCAGTGCAAGAGAAAGAAAAACACACTCAAACACACACACACACACACACACACACATTAAAGGCAAGAGAGAGAGAGAGAGAGAGAGAGAGTAAAAATGGCACGGTGTGAAATTACGCACGCGCACACACATAACACACACACTCTGCAGCACAAGAGAAAGAAAAACACACACTCACGGATGTTGATTATACCAGTAAGTGACGAGCACTAAGACTCAGCAGGGGAGATGATGACCCACAGCGCAAGAGAGAAAAAAAACGCTGGCTCAGTTGTGATCACGTGACGCTCGGCGTCAAAACAAGAAGCGCATACGTGATACATGATACTCGGTGCTCGTAAACCAAGACAATGCTCTTTTTCCAAGTCAAAATTTATAAAAAATCTTTGCTCGTCTTGTGGAACACTTGCAAACTGCATTACTCGCAGGTTTTACTGTATGTTTTTTTTTTTCAAACAAGCATCTAACCTTCCAAAGTAACCAAATAGCAATATATTCAACTCACCTATGTCACCAACAGGTCCTTGATAACCTGGAACTCCAGGGTCTCCAGTGGGCCCGGAACGTCCAGCTGGGCCAATGCGCCCAGGTTTGCCTATTGATCCAATCTTTCCTTTGGGGCCTACAGTTTTTAACAAGAAGGACAAATCCAGTATAAGTGCAATACGGTAAACCTTAAAGTAAACTATAAAGCTACAATTATAGCTGTAAACTATAAAGCTGTAAACAATAAAGGTATATTATCTTCTCTAGAAAACAGAAATCCACCTCACAAAGATGCAGTGAATGCCTTTTTGTCATAGACCAAATTATTATTTTTTTTACATCTTCTAACGATGGACCATAAGTTAACAACATTATTTGTACAATATGTAAAGAAAAAATCATGAACTCTGTTTATGCAGCTTACCTTGACGTCCAGGGAAGCCAGGTCGGCCTCGTGTTCCTGTATAGCCAGTGAGGCCAGGGTCTCCTTGTGGACCAGGACTTCCAGGTGGCAAATTCTCTAATTTGGGTGGGACAACAATCCCTGGAAGTCCTTTCCTACCAACATTACCTGAAAAAGACATAGATTTCAAGAAACAACATGTATTTAAGAAATTATTTAACTTCAAAGAAGTACATGTAAGAGAAACCGACTGGATTTAAGATAATAGGGTAAATTTACTGACCCATCATTCCTCTTGCTCCTTTGTTACCGTAGCCTCCCTGATCACCAGGAAATCCTGGCCGTCCTGGTAGTCCACGGTTTCCAGGGTCTCCTCTCTGTCCTGAAGGAGACAGAGAAAGGCAATCTTTGTGATATTAGGGTAAACTTACCTTATCAAAAATGCCATGACTTCCCAGGGAAGTTAGGGCATAGGGTAGGATAGATGGGGGTGCCAAGCCATTCCAAGGCATAACCACAAACTCATTCATATACTGAGGGCAATTTGGAAATGCCAGCCAACCTATAACATATTATCTTTACACTGTGGGAGGAAGCCAGAATACCCAGAGGAAGCATGCCAAGCACGAGGAGAACATAAAAATCTGGTGGTGAGATTCTAATACTACACCCTGGAGGTGCAAGGCAACAGTACTACCCCTAAGCCACCAGACTGCCTCAATTCAACATACCAAAATACAAAAAATGTACAGACATTTATGAAGCTAATTGTTCAGTGTCTTGATGTGCAATGTTTTAATAATCCTTTATATCAGCACCTTTGAATCCTGGGTTGCCAGGTGACCCACGTCCTCCTGGAAATCCAGTATCACCACGTTTCCCAGGGTTTCCAGGTGATCCAGGAAATCCAGGATCTCCTCTGTCACCCTGGTCTGTTCCAGGCCCAGCCGGACCACGAGGACCAAGGGGTCCAGGAAGACCTATAAAAGAGAACATTTTAAAAGGATCCTCAATTGGCTGGCTCAGTGAGAGATTAGTTAGACCAATAACAAGGAAGTTAACGCAATGTAATTTAAGAGGTCAGAATCAGAATCTTTGCCATGTCCGATTTATTTTCTTTGTGTGAAGAAATTATTATACTGAAACTGGACAGTCATTTAAAAGCAGGCTTACCTCTTTCACCATCTAGTCCAGGAAGACCAGCATCTCCTGGAGGACCATGGACGTCAGCAGAAATGGATGGTCCCCCACGAGGACCTGGAGGACCAGGAAAGCCTGGCTGTCCAGGGTAACCTAGCAGAAAACAACACAAATATGATCAACATTTTACATCAAATATTGCCATATACAGTACTGGAACAGAGCAGGTATCTTTTTAAATTAAATTTTGCTTGTTTTAATTTGATTACTGTAAGTCATGGCTTACTGCTGCTTAGCTTGCTGAATAAACTTTATAACTGTTTTTGACAGAGCTGTTTATAAGGTATTTTATTTTCTCACCAAGGTCTCCTCTGGCTCCTTTTACTCCTGGAAATCCTGCTGCTCCGGGCACTGATGAGCCTCTCTCTCCCTTTAGACCTTTTAAACCAGGGGCTCCAGTCAGACCGCCCTCTACTACTCCTGTGGACAGATTTAACTACATTATTTTGAGCTTTGTAGATGGACTACCAAAGGCTGGTTGCTGACTGTTTATGGACTAATTTGAAATGCAGGAACTATCAATACAGTAGCTGTGAATGCTCTTACCAGGTATGCCTGGTTGACCTTTGGGTCCTGAAAGTCCATTGAGTCCATCTAAACCAGGGGATCCAGATAAACCTATAAGGGAATTACAGTAGCAAAGATGTGATGTTAAACATACAGTACTTTAAAAAAATTATTCTGTAAAATAACTGTAAAGCTAGACGTTCAGGCACAAGACCCAGGCATTATAGAGTTTTAAAATTGTGCTGGTTATTTGATTCAAAACCTAACCAGTTGGCTAGTGTCAAAGACATACATAACTTCCATAAAGACACATCTTAAGCAAAAAATAACATGCAAGGAAGGCATCTTGGCTGTAAATGTAGAAGAAAACGATGATCTTTGATCGACTGACCTTTCTCTCCTGGTCGACCTGGAGTTCCAGGGAAACCCGTTTCACCATCCTGTCCTCTCTGACCTGGAAAGCCAGGGAGACCTCGACTGCCCTGGGACCCAGGCGAACCTGACAGAAGGCATATGTTGTACAAGACAAGGTTAAAAAAACACTTAAAATAATAACCAAATAAAAGAAGATGTGTGTGAAAAATACCTCCTGCCCCTGTCCTTCCTGGATCTCCAGGTAGACCTTTCTGCCCAGTATATCCAAACCCTCCTGGAAAACCCTGAGAACCTTGAGCACCATCAAGGCCTGGGATACCTGTGCATCAAAAACAACAGAGAGAGAAAAATACTTTTCGGCATCACATAATCACATACTATAGATTAGATTAAAAGTCCATTATATATTACAGGATCATTATTTTTAGCCGCCTTTTAGTATAATGTTCGCACATTGTTCATTTAAGTTCATTAATAGCAGCAGTAATTGGCATTGGTTATAAACATGTTTATTATATTAGGCCAAGTGTTTATATTCAGAAACCATCAGGATCTCTAGCCATACCTGTATGTTTTACATAAAAAAAATATAGTACAAGGTTATTTCACTTCTATTGAAATCATTAACATAAAAGCTAATAATTACAAGCAAGGGTTTTTAGTAATGTTAAATGGTAATAGAACACTTACCAGGGAATCCAGAATCTCCCACGAGTCCCCTACGTCCAGGGGCCCCATGTACTCCACTGGAGTCTCCTTTCTCCCCTTTGGAACAGAAATAATAGGATGATCATTATGTTAAATATAACCAGATACATAGCCACATACTACAGTTGACTCTAGTGTACAAACTTGTTTATAGGCAAAGAGGACCTCACCCTTGTTACCAGGCAATCCTGAAGTACCAGATGAGCCAAACAAACCAGGAATTCCATCCTCTCCCTGCAAAAGGGATAAAATATATCAGATAACCTCCAATACATAGTCTTCAATGATTATATTAATCTATGTTACAAATTCTATTTTAGACACAAGGCGTACCCTAGGTCCAGGCATGCCCGGGAAACCAATAACCCCTGGTGCCCCTTTAGGTCCTGAAAATCCTGAGGAACCTGGGCGCCCTTGGAAACCTGGATCACCAGGTAGACCTTTAGCTTGGTCAGCAAATCCTGACTGACCAGGAAAGCCTGGTTGACCAGGTAAACCTGGGGTTCCCTTATCACCTGTTTAAGAACAATTAATGTCACATAACTGGCATAGGATGCTGACAGAGTACAATTTCTAGGCTAAAAAAAAGAACTGCTCTGTTAAGATTAAGTTCAAGCAACTTTGACCATCACTGGTATGTACATGATGCTTCTTATTCTGTTAAGTTACAGTTGTTTGTTCATGGGCAGATGAGAGACAGCAGCTACAGGATTGTTTCTGTACCTCTCGGGCCTGGAAAACCAGGCAGTCCAGTAGCTCCAGGAGCACCTCTGTCCCCTTTCTGATGAATTGAAAGAGGTGGAGCGGGAGGCCCTGCTAGGCCCGGTTCTCCACGATCCCCTACAAAACGGCACACACACACACACACACACACACACACACACACACACATTTGAAAGCCTTTCTACATGGTAGAATATAAAAATCAACAATCATCATATCTCATCGACATGATAATTGGTACGTATTAAGACTTTATAATACCTTTAAGACCACGCGGACCATTTACTCCAAGGTTGCCATCAAATCCCGGGATTCCAGACTGACCTTTACTCCCTGGTTGTCCATTGACTCCAAAACGCCCGGGTGATCCAGGGAATCCCACTAATCCAGGGAATCCCTTCTCCCCTAGGAAACATCCATGCCAGTGGAGACATTATACATACTGCCTTGCACATTTTAGTGCTTTCCCTGCTTTAGCACTCCCACTTCAATGAAGAAAATTCTGTTTGTTAAAACCTAGTTTAAATTCTTCTGTTAATTAGTTAAATTACAGTAGGTGTGTTAGGGGCTGAGAAAGCACAAAAAAATGTGCAGGGCTGTGGTCACCCAGGACAGTACTATATGATGGCTGGAAGGATGACACAGTACTAATACTTATGAAAGTGATGGAAAATTTGAGATAGAAAATTTTTAATGAGAAATGAGATGTTAGCTATTTTGCAATCAGTATACAGTGAAACCTCGGACTGCGAGTAATGCGGTTTGCAAGTGTTCCGCAAGACGAGCAAAGATTTTTAATTAACTCTGACATGGAAAATGAACAGGTTTTGGTTTACGAGTAAAAAGTATCATGTACCACGCATGCGCTTCTTGTTTTTCTCGTCTCCCCTGCTGGGTCTTATTGCGCGTCTCTTACTGGTATAACCAACATCCGTGCACGCATGTACTGTTTTCTATAACACTGTGACCACATGTGAACGCGAAAACATATTTTATTTTGTGTCTGTATGCGAGTGTGTACAACATGCAAAAGCAAGTCTTATTAGAGAGATGATTAGAGATTAGAGAGGTTAAAAAAACATTCTTTTCAAAGATAAAGTGCAGGTTCATTTGTTTTATTTTTGCTTTACAGCAGTGATTCCGTTCGTGTGTCGCTCAATCGAGTGTCATCGAGGGCTGTGGAACGTTTAATGTGAGTTTCCATTATTTCTTATGGGAAAATTCAATTCGGTTCACGAGTGGTTTTGGAATATGAGCCCGCTCCCGGAACGAATTATGCTCGTAATCCAAGGTTCCACTGTATACTGTTTGCAAAATGCTTTTAGTTTTGCATGAAGACTGAAATAAATAAATCTTCTCATCCTAACAGGATTGCTTTATATTTTTAGCAAACATAAACTTCTTACCTTTTGCTCCTGGCCTTCCTAATTGGCCATTACGTCCTGGAATACTATCTCCAGGACGTCCCCTTTGTCCTGGTAGTCCTGGAATTCCAGGTCGCCCAGTAGAACCCTTTCTACCTAGGCCTTGGAGCCCTGGTTCTCCTTTTGTACCCTTGTAGCCCGGAACACCTAGGAGACCACAAACACTACGGTCAAACACCACTCAATTGATATTGAATTTGGAATAGCAACATCAAACTCTTTCAGATTAGTAGTAGCATGAAACTGCAGAAGAAGATAAAGAATAAGCCTACTATCAATGACAAGGATTTACTGAATGCTTAAAATTTGCACTTGTACAGTATGTGAATGTTCCAGTATTTGTACTACATATATAGCGATTGTACATTTTATTGCAGAACACTGAAATAACCAGTGATTACTGAGCAGATTTTGAGTCGCATTAATCAATTTTTATGAGCTAATGACTGACATCTATTTCACTTAAACTGCCTGTCTTCTGCAGACACCATTCATCATTCAGCACCACAAGTGGTAAAATAGGTAATCCAATTATGTCATAGTATACAAGGAGTTTCAAAGCAAGTGCTAATGCTTCTAGAGCAAGAAGAGGCAAGGCTCACCAATTTGACAATAGTTGAATCAGCAAATTATCCACTACATTCAGGATAACATTAGTACATAATATCATCAAAGACATCATGATGTGGGACGAGAACACTTTAGTACTTGTGCTTTGTCCATTAACAGCATTTGCTGCTGCATTTACAGTTACAACTTAAAGCTACAGTATCTATCAATACTGTCCAGAGCCATCAAAGACTTTTATTCATTTTTTTTCATCTGAGATGTATAGTGGCACACTGGAAACATGTATTGTGTTGCGAAGAGTCAACATTTTAAATAGTTTTTGGAAACAATGGCTGTCATATTTTTTGGGCTGAAGAAGAAATGGACTACCAGCTGTTTGGACTAACAGCATCAAGGCCAAAATCCAGCATCAGTCAATGATGATAGGGTATATACCTAGAATTAGGTACCTGGCCAATTGATGAAGAAAAATATGTTTTTTTGGAGCAACATATGCTGCCAACCAAAATGCAATCTTTCAGAGACATCCTTGTATTTTCCAAGCTAAACACAGGGTACGGGTGCTAGACTGGCCTGCCTGCTCCATGTATGGTATGGCAAGGAAGACCTTGAATAATTGCGCAGCTGAAGATCAACATAATAGAAAAATATAGGAAAATCCCACTAGCTAAACTTGACCAACTGGTGTCTTCAGTGCCCAAATCCTTAATAAGTGTAATTAACAAAAAAGGTGATGTTACACATCGGCAAACAGTCAGCTGTTTCAACTTTTTTTTGGAGGATGTTAAAGAGACCAGATTTGAAAAGAGTGCATATTTTCAACAAACAATTACAATTACATTTTAATCATCAAATAATGGATTGTTGTAGAGCTTCCAATATAGTTTAAAGTAAAGAGATTTTACAGATGACTGCCAATTTCCATTTTTTATTGGAATTTCGGTTGCAATCAGCAATGTCACAACAGTACTGTGTATGCAGTAAATTCAACAGCATATGAACTTAGATAGATAAATTCTCGATAAATATAAACAAAATAGGTTAAAACCATTCACTATTATATATTTGCAGTACATCAGTGATAAACACTACTAACATAATCCTGAAAAGATAACAGTAAGAAAATTGCACATTTTAAAATACTAAATTATATCAGAAAAAAAATCATCTGATTCTAGAAATTTCTTTAAACCTTCTTTTTGCAGTTGAATAAGTTATGTTAATGTTATGTTAATGCCACACAAGCAGATTAGGATTATGACAGCTAAGCAAATGGCTGGAGTCTAGCTACAGTACATTAGTGCTGCTTGGTTGCATTGGTGAAAAGTTTAACTGGCAACTGCTCATTATGGACATATATGCTGTATGTACACACATGTACTGTACATACACATTTAAATGTGGGTTAAAGCACATGATTTATACCACCCCAAAATTGAGAGTTAAACAGAAATAAACTCCCTTGATACAAATACAGTAAATGATTGTATTGCATAATGAATTATAAATTATATAAAAATTATTATAAAAAATTAATATTCATCATCATCAAAAAAAAAATGTTTGGAACTGGAATGGTATATAAAGTGAAACATATCTCTCTCCATAAGCTTAATAAAGCAGCAAAGCATAATCCCTTTTACTATGTGCTTTGGTTAGAAAATTCATACGCTCTAATTTCTGGAGCAAGCTAAAGAAATAACTTATAGAAAAGAATCAGCTGTTAGACAAATATTATCTCTATAAAGAAGTACTGGGTTGATAACTCTCACCTTCACAGCCTTGACACCACAAATGGAAGGGATGGGAAGATGGAGATAATAAGAGACAAAGAGACAAAAAGGAAAGGGGGAGGATATTGATATAATAAAGGAATGAAATGAGATGCATTGTGGGAAAGAGTCCAGAGGAGAATGTATTGACAAAAAGAAGAGCAGTCAGAGGACTTAATGATTATTACACCACCAACTGTGATGGAACACAAGTGCTTAATTTTGTCTCTCTTATTTTACTTTTCATTAGTTAGCTTATTTTACACTACTGTACTTTATCCTATATTGCCATACTCGTTCTGAATTGTTCTTTTATAAAGCCCTCTTCAGGGCCAACTTTGACCAGCAAACAAATATGCATTCAATTAAATGCTTTAAGAGAGTGGACTGAATTACTGTATTCTATAATATAATGCTGTTGGTTTTCTCAATGACAAAATAAAGATCCACAGGAACGTCAAGAATTACAGATGGACAATTTAATAAACAATAAAGAATAAGCATTTTACTGATTGCTGTATTACCTGCAGGTCCAGGGAATCCAGGACTACCAGGTGGACCTCGAGGTCCTTTGATATCAGAAAGGGTCACACCCGGTGGACCTGGCTGCCCTGGACGTCCTTGGAAGCCACTGGGACCACGCTCACCCTTTATACCTGGGTTACCGCTACGTCCATCAAAACCTATAAGAGAAAATATTATCCATAGGTGCAGTATTGAAACCTAAACAATAGTAGTTCTGAGATGAGGTCATTAAACCTACCAACTGCACCCGATAATCCGGGAGTGCCTGATTGGCCCTTGTCTCCAGGTGCTCCTGCTTGTCCTGGAAGTCCGGGTATTCCTGGAGCAGCCCCTAAAATTTCACCACGTTCTCCTTTTGCTCCTTGCAACCCAGGACGGCCATCTATTCCTGGAGCACCTGGAAGACCGTCATGTGTTGTACCTGGGAAACCTGGATCTCCTCTTGGTCCGGAGAAGCCTGTAAAATGTATTGTGTTCAAATAATTAATCACAATGCAATTGTCCCAATGCAATTTTCCTTTATAAAGGTCATTTATAAACCATAACCACTAAGCCACCCAACCTAGCTCAAAACTAGCATGCATCGTTTCAACCATCTCAACCACAGAAATAACCCATGCTAAACAATGAATTGCAGTGCTTTACTAAACCAAGGCTAATACTACAAAAAATATTGTATTTGCTTAAATAGGCATTAAAATTAAGAAAATATTCTATTATTACCACTGCCAAAAATATAGGAATATAAAAAAATACAGGAAATGTAATTTGTATGTCTGAATATTACATGTCTGTATACATACAGTATAATTATGACATTTGTCAAAAGTTGTAATTTTTTTGTTCAATCTTTTGGGAAAATATCGGTGAATCAGTGTTTTGGCCTGAAGAGTGCTGAGATGTATCACACAGTTCTTTTCATGTTCTAACTTCTAAATGTTGACTAAAATCATACCTTGGGCTCCAGGTTGACCTCCAATCCCTGGATCTCCTCTCTCACCTTTTGGCCCATCAAAACCTGGTGATCCACTTAGTCCTGGTAGACCTGGCTGTCCTTTTTGTCCTAACCAGATACATGTATACTGTACTTAAAACTGGATATGATATAGTATATTTACAAGCTAAGGTTTTGCTTTATCTTCATGATCAATTGCAGTGCAAGATGGAAAGAATTACCTGTAGATCCAGTCATTCCACATGGACCTATCTTCCCAGGTTCTCCCGTAATTATGCAGGGCAGTGACTGTCCTATGAAGATTCATCCAATCATCATTTACATGCTTAAATCCACAACACTGGGCAATAACTGTTTCTAAACCGAACTTTTTAAAACAAAAATGTAAGTGAATGAATTGGTTTTACCTTTGGTAAAAGCAAAGAAACATAATATAAAAGAAAATCATTATTCAATAACACAGTTCGAATAGGATATGACAACATTAATCCAGTAAAATTATAATATTTTTTAAAAGAACTGCTCCAATTTATTCTAATTTATGATCATCCAAAAAATATATAGTAACATATACAGTAGTATAACTATTTAGTTATCATTTAAAATATAACTAAGAAACAAGAAAAACTAAGAACTAAAAAAAAAAAAAATAAGGAAAAAAATCATGTACTGTGCATATCGTACACATATACATATAATCACATGAGTTGTTAAGCAAAAGATAAGAATTATTCCTGATTTAATAAATAATTTAATTTTTATAATAATTTTGTTGAGGTAACTCTCAGCTAATATTCCATATAAATATTTGAACTGATACATTTAACGATTTCTGATATCTGTTATTACTAACTTTATATTGCCATGACAAATTTCTAATTTGACAAATACGGTATGATCTATTTTGTTGAAATGATGTGAGATAATAAACCATATGCAATCATAAAATACACCCTACAATGTAGTGTCTCAGGATTGATCACATGCACCAGGATTTGTTAGCTGATTGGATTTGTTAGCAATAAGAGTCAATGCACTGCCATTGTGTGCACTTGTTGTATGCACTGGTGTAAGCTGAAGACACAAAGCGGTGAGGGATGGCAGAGCAAACATATCAAGTCAAGCATAGCAGTCAGTGAAAAAAAACCTACAGTATCATCCATGCTCTGATATACCCTGACTTTTACTTTTCTTTACTCCGCCAGCTGTATGTACTGTACTTCCTGACCACTGGCTGTGGCTCCAGCTTACTCCAGAATATCCAACAGGTGTCCCCACTATTCCACTGGACACCACACCAATATAGGACAAGAGCTGATTGGAGCAGATACCTTAAGCATATTTTAAAATTAATCATGGCAACGAAGGCCAAACCTTTGATATCTGTTCCATTCACCCTGAACAACTTTCTACTGGCTACAGCTCTGGGCTCCTCACCTCCCTTTGTGAAAGAGGCTTCATTAAGCCTCGCCTGCCCACAGCTGTCACCTAGTCAGACAACATGCAAAGTGAAGAGAAATGGCAAGAGATGCGGTCAGTAAATCAGTCCATCAATCAGTTCATTCAGGGAGCATCATCAAATCATTTAAGGCACAAGCATGAAGAAAATTATATCATTAGCAAGGAAAATAAAACAAATTAATCCAAGTAGACCAGGCATGTTCTGTTAAAGCATAGCAAAGTCTCATTTCTGCACACTTCCAATTCAGAGAGACGGAATGTGTAAGGGAATTTTAGTTAAAAGATACGGGTTATTTTTCTTGATGCTAGGTCCCCAAAACTCTCAATTTCACAGAGAATGAATCAACCATTAAGTTGGAAAATACAGTGTGTTAGCACAAGCAGAGTAAGAAAAGAAATTTGTACATACACATGTAAGTCAAAACAGAATCTACATTTGTGTACTTGTATGTAATGAATTTTGAAACACTGCTGATTAGGTTTTTGGCCTCCCCAGATCCCCAAATAAATGCACTGGCATTTTGAGTTACCTGTAAAGGTGCAGAGAACTATAGGAACTAATATTGCCAACATTAAATTTACCTTGTAACCTATACAATTATAGTGGTATAGTAAGTCCCCGACTTACGAATGAGTTCTATTCTGGGAGCACGTTCGCAAGTCAAATTTCTTAAGTTCAACAAAGTGAGTCTTATACACCTT
>JAOTQY010000040.1:6394166-6405864 GCA_026413445.1 Dolichallabes microphthalmus
CCATCTCCATATCATTGCATTCAGTTTTTATTCACAATTTGTTTAGTGTCCCAACTTTTTTGGAATCTGGTTTGTATGATTTTCGTTCCACTTCTCACGTGTACACCACTTTGTATTGGTCTTTTGTGTGGAATTGCAATAAAATTGATTCATGTTTGTGGCTGTAATGTGACAAAATGTGGAAAGGTTCAAGGGGGCCGAATACTTTTGCAAGCCACTGTATGTTAGTGAAGTGAAGCTAATATTGGTGAAATTTAGACAAATCTAGTCTAATATTTGCCAAAAACCACACTAAATGTTCAATGTCTATCACTTCCTATATTCTTTTTCTTTCTACCTTTAATGAAAAGTTCCTTTCCTTATGTATAAGTTATACATATACATATTATAATGTGAATGTACATATACTGTAATTAAATACAAGTAAGAGTTAAGTTTAAAATACTGTAACAAGCTTGTTACTAAAGTTTACAAGTGAATCCTAAAATCCTAAAAGATATTACGTTAATGTCTAGATTTGAAATTGTGCTTAATAATAAAATAAAAAATCCAACCTACAGGCCGAGAGAGTGTGAGAATGAACAGCAAAAGTTTTTATATAGGAATTAATGATTATATGTATTTAGAATAAACACACAAAGTTGTACCTTATATTCTGTCATTTCATCTTCTCTTGTTTCATACCTACACATAATCCCTGGTGCCCAATGTATGTTTAAATCTAATCAGTGCCCAGTGTGTGTTTAAATTTGTCAGTCCCCAATGTGTGTGTAAATCTATCAGTGCCCAGTGTGTGGCAGTGTCTCTTCCTAAACCAGAGAAAACACATAATCATCAGACAAAAAATGACTGCCTGTACAATGCTTAACGGAAAAGTAGTTTATAACTGATGTTTGTGGTAAATATAACCTTGTTTAAACAGTTTATGACTGTTTATAATAGATAATTAGTAGAAACATAGAGGACATATTGCCAACATTTGTTTGAGAATATGATACCAAAACAGTCTATATACTGTACACACTAGGCTCGTTTTAGTATATTATATTACATTACATTACGTTATAAATGTAATATATAACGTTGTCCCCTGTTGTCATTCAGTACTTGTCACTTTTTTCTTGTTTCTGCTTAATTTTTATTATCTCTTAAAACGAATTATACAAGCCCTATTGGTCTGTTCTGTGTACTTCAGAAATGCATCATCTATGGTGACAACAGTCTTATGAACAGACTATCAAAAGTCAGAAGGAATGTGGATGATGTTGGACAGCCAGACTGTACCCAAGCTTTCACATCATGTCTGCAAGTAATACCAATGACAGTAAAATCATTATCTATAAAAGGCAGACATGCATTATTACTAGATACATTATTATCAGCATTAATTTTGTAGCTGGGTTGCATAGTGTAAGGTGACAATGATTCAATTTATGCATAAAAAGGCTCAATAAAGACCTGTATATTGCAAGGCTCAATTATGGCATATTACTTTTTGCTTTGGATCAACAATGTGAATGTGCATACAGTATACCGTACGTCGCATTTGTTTATGTTGTGTAGTTCTGTTCTTGGGTTAAATGGGGAGCCGGGCTTCATAAATGCTGGAAAAATACTTGAAAGACTTTCCTATGTACACCTAATTAGTATGCCGTTAGTCTTCTAAATATATACAAACTTTGTTCACATTTGTTTGTTTCCTCTTTCTTTTTTCAGAACGAAACCTAACATATTGAAAGATAGAACAGATGGAACCCAGACTGACTCTTCTCTTTCCTGAGGCACGAAGTAGTGCCAGACGGTATAATCAGTAATTAAATGGAAGTAAATACAATGAGATCATTATGATCTACGTATAGTCACATAATCAACTTTAGTATCAAGCATGAGGAAAATAGACAGCAGAGGAAGAAAAGGGAGATCGAACTATCTGATCAAAATCCCCTGCCCTGACGGAACACACACTCTACTAATCAAGAAGAGCATGGTCCGGTTCTACCCTTTCACATTACTTGGTAGTGACAGACGTGCAAAACGTGATACCCTCAACTACACACTTTATTATCAGCCTTAATCATGGAGTAACTCTAATGACATTTTGTACTTGCATACAGTGATACTAGGCTTAATGGCTAATAACGTAAGGTTACATGTACTGTATAAGCTGTCTACACTCCAGCGGCCAGTTCTTAGCAAACTCTTGCACTCCCTCTCATAATTTTTTTGCCGATAATAGTGGTATTATTCAGAGAAATGTAAGTGACATTTGTTTGTTATCTCACCGCCTTGTGTAAGACTTTACAGTATATTGTTTGGCAGTTATGCACATTCTATGTTTTTTTCTAGGCTTTACTTATATACCTTTACTCAAATCATGGTAAATGTTTGCCGAATTCTTCGAAGTGCTTCGTGGAAAATCCAAGACAACAAGCTTCTGAGGCCTCCATAGGTTTTTTCAAAGTGTTCTGTGACACATGAAAGATAACTCTTTTTGTGTGTGCTTGCCCTAACACAAACCATGCTGTCAGCCTTCTGTCACCTCTGACCTCACTGGAAATAGATCTTACCGATCCAAATTAGTCCAATATGGGCATTTGTTTATGTTGGAACAACGTCTAAGTGGAGCATATGTTCTCGAGCAGGCTTGTCAAGACCATGCTTGTCTTGTGGGAGTATTTTGAGATTAGTGAATGCAGGTTTGTTCAATCAAGCATAGCTATCTCACGACACTGTAGAAAAATAAGCCTCTTAGGCAACACGCTGTATTTAGGCCATACAGTACATATCCATCTATCTACCCTATCTCTCATTCATTCCCTCCAAACATTGTGTTTGCTTGACTGAAAGTCTTGGGGTTCTTTCACTTCCTCTGACCTCTTAGTGGTTTTCAGTTTGGGGATTCTACTGCTAGACATGTAATGGGGCTGAAGACAGCTTCATGGTGGCAGAACATTGGTGGTGGCTTTTGTAGCTTTTAAAGAAATAAATATTTTGATCAAAAAGCGATGGTGAGTTAAGTATAAAAAAAATAAATCTTCCACCAGTTTTTTGAATACTGCATCCTGAATGGTAACTATGCTCAACTTAGGATTTTCAGCTGAGAGAGAAACCCTGATTACTGTAGGTCTGATTATAAACCACAATTTATCACTCACTACCCAAAGGGAGGCCACATCACTGGTGAGTGTACACTATTTGTATAAGACATTTCTGAAAAGGTAGCAAAGGAGATGCTCTTACAGTACATTAGTAGGTTACTGTATGCGTAAGTGTGTATATGTCTGTGTGTGTGCTCAAATGTTTGCGTGTGCTAAATGTGTGTCTGTGTGTGCCAAGGCTCTACTTAAGGCTTGTTCTATGGGTGATCTGATGTTAAACAACAATTAGACATGTCTGCCCACAGCCTGTAGTTACACTACATACTGCACCAGACACTTTACAACACCGCCACTTTACACATCCGCTTTACACTGCCCTTACCATGAGTACATATTACATTCTAATAACATTCCCCTCCTCCAAATAATGTAAAGCATTAAAGTAGCAATTATAGAAAGCAGGTAGTTCAGGTTTTCTGACAAAATCTAATACTATTTATTAAACTGACAAATCTCAGAAAATGATTTGCTTAGTGAGTTCAAATCAACTCAGATGGTCTGGGTAAAATTGATTATATCCAGAATCAGACATTGTACTGAGATAACACATACACACGAACAGATATACCACTTCTTGAGAAAATCAGACTTAAATCTAGTTGATCCAGAAGTATCATACAGTAACATTAGTCGTTCTTACTGTAAGTAGACGTATAAGGTCTCTAAATGGCAACACTATAATTATCACACAGTGATGCCTATTATTGGGCCTGACATGCTATAAACAACACCATAAATATTGTGTAAAGTGAGCTTATGTGTGGATGGTGAGCTCCATGGATGCTTTGACTCCAATAAAATCCATCTTTCAGCTGGTGTGAATGGAACAATAACAAGGGCTATAACTCTGTTATGCAGACAGCACTGAGTTGTGCTAATAAACAGCATGGAGAAAAATTAAAACCTATGTCTTCCATGAGTCATATGTTTTCCATAACCTCTGCATGGTGTTGTACTGTACCTCTGTAGGTGCGCTCTGAAATCTGGCTCCAAGACGCAGCAGATCCCAGTCATGAAAGCTGTGAGGTGGGGCCTTCATGGATGCTCTCACAGATGCTTAATCAGATTGAGGGTCGGGGAATTTCGAAGGCCAAATGAACAGCATGACGTCTTTGTCATGTTCCTCAGACTATTACCAAACATTTTTTTCCGCGTGAGAGGGCGCATTATCCTGCTGAAAGACCACTGTTATTAAGAAATAGTGCTGGCATGATGGGTCCTACTTGGTCTTCGACAATGTTTTGGTAGGTGGGACATGTCAAAGTAACATCAACATGAATGGCAAAACCCAACGTTTGACAGCAGAATATTGCCTAGAGCAATCCTTTTACAGGCTTTTATTCTTTCCTGGGCTATCTCTTCTCCAGATAAGCATCACATATGCACCTGGCCATCCACATGATATAAATAAAAAACGTTCAGACCAGCCCACCTGGTCCTGCACTGGTCCACAGTTTAGTTCTGGTGCTCATGCGTCTATTGTGAGCACTTTCAGTGGTGGCCAGAGGTCAGCTAATTCTGACCAGACTGCGGCTTCCTATATACAGCAAATTGAGGTTCATTCTGTGAATAGACATATTTCTACCACAGAAGGCATTACCATTTTTTAAAACAATTTGTGGTATAATAGCCCTTTTTATGAGATTAGACCAGACGGGCTAGCCTTAGATCCCCAAGCTCATCAGTAAGCCTGGGCGCCCATGAGCCATTGGACCATTTTTGGTTGGTACTAAGCACTGCACCTTGGGAACATCTAGGAAAGATGTGCTCTGAACAAGTCATCTAGCCACCACAGTCTGGCCATTGTCAAAGTCACTTAGGTGCCTATGTTACTTATTTTTACTGCTTCCAACACATCTTCAAAAACTGACTGTTTACTTGCTTCCTAAAATATCTCACCCCTTAACAAGTGCCATTGTAACAAGATAAGCAAAATCATTCACTCCACATGTTGACTGGTGTACAGTATATGCTAAATGCAAAATTGGTATATACATACAGTACCTTCTACTTTAAAGTAACATTTAGACTTAACATTGCTCTTGCATGAATTTACAGCACCATGTTCCAACAGCGTTGCTTTCTTCAAAAACATAACGAAAAGAAGATTGTTTTATTAAAATTAAACCTTTTGTTTTAGTTTTATGACTTGGGCAAAAGAAAATGTGTAGCAGAGAGTACCTTTGTCACATTTACCTCACCTGTTTAGGACCACCAGTGGGGACAACAGCTGCCACTACTTAAACATGTTTATAGCACACGCACTCATATACAAATGTATTTGCAGCTGTCTGTACTATGGGTATACTACTATGGGTCTGTACTATGGGTATACTACTATGGGTCTGTACTATGGGTATACTATGTATACTTAGGACAGTTGTTTACCTGGGCTTTTTAAACTCTATACTGTACATATATGTAGTTATGTAGCTACTGTGATTTGACATGCTGCGAATTTCTGCTTTTCTGATTTTTAACTTTTCAAACATTTTAACACACGTGCAATGAATAAGGAATTAGCTACTAACTTATGTACAACCTCATTCAAATAATCTATTGTTGATGTGAGCGTGGTTCTGTTGTGCAGAACTCACATGAACATTCGCTTAACAATAACACTGATACTGCATCATATGGTATATATTTATTGTCAATGTTTTTTCCTCTGACTGTTTCCACCATGCCATAATAATAATAATTATTATTAATGACTCTTAATTATAAAAAATAATACTTTAATGACTACGTTTATAGATGAGTACATTTAAAGCTGTGTAGAGGAACACATGCCTTAGCTGAGTGTCAATAGAGAAACTGGTGTTAAGATAAAAAGATAACATATAATCAATTGCAGATGTATGTGATCATTGTGTAAGTGAACATAATTTAACTTCGACTGCATTAACCGATTGGTTAGTTGCAGGGAAAATCCTGGCGTCAAAATGAGGCTGTGGGATCTTTCTTCCTTACAATGTAACTGAATCCTCATTTAAATATTCTAAAAATAGGATTTCAATGGGTTTCTCCCAAAGGCTTGCCTCATGAACAAACTTGCACTGGCCATATTTTAGTAACTGGGCCATTATAAAGTCATAAGCATTATTAATTATAAAGTCATAAACCTGGTATCAAAACAAAGGTTTCTAAACTAGGAATCTGAAACGTTGCAAATTACCCAGAATGTAAATAAATATCTAATTTTATGTGACTGATCACAATTATGGACCACAAATGAAATATTAAAATAATAAGCATCAATTTTCCACTTTTAGGTAAAGTGTGTGTGTCACAATGTGTTTTAGCACTGGAAAATTGTCATTGCTTCAAATACAAGCTTTGTGCAGTACTTAAATTGACATGATACTTACTGTATATGTTATAGTTAGTGTTGAGTATATGCACAAAACCCTGTGTGTAGACGAATTTGGTACTCACCCTGCCACCTTTTATTGGAGGACAGGGACATCTTCCATTACAGTCACGCCCTCCGCATGGTTCCTGAGTCTTTGAACCCTAGGGAGAGACACACACACACAAAGAAAGAAAAATTTATTTCAATACCCTCTGTCTTACCCTCTCCTCCGAATTCTTAGATTTCCTCCCAGTCCATAGGCATTCCCTTCCTATCGATAGACATGCAGATTAGGCTTATTGGCAATTCCAAATTGCCCATAGTGTGTGAATGTATTTGTGAATGTTGACCAGAGGTCCTACCATGGTCTTATAAATGTCACCATTGGACTTCATGTTCCCTTGTTGGACTACAGAGGTTCCTAGATAGATGGATGGAAATAATCCTTACAGTACAATTTTCAAATATATGAACTGATGGTCATGAAGGAGAAGTAATCCACAAGTTATATTAGAAAAATTAATACAAAATCACAGACACTTAAATTGCTTTATTTAATTCGATTTTTACACTCAGTTTTTTTGTAAGTCGCTCTGGATAAGAGCGTCTGCCAAATGCCTAAATGTAAATGTAAATGTAAATGTAAAAGTGATAGTCTAGAATCAGCATTTGGCCTTTTCATGTGACATCAAAAAAGAGTTATAAGGACAGAAGCAATTCTTTGCACAGTGAGAGGCCTGGTACGTGCAAGCTCAGGAATGTTCACAGAGCTTGAACAGTAGGTGCAGTAGAATGGGGGTGCTTAGCAGAGACCTGCCCTGGGCGCAATGGTCGAAGGTCATCAGGGAGCGTTTCAATGTGATTAAGGGATGAAAGGGTGTGGGAAGGGATGATATGACCCAAGCAGGGAAAAAGAAAATTGCTATTGAACCTTTGGGTGAATGAAATTCCACTATGCATTACCAACAGCAGCCAAAGAACAATGCAAATGACACGTGTGTGTATACTGTGAGGCAAGATTCCCAAACTTTTTAACTTTTTAGCTCTTATACTAGAAACGATTTGTGCCTGATGTACAGATGAACAGAGACTATGTTTGGGGGGGAAAACTGAGAAAAGGAAGAGAACCAAAACGAATGCAGAAGTAAAACGATGCCCTGATTCATCCATACCTCTGATCTGCTGTATAGTGATAATTGGCCTGACAGAAACAGACCAAAAAGGAGAGAGGCACAAGAGGACCAGGATAAACATGAGGAGTCACAAGATAGTTACAATGCCTGTGCCATATGTTTTCATCACACGTACATGCAACATACATGTATGCGACATGTCACTAGCTGCAGCGAGGAAAGGGTTAAAATCCCTAAGAACAGAAGGCATAGAGGAAAGTTTGGCTGTGAACAGCATGTTGGCGCATATTTAGCAGGTGAGCTAGAATCTCACTAAATCTGAACTTTTCCTTAGTGTTCAGAAGAAAATGCATTCAAGTGGGGGTAGTGCAGAGGTCACGAAGGAGAGAGGGATAATTCTATACACCTATACTCTTCCAGTTGATTAAACAATCTCAACCCTTTAGGGGGCATTTTGTCACTTTCTTTTCATTGTGATTAACCTACCTGTTGAAGGATAGACATCTTATATGTTAATCTGTTTTCTTTCATTTACAAAAGGGGGGGAAATCTCCCAATAAGGCATAAGAATCATAATGCCACACCATGACATTTCTGCACTGGATTTCCTGAGAAGTGCTTTTGAGAACAGAACAAAAACAGTGGAACTTAAGAAGAAATCTCTCGGCAAAACACACAAGGGAGAAGATCAATTTCCACACCCTGCAACACCACTAATTCCTGTGGGTACATGCCTGTGAGTGCTGTGAGAGTGGGTAAATGTGTATTAGAGCTGTGAATCATAGGTGGACTGTTGATTTGGGCACTGATGTTTACTGTCTGATTTGACCAACATTAGTATTGGTAGTTTTTGTTTGATTGTCATGCCAAGTGTCCTGCCACATACAAAGTGATAATCTGTTTCCTGCCAAACTTTTGCTCCATACTCCAGTCCAGTAGGTGGCAGTATTGCACCAACCACAGATAAACTCAAAAGAAGAAATAACTTGCTCTTCCAAAATGCAAGCATTTTTTGGATGATGTAGGCGGTTTTTATGCTCTTCAAGAGCTAGGGTATATATTTTTTTTAAGAACTTAACTATTATAGACTATAATTTATAACTTGTTAGTTTAATATTAAAGTTTTTATGATAAAAAGGGTAAATTATTTTAAAAGTGTGAAGCAGTCAAATTAATTAATCGAATTGTCCAACAAAAGATTTATTAAATTGGATAATTGATTAAATCACAAATTAGCCTTCTAACACTGGCATTATATTATGGAAGAAGACTAGGGCGACAATTAAAATCTTTTTTGTCAGAATCTTGACTTTTTATTCTTGGAATTCAGATTTTATTTTTCTCCTTAGAATTCTGACTTTAAACTTGGAATTCTGGTTTTCTTTTTGAAATTCTGACTTTTATTCTGACTTTTTCTCATTTAAGGCAGGATTCTGAGGAAGAAACCCCTTAAATTATAACCCACCTTTTGCAGGAAATAAAACCTTTTTTAGTTTTTTAAAGAAATAATTATTAGGGGAAAAAGCCAGAACTCAATTTTTTTAAATGGTGCACCTAATCTTCTTTTGGATTACATTATATGCAGAAATCCCTTGAATATTATCTATTTTCTATATATCAAGACTGCTACCATGAGTACAGGCATCTGTAACTGTGGGAAAAATATTCTGTTTAATGTGTGAAAATCATGGAAATATTATGGAGTTTATAAAGCATGTTTTCCAGACCTTGAAAAGTCAATATCTCAAGGAAAAAATATCAGCAAGTATTGGAACAGGCAATTTAATAATTTAATTTTTAAGAGGAATGCAGCGAATTAATGTGTTTACACAAGTGTGTGTATATCATTGAGTGTTAAGCTTTAATTAGCCAAAAATAATGAGTCCAAAAATTTGGTGTAAATTGTTCAGTTATGGGTCTGGGTGTGGTGGCTCAGGATATGTTGTAGAACTGAGTATTTGGAAAAATGAATTTTATGAATAACACTTAACAACAAACTCACTTTTCTGTGCTAAATGTAAATCAGAGAGTTTAAATGTTATTACAACTATTAACACCCGTGGTATTACACACAGAACTTTGTACAGAGTGTCCCATAAGTTCAGCATCATGAGATAAATGTCATTTCTTTTTTTAGGAAAGTGATGTAACCGCACAAGGGCGAACAATGCCAAAAACTTCTATTCATAGGAATTAGAATAGAAAAAAATAAGACATGTTGAAAAGTAAAGAAAAGCTTTTCTTATTCCCCTTTTCTCTATAGATAACGGACAGGGCACCCTGAAAGTCTAAGACAGATCATTTTATACTAGATTTAAAAAAAAAGGTGCTTGCCATAGCACAGCAAATCTGTAATTCAAGAATTAAACATTTCTCGTTTGTTCCGGAAAGAATGCTGAGGGGGGAAAAAAACACTCTATCAGTGGTAGTCACAATACAACACAATTTGCACAGATGCTGTACAAATCATAAAAGAATTTCATTAGATCTTTCTCTAATACTTTCCCAAGTAAGGCAGACTGTATGACTTCACTGAATGGTCTGATCTGATCCCATCCAACTCAGCTGCGTGCGTGAGACACAATACAAACTAACACACGAAGAGATGTTGACCTCATGACTTTTTTTTTTCAGCTTTGATTAATATTTATTTTGTAAAGTGCTTGCTAACGTCTCCTCTGTTTCAGTCCTGACCTGAACCAATGCCACCTCCATCAATGCCATCCATCTCTATGAGAAATGGAAAAAAGGGCTAAGCAAATCCACAAAGCCGACTATTTGTACTGTTTAAAAATGCTGAATGGAAAACAACAGTGAGAGAAAAAGCCAAATATAAGCTGTCTACAGTATGTACAAGCTTCACACGCAATCCACTGAAACAAACAGCAATTGTGTGATGAGACAAATTAATCAAAGAATGCAACAGTTTAATTTCTTCTGCTTGACATCTCAGAACACAAATGCAGAGACACATTCACGGGGTGTGGAATACACTTTTACAACACAAATGAATACGGTGACACATCTGCTTAACCCTCTTCCAACCCATGCCTACACTGTATATCTAGGAAACCAAATGCATCGAAAGTCAGATATCGACTTGCATTGCTTCCTGCATGTGGCCCTTTGTCACAGCTGTGTTTGAACACTCCACGGTACACAGTTTACCCCAAGCTGACCCAGAACTCTCACCCTCTCCACCACCCTCCATCCTCCTCTGTGCGTGGTATGTTGTAAACGAGACCACCCATAGGCAAAGCAGCGCTGTGCGTTCAAGTCTTTCAAGTTGAGCTAAACTATTACGCATGTCGATGTCAGCCAGCTGCTAGTATTCGACTGCTGGTTCCTGTATCCTCAGATAATGTAAAGATTTGTTTTATGTGTACAGGCTGTGGGATTGTAAACAGGAACTAAACACTATGAAAAGATGTAACCACGCGAAGTGGTTTAAATGTAACCAACACGCTTGTATTTACTCGCACATTCACCTCTGCTTTCAAGAAATGAGTCCACAGGTCAAAAGGCTTCTAAAAACTAGCCCTCGAATTTTAATGACTGCTTCAAAAACAATTTAGTTGAAGCAATTTCACTATAATTGCACTTTTAGCATTTATTCACAAATTGAAAGACTTACCGGCTCATGTCATTACACATAAAGGGATGAGAAAATCTCCAGCATAGCACAGAAATAAAGGATAGCACAATAAAGCAATATGCAGTATCAAGAACCTCTGCATTTCAAACCATGAGGTTTAGATCATTTACACTTTAGGCTCTGATCACGATTAAACAGACAAAAAAGGGAAAAATATGTCAACCAATTTTTAAATGCTATATATGTAATACCTACTATTTTTCTAACCACTGCACATGCATTTTACAGTAGCTATCAAAATTTTATATATATAAAAAAACTTTTATCTTTACACAATTGTGACTGAGATGTTATATATATATATATATATATACACTACTGTTCAAAAGTTTTAGAACACTTTCTAACTCCATGATGGTTCCTGATTTTTATTTCTTTCTACATTGTAAAGGAATGC
>JAOTQY010000040.1:6496549-6513524 GCA_026413445.1 Dolichallabes microphthalmus
TTGGGGGGGGGGGGGGGGGGATTGAGCAGTGGGGTCGTGTTCTCCTCCGGCAATTTATTCCTCCCGGTGATGCGCTGCTCTGAGCCGCCTCAGGAAAACGCAGCCAACGCGACAAGAATTCAAGCCAAGCCACTGCAACATGACCACATTACCCGTTTCTATTATCGGTAGATTCTAGCGGCGCTGCCAATCTGCTCTTCACTCCCTCTGTACACACATCTCTATGGACCGCGGCACAAACAACACGTGACCTTTGCGTCATCCGGCTATGGGCGGGCGCACAATGCGATTTTCGTTATCTGATTGGTCCAGCTGCGGGCTCCTGCAGCGATCCAGAGCCAATCGTAAGGCAGAACGTGCCAGCGTCGTCAATAGATTTAACCAATGGCTGTGTAGCAAGTTTCCTTCCAGAGGAGAAAAATAGGCGCTCTAGGGTTGATTGACAGAGCTCGTGTCCAATAGGATGAGTCTCAGTGAAACGCCTTTTTCTGATGAGACGGGCATTTAAATTTACAAGCATGCTGCAACAGGTTGTCTGTTTTCCTCTTGTTAAACCCACATCCATGTTCTTCTAATGTGAGTGGTATTACACAAGCAAGCACATCATTTTCTTTTAAACATTAACTTAAAAAAATAATAGCTGTAAGATCATGTCAGTTGGCACAGATATCAGTGGTTGCTAAGCCAACTTTATTCCTCATCAAGGTGCTGTCATGGCCTGTTAGTGTAGTATACAGCACAGAGTTCATATAAGATGTTGTTGTTGTTGGGCTTTCGGTCCACACATACAAGTTTGACACATTGTCCATTGTTGCAAAGAAGATTAACAGAATCAACAAGAATTTTACACTGCATGCCTTTCCTGTCACAACCCTTTTCATTTTATCCAGGCTTTGGACCGGCACAGCATCCAGTGGCTGGGCTTTCGGTGGGACCTGAACCCAGGCCTTCCACATGGCAGGTGAGAAGCCTACCACTGAACATGAATGCTCATCATTAATCATGAATGTTAATTGATAAAAATTGCCACTCTTTAATGAAGTATTTATCAAAGAACTGTTGGCAAATTTCTCAGTGTACAGTATAAGAGAAACGCTTTTGAATGTACACTCTGAAACTTAAGAATGCACCAAGTAAAGTGATCAGTCATATGCACACATCAGCGGAAACTAGTTTTAATGTGCTGCCTCGGGGCTTGAATTCACACACTGTGGGAAACAGGAGTAAGGGCAATGTGGGGAAGTGAGTAGCGTTTAAAGTCACTCTTCCGGTTCATCCACTTGCTGCATTAGTGATTGCAGCCAAAATGCAAATTCACGTTTCATTCCTGAAGGAAAACTTCACTCTGAATGAAACACTTTATTTTAAACTGGAATATAGGTTATGTGCTTAGTTGTGTTAATTTGCTGCTTGGTGATGCAAACAGTAGGCAGCGACATGTACGGGGTACAGTACATCAGGCTGAACTCATAGCTACTGAAACCCTGATGTAGCAGGCGGCCAGTGCAGCAAGCATCTCTTACTGAGTAACAGTAGGCAGTGTCATCACCTTTTATGTCATACTGTGAGATCTGGCGTAACATTGTAGCAACATGAGGAGCAGCAGTGGATTAACCACACACTCCATTAACAGGTACTGGTAGCATGCAGACATCAGTATATGCACAGAGGCAGAGCTGCAGGTAACCTCTAGTATGGAATACGTGATGGAGTTACAGATCTCGCCCTTAGGTTCTCCCTGTGCTTTGCGGGTTTCCTCAATGTACTCCGGTTTCCCCCACAGTCCAAAAACACATTGCAGGCTTATTTAAGTTTCCAAAACTGGCAGTATGATTGGCGGGTGTGTGTGTGTGCCTGTGCTCTGCACCCTGACCAGGGTCCCGTGCCCTGAGCTCCCTGAAATACACTACAGGTTCACAGTGACCCTACACAGGATCAGTGATAAAGAACATAAATCAATGAATAAACAAAAAATATAATTCATACTCCACTCATGAATTGTTGAAATTAAACACAGGCTCAGTGATTTCCTGCATTGAAGCTGGGATCATCTATATATTAACCCGTCAGATTGATTTGCTGAGGCAAGTGATATTCTAGTGTCATTAAAGTTGCCAAGGAGCCATAGAAATAAAGATTTTTTTGGGGGTTTTTTTTTTGTGTGTTTTTTCCCTAGGATTTAACAAAAACCTACAACAAAGCATCCTGGACCTCTTCACCTGTATTAACGTTTCTGACCCTACTAATGCTGTTGTGTTTAAATGAGCACAAATCCACACGGCCAGATTCCAACATCTAGTAAAAAAAAAAGCCTTTCCAGAAAAGGGGAGGTTATTATTACAACAAGGTTTGGACCAAATCTGGAATGGCATGTTCACAAATCACTCACAGATGTGATGGTCAGGTGTCCACAAACCTTTGGGCGCATAGTTGGCTTGAAGAATTGCATTTCCAAAGTCTGGGCATGAGCATGCCAGAAAACGTTCCAATACACTGTAGATCTCCACCTCTCACCTAGTGTTTCCATCATGTACTGTGGCACTGATCATAATGAAGTGGTTATTGCAAACTGGATGTACCGGACACTCTGTGCTCAAGCCTGGCATTCGCACAATGGAAACACATCACATGCTTATACTGTACTCCGTGTACTGCCCAATAGGCCTAAGGTAAGTAAGCATTGCCAGACTGCCAGAGTGCCAGGCAGTCCATAAGTTTCTCTCATACAGTACCTTTCTCTGACTGACAGCGGAAATGTGTTCAGTGGCCATGTCTTGTCTCATTACCACCAAGTAGAAACTTCTGTAGTGGTATTTGTGTTTCTACAAGAGGTCACCTGTTGCCTGATGACAGCATACTGTACATAATGTGTGAATAACATCTTCAGCTGGTAAGCTACTTAATTTTTATAACTGGCTTAAATATATCACAGTACACCATGTTGTCTGCTAGATTCATACAGAGCAAATTTAGATGAAGCTAAATTTCATGGAACCTCTTTTCCATTTCTGAGCACCTGGACCAGACACCAGGATTTTGATATTGTAATATCATGAATTTGATATTTAAATATCATTTTGACGTGTTTATACTTTACGTAAGTGTTACTGCAACTGAATACCACAATTATATTTCCGAGGAGAAAATCATTTTAAATAATACAATTTTCTTTGATTTAGATCTCATTAATAATCGCAAATGCCTCATCTTTAATTATCCCGAAGATGATTCATTAACAAACTATGTAGCATTACTCATACTGCATTCAACCAACTTACAAAGACTGAAATTAAATTTCAGGAAAAACAACATAAAAAAAAAAAAACTAAATATATTTTCTAACTGTTTTGGCTAAATCAAAAGATGAATAATATGGAATCAAGTAATTTATACTTCCAAGTAATTTCTCAGTACATTTCCTACCCCTTAAAACAGGAATTGGGGGTTTCAATGAGTGTAAGATCAGTCAGTCAGTCATCTTCTATACCGCTTCATCCTGTTCAGGGTCGTGGGGGGCCTGGAGCCTATCCCAGGAGGCTTAGGGCACAAGGCAGGGTACACCCTGGACAGGGTGCCAATCCATAAAAATCATAAATACAGACAAGCATTCTGTCATTCACACAGTGTTAGCAGTAACTTTAGTACTCAATGAAAGCATGATTTAACTACATTTATTTGCTGAAATTTGCTGATTACAGAGTTCTGATGCATCTGTAAGAATGGACAGCGATGTACTGTACTGTATGAACAGTGTAAAAGTATGAAAAGGCAAAAGTGAAATTCAATGTTTTAATGTTTAAACATTTGTACAATTTTAAAAATAATGACAATCAAGATCATCAGAGAATAATTTGGTATTTTATGCAGTGGAATTGCTACATAACAAGTACTTTATTCCTCAAGACCTGCTAGATCCTGAGGCAAAAAGATGTCTGCAGGTCTCTGGTGTCACTCACTAAATCCATGTCTGCTTGATTACTTCCTGAAGATCATGTACAGGAGATGATGGCTGCCTGCTTCACCATTGTCCAACGGATTTCTATTGGGTTTAGGTCAGGAGATGACCCAGATCATGGCTCCATATTATTGTCACATATCCAGTTTTTCACTAGTTGTCCAGTTAATTAGAACAATTCGAGCTACATACAGTACAGTATGTTGGAACTAATTAGTGAAATCGCCTGTTTTGTGCACAGGGAGAACGGATATATATGTAGGCGTAATATTTTTGTCCTCCACTGTACCTCATTATGAAAATGAATGATGTTAGTACATGATGTTCTTGTTTTACATGCAATTTATTGAATCTGTACTTTTCCTATGAATGGTATGGGAAAATGAACATAAGGGTTGGAAATCATTTAAGATAAGATAAGATAAATAAAGAGGAACTTTATTTATCCTGAGGGAAATTCTTTAATTTGAGTTGCACTGTGGAATTGTAAAGAAAGTGAATAGGTGTGCCCCAAATCCCTTTAACATCTATCTTTGACGAGCAGGGTTTTTAAGGGTAGATCTACCAAATAATATACAGTACAGACCACTGGCTTCATTGTACGTTTCAGCCTCTTCGCTTTGACTGGAGATTTCTGGGAGTTCTCCGGTTCTCCGGTGCAGTGGAAGTAAAAAAAATTTGTATTCTATGATTAATTTAATTGTAATAAATAAGAGATTGTTTTTCAGACATTGTTGTTTCTTTGTATAGTCTATGTACGGGTGATCGTTCACGTTTTTGTTTCAGCATGTTTTTATATTTGTGTTTTTTAAATTTGGCCCCTGTCTGCAAGCCAATTTTCCCAGCTGGGATAATAAAATGACTGAACTGAATTGAACTGAACCTCAGGAAGTCTACACTAAATAAAAGCCAGCATGTGTAACTCACCACTCAGTGATGACTCAGTTGCTCCTCCAAGTGGTAGATAATGTACATAATCTCGATTTTGCAATTTCCTCACTTTCACCTATTTCATTTATTTTTTTAAATAATATTTTACATATTAAAATTTTATAGTTATTCTGTGTAGCTTCAAGTCATTTTAAGGTTTATTTCTTGTATAATCCAATAAAAATGTTTAATGCATAAGGTCTTTTTAAAATTAAAAACCACTCCTTTCATTATTGTAATCTTTATACTGTATATATAAATATATATTTATATATAAATATAATACAGCTGTCTTTCTTTTAAGTTAAAAAATAATGCCTGTTGTTTGTCATCTTCTTTCCTCGTGCTCAAAGAAAGGGCTCTTTACTGACATCACACTGAATTATGACTATTGAGAAGCATCTATGATGTTACACACCTTTTAGCAGTGTAGTTTTGACGTATGAGCTTTTTGATGGTACTTTTTCGTAACAACACCCTAATTTGTAACATGCCCATATATTCATTTATCGAAACATGTTCAGGAGTATGGCCTATAAACTACATGCAGGAGAGAGAGAGAGGCTTTAGGATTGTGTAATCTGGTTAAGGGTGACCTTGTCACAGTGTACTTCTTATGAAGAGCCACTTGGCCTAATCCTGACAGCATCTAGGTCACCATCTGCTGCGTTAACACCTCTGACCACAAAACGGCGTTGTTTCATTGTAAGTGAGGGTTTTAAAATCAGGTTTATTGCCTTGTTACAGAATTATAAACACACTCGAGTTTACATAAAAGCCAGATTTATTGTTAATTGTAAATGGTTCGTTACTGCTTCAAACCGACATCAATGTCTTTTTTTGGGCGGTGTTGTGGCTAAAGTTCTTGATGTACTGAACAGTCAAAAGCCATTTACTTAAAATATGGCCTAAATAAATTTTTACCTATTCAACAAGGCTTAATTCCAACCAACATCAGCTTAGGTGGATCAGGTGGAGCAGATTACGGCTTGAATTATTCCCTGCAGCATGGAAAATCTTCTAGGGGAGATGGTTAGTGTCCTCAATACATAAGTTCAATATTAAATTACAATTTCAGACAGATTTCATTTTGTCTTCATTTGTGATTATGTAATTAGTCTACGTTAGATCACAGCTAAATAAAAACAAGCAGATATTGTACATTTGACAGGTATATCACTGACACCCTACAATTAAAGTCAAAACACTGCTAAAACATTTGTGCATTAATGACATCCATGGGAGTCCATGTTAAACATACCCCTTATTAAGAGATGTCTGTCTGAGCAGCAACAATCTCTAAAAGCTCTATTCTAACAACATAGAAGTAGATCAATCTAATAGGCATGAACACTATATGTACTGTAGTGTTATATAAACATTTAAACATATAAATATAGTTTATTTATTGAATTATTGTTTTGCACCAAGGTTTTGCTCCTTATTTTCTGGCCAGGACCGAGTTTGGACGTTTTCTCCTCAGGCGAGAAGGATATTTCTTTCCTTTAGATGATAGGAACTAAAGTGTGAAATTTGTATGGAAATGGCAAGCACACAGGTCTTTTATCTCCTGATCCAATCTCTTACACTCACTCCTCTGTCTCTCTGTCGATGTCTCTATCTCTCTCTCTCTCTCTACTGCTGATCCAATCCTCGTTTTGCTGAGCAATGGGTTCCCAGTAGTTAATTTTAGTTCCGTCTGTGACTTTGGCTTGAGTCACAAAGGTACATCATATTCAGAATAGGAGAGACAGTGCTGGAATAGTCCACTTAATACCTGGCATCCTGGTAGTTGTGTGTTAGTTTCATTTACTTAAAAATAAGAAGTTGCAGTGAAAGTCTCTGAAATGCACATGACGATATGCCTTCTTGATCTTGAACAGGAGCCTTTAATAATAATTTTGCAGTCCTGATTTTACAGACCTTTCATGTGAACTACAGGCAGTAGAAAATATCCAGAGCTCAAACCACTTTGACCGGACCAAAAGAAGGCTTAAGTAGAAAAAAAAAAAAAGATTCCCTTGTTTTGTCTGTATCAAGCTCCTGCGTCATGTGCACAAGTCAAAAGAGCACAAGCAAAAGGTTGTCAATGATGGTGTATCATGATGTTGTCTTCATCAGCCAGAGTAACCTGGGCCACCTGACGCACGGCAGAGATCTTCTTCACCGCCTTCTGAAGCATCAGCTTAAAGTCCTTATTCTCAGTCCTGAAAAACACCACACAATAAAGAGCGTGCATCAGCCTACTCACATGCATACCTTATTAAACACATTAGACACATGCATCAAAGATAAACATTCCAATGAATTAATTAGGCCTACATTAAGACATTAAAACCTGGAACTCTAGGAGGACATATAGAACATAACAGACAACACAAATAGACACATCTGCATGCCATGCATAACCAGGCATCCGGTTTTCAAAAGCTGGTCACATTCAGAAGTGTGCAATGCCATCTGAAAGAAGAGAGCATGTAGATCTGCTATATTTGACTGCACAAGTCATGCAAGGCCAAAAACAGAGGGGTTACTTCCAGAAATCTTCCAGATTAAAGCAGCACATCTGTGTTTTATACAGATTTATTTCACTTTGATTACAGTCTCTGTACTGATGTGGGGAAGGTCTTCATTAATATCCTTAAAGGAGTTTCAGCACCAGCTTCTGAACCGAACAGCTTTGTAAAGTATTCATTCAATACACACACACACACACACACACACACACACACACACACACAATATCATGGCTGGCATACAGTCAAAAATGTGTTGTAATATAGGGATAACTGGCAGATTATAGCTTGAGAAACATAACTTGAAAGTAGAAGAACTGAGTTAATTCATAGTTGGAGAATGTAGTTCAATAATGGCACAGATGTGCTAATTGTGTCCCATATCTCCCATTCCAGACACCGCATTCAGTAATGTTATACATTCTCCATGCATAACATTACCTCAGTTATTCTTCTTTGCAAGCTCTTTCTCCGCTTTCCGCCTCTTGTATGCAGCTATTTCCTCCATCTGCAAGCCATGTGCCATTTGCCTGCAAAATATATTGGAAAGGATTAACAAGAAAGACACACACAGACACCCTGCCAGGTCACAGGCCATGGAATGGCCCAGTCTTACCCAGGTTTAAGTTCAGGTGGGTCAGGGAGTGGTTTGGTGAAACTGTCTCTCCCAATGAGCCAGTAGGTTTCTTCTGCACCTTTGCCCTGTGAAATGGAGCAGATCTGATGTCAGTTTGTTATTAATGCATCATGTGCAAAGAAACAGGGCACAGGAATATGAGAATGCCAGCTCTTTCAAGAATGAGTAGAAAATGAATACAAGAAATGATTTTAGAATCAATAAATTCATTATATAAATTGGTTAGTTGTCAATTTGATCTTTTACTGTCTAGTGAAACCAATTTATAAATGTAGCCAGATGCATGTTCATGGCTTATAAAGGTGGCACCAAATGTGGTCGTCTGCTGTTGTAGCCAATCCGCCCTTAAGATTCAATGTATTCTGTATTCTGAGAAGCTTTTTATTGACCTCAGTTGTACAAAGTGGTCATTTGAGTTTCTGTAGACTTCCTGTCTGCTCAAACCACTCTGGCCATTCTTCTCTGACCTTTAGTCAACAAGTGAGAGCTTATTTTTCTTTTTACTTATTTAGCACTATTTTATGTCTGAGTCTAGAAAAAATCATAGGAGAGCAGCAATTTATTAAATTCCTTCAACCAGCCTGTCTGGCATGATACAACATGTCCTGGTAAAAGACACTGAGATCACATGTTCCCCCATCCTGATCTGTAGTGAACAGAAACTGAAGCTCTTGCTTTGTTTCCACGTGGTTTTATGCACAGAGGTTTTGCCACATGCTGCAGGTATTGAGAATTTGAGAATGAGTATATTTATGTGTAATGAATTATATGCATTTATTCATCTTTAATAACAACTTGGAAACACTGGGTTGGTTTGCGCTGCATGCAAACACACATGCATCCACAAAATTGTTCACAGTGCAGAAGCAATAGCACAAGAAACTGTGCACAGAGAGTCCCCTGAGCTCAGGAACAAACTAGAGGCTGTGGTGCTGTGGGATGGAAACTATACCTTCTGCACAATACAATAACAAATAATTTTGTTAGTCGTTTCAAATAAGAAAAGCATCCATTACAGCTGAGATAATGTTTCTATTGCGGAATCTCTCTGGTCTTACCTTGAGCTCAATTCTGCCTCTTAACTGCACTTTATATCCTGCTTTCAGTGCCATCAGGATTTTAACTGTGCTGGAGTGAACATGAATCCGATACGCTGCAGGAATCCAAGTGTCGATATCAGTTATAATACATAGTGAAAATATTTCAATATAAGTTTGAGGTCTTTGAACTCACGCATCCCCATGGACTCCATTCTAGAAGCTGTGTTGACTGTGTCTCCAAACAGACAATACCTGGGCATGGTCAAGCCCACAACTCCAGCTACACAAGAACCTACACAGGGGCAGACATATGGAGTTGATCAGATGCACTACTATAATGTACTTTACTATAATGTACTATAATGTGACAAAACTTGCTGCTGTACAAAAACACTTTGTCTGACCTGTGTGAAGTCCTATTCGGATTCGGACCGGTACATCAGGCATGTGCCTCATTTTAAACGTCCCCACTGCACTGAGGATATCCAGAGCCATGTTGGAAATCTCAGCTGCATGGCGGTTGCCGTTCGGCACAGGTAAACCTGATGCCACCATGTAGGCATCACCTATGGTCTCAACCTGAAAAGTAGAGAAGAAGTGGCAAGCTATTTGTATAGTCAGAAAAATAGTCAGGAGGATCAAATTTATCTGCATGCAGTACATCAAGGAAAAAAAGCATACGAAAATACTGGAATTGAATTAAGAACCATTCAATGCATAATAGAAAACCTGGAAGAAGGGTGCTGAACCGTGAAGGAAGTGTGTCTGAGAAACATAATAATGAATACTGAATCAGAGTTTGGTGAGAGTGCTTGTTAAAGTTGCATTTAAAAAAATGACAGGAGAAATCAGAGCTATGGTTAATAGTAAGCGTAGGAGCATTTCCACACTCACAGTGTGACGAGAACTCACAGGATTGGGATTAAACAGCTGTGTGTCCACAAGAAAAAAGGCTTACATTTGTTAAAGGCTTAAATTTGTGCACACATGTTTTTTTTTAAAGGTCAATCTTTAAAGTATCATCTTACCTTATGCTTATCCAGATTCAGAGGTCTATAATTATATGTGTAACAAGTGTCCACCAAACAGTGTAACACTGAATATCACAATTTATGCCAAATTAGACAGAATCAGTCAACTAATTCCAGCAGGCTGGAAACCTACACCTGAGATCATCTTAGCATCTCAGAGACACAGCCTGAGAAACAGAGACGAACATGGGTGGTCCGGTTGGAAATATATTTAACGTAGTATTCTAACGTTTTCATCTGGAGGTTTTTCAGTAACTCTTGATACAGGCCAGAAAAGTACTACACTGATCTCTAAATCACCCACTTCCGAGAAGCCAGACTTTTCACAGAGGAGAGAGATAAACGTAAGTACTGTACAGTCCTTCACTGAGTGACCCGAGCGACCTGGGTGTATATTTGAAGTCATTAGAGGTGGAAAATGTGCAAATCATTTTTTTTTAAAAAGGAAAAATAGTAGGAGCAGTGTAAAATGCCTATAAGACCAGAAGGAGGATGAGGAAGAAGAAGACCAGAAGGCAGCGGCAATACAACTTACTGTACGGCAATCGCGGGGAAAAAACACACACACACAAAAACCAGAACAGAACTGTAAGGGTCAGCCCCTAGAGGGCGCCAAAACTATTTATGTTTGTAGTTTTGTTTAGTTTGTTTAAACTTCAGTTCCCAGACTGCACCTCGGTCAGGTGACGTGTGCCGGCACCTGAACCGAGGAAAGGTGATTAAGTTGATTATAAATAGCCAGTTTAAGTTAAGTTATATTGTGTTCCATTAATCGTCGTTGGTTTGTGTGGGTGAAGTTTATTCAAGTTTTGTTTATTCAGTGTGATTAAAGTGATTACCAAGTACGCTCAGAGAGAGCTTAGGTTTTTGTTTCCAGTATTTCCTATGTGTTTAAACTTAAATAAATATTATAATTGAACCGCCAGCTCGCCTCCTGCTTTTATGCCACGAAAACGCGACACACACCTAAGAACTGTGACAAGAACACAATAAATAAGAGATCTGACTGAACCAGATGTTCTCACTTTCTGACTCAACACCATACCTTATACACATCATGATTGCTGATGATTGCATCAAAGAGCGTGTAGAGATCATTAAGAAGGTCCACCACCTCGATCGGCTCACTGTTGGCTGAAATTGTAGTGAAGCCAACAATGTCACTGAAGTAGACAGTGACACTGTCAAAGTACTCCGGTTTCACTGTGCTTCCCAACTTCAGAGCCTCGGCCACCGACCTGGAGCAAAAGAACAGCAAGAATTAAGAGCATGAGACTGAGATTGGGATGAAGAGTCCAGTTGTACATACAGTGGTGAACAGGTATCAACCACAAATAAATATTTTTGATCATTTGATACATTATTCAAAAACATTATTAAAAAGATAAGTATCCTGTATTCAAAATTCATCACTTTGTAATGTATTCTACTCACCGCGGCAGCATCTGCGTGAGCAGTTTCTCAGTCTTTTGTTTCTCCATTTCCAGCTCCTCTGTCCTTTCCCTGATCAGTTCTTCCAGATTCGAAGAGTATTGCTCCAGCATCCTGAGCATGGAGTCTATGATGTTAGTCTTTTTCCCTTTATTGATGTTTTTGAACTGAGGAAAGGGAAAGAACGGTGTAAGGCTCACTGTTCTGAAGGTAGTTCAGGCAAATATATTAATGAATACAGTATATCTAAATTTTATATTGGTATATTTGTTGTGTTTGTTAGCCTACAAGAAGTGTTAAAGTCCAACCTGGACTTTTGATTGCACAGAACAACAGAACACAGTAATGAGAATAAAAACTACCTTTATTTCTCTAAATAATGCCCTGCTTCACTAATGCACTTATCCCAGGATTTCACTAGTGCTCAGTTCACCAAAGTCATGATCAGACTTCCAGTTTCAAGTCTGAAATGCTGGCCTCCCAGGAACTCCTTTAATGGGCCAAATATGTGGAGATCAATTGGAGTGAGGTCGGGATTGTACAAGTGATGTGGCAATAACTCCCAGCTGATATCCTGTAATGTTCAAGTGATGTTGGTGAATGATTGTGTGTACACTTCCCAAAGAGAGATGGTGACATGTTATCCCATCGATTTTCCAGGATCATGTGTTCCACTCACTGAATGTTCATGGGGTCGACTGCCATCTCGGCTGGGATCACCATTCACAGGTATACAGAATTCTTTAAAACGTCCCCACCATCTAAATCAGTTTTAATCCTTCATTCACTAGAAATTTCATGAGGAAGTTTCGGTTTGATTTGAACATCCCTTTTAAAAGCTATTTTAGTAAGAGTTTTCTATATATTGTATCTTACAATTCTTTTATAAGTCCACAAAAAATTATAATATTCTGCACCTTCTGCTCTTTTATTCACAAAATTTAAGTGTATTTGAAACTAAGGCCCCATAAATATTCCTGAAAGAAATGCGTGTTTATGAAAATGGAGAAGTCAAAGTGTTACCCTGCTCATGGTTTGTATAGTTTTGTCTGAGTATCAGTGTGCTTGTGTTTGTCATATTTTGTTGTTAGAACCTTTTCTAGTTTTGGACGATTTTGCCCACATTTTGTTTTCTCTACACAAGCTCTTAACATTATTCTTTAGAAGTGTGACATACACTAAGAAATTACATGCTATTGCCACTGACATGCTCAATTTATTTTATTATTGTATTTGCATATGGATAGAAATATTTCTATATTTCAATTGTTTTGTCAAAACCATCCATGCACTGTTACATGTGGATGAACCCTAAAGCCTTGCTGGTAAAAAGAAACAAAAGGACATTTTACCCCCTAGAAAAGCAGATATGTGAAAAAGTGGGCCACCTGATCAAAAATCTCATCAAATGATGGTCTCCTCTCGGGCTGTTCATTCCAGCACTGCTTCATTAGCTGGATGCATTCTAGAGGAGCGTGGTCTGGAGATACTGTGGGTCTGCACAATGGTGGAGGCTTCTTCACTTTCTGAATAATTTCTTTAAAAAAAAAAAAAAAAAGTAAAAAATTAATACTCATACTTAAGGGAGTAATACGCCCAATGGTATTACAACAATACAAACAAGTATTACAACATATTCTAACATGAACTTGACAGATCTCCAGGAGTTGTAACCTACCCTGAGCAGACTGCTCTAACATGCAGAAAGGGGGCCCTCGGACCACCACTTCCTGCATGATAATGGAGAAGCTGTATATGTCCCCTGCCAAACTGCCTTTCAGTCCTGGAAAGGAACTTCTCAAGATCTCAGGGGCTGTCCACAGCAACTCTGCGTATTGTCCACATATAAGCACAACAAGCGTAATTAGAATGGTATATGCAGAGATGCATGAGCAAGTCCAGTCAAGAGACCTAAACCTCAACGATTTAAAAGAAGCTGGGAAAAAATCCACAACCCTCCAGGAATTACTGTATATGGTTAGTGCATGAAATCCAGTATCTGCATTCTGAAGATAAAAGAGCTTCTAGAGACACATGCACTCACCCTCAGGTTGTGGCTTTACATAGGGAAACCTCTGGGACTCCAATACTTCATTGTAGCCATAGTCAGTCACTTTAAGCACAAAGCGCCCATCAACCACGCAATTTCTGGACTTCAGCCTTCCATGACATACATTCCTGTGGTGGAGGTATTTCATTCCCTGCATGACGAGTACATTCATACACAAACAGTCATATTGTAACCTGCCCCATTTACTACTGTAGATTCCTTCTGTAAATATACCAATGTCTACCCCCCCCCCCCCTCCTCCATCATATCGGCCAAGTTCTTCTCTGGTGAAGCTTGCAGTCTTGTTTGCAAACATCGGTCGTCCCATCTTTACTATAAAGCACTACCTTAATGAGGTCCAGCAGGAGTGAAGACTTAAACATCCAGTCCAGTTTAACATTGTCATTATGCAGCAGATCCTCTAGGCTGCCACGGGAGCAGAACTCCGTCACTATCGCAAAGACCCCACAGTCGTGAAAGAAACCCATGAAAGGGTTAACGTTCTCATGCCTCATGTCTTTCATCTGTGGATAAGGATGTAAATGCTGAATGAATCAATTATATGCAAATAGGATGGAAATGAGAGAAGGCATATTCAAGGAAGGTTTAAAAGGTTTACAATTACTAACAAATATGAATGCTTACCAAGTTTACTTTCTCAAAATATTTGCACAACAGAGCTGAATGTAGACCAAAGTGTAAAACATTTTCATTATTTCCACATGAAATGTTTAACTTTCCACCACTAGCAAAATTACACGATATTGCCAAATTTTTGTGGACAACTCCATGTCGCCGTCACATCCATATCTAGGTGTTTTCAAAACTGTTGCCACAAAGTTGGAAGCAGAGTTTGAAAATGTATAGAATGTTGTGCATGCATTAACATTGATTTTCCTTCAGTGGAACTAAGGGGCTGAGACTAGCATGACAGGGCTTTATAGAAATTGCTCTATGAAGACATGGTTTGCTTAAGCACCCAAGAGGCAACAAAGAGCCCATACCTCATACCCAATGAATATCTTAGGGATTAATTGGAACATCAGCTATGTGCCAGGCCTTCTTATCTGACATTAGTGCCAAAAATCACTAATGCTCTTATACGGTACATGAATGGGCACAACACATAATGGTCTGACACATAAAATATAGAGAAATGCCTTTGCAAAAGAGTGGAGGCTGCAAAGATGGGGCACAACAATATTAATAACCATGGCTATTGAATGGGATATTTCATAAGTACATAGACGTGAAGTGTGAAGGCGACATGGTGGCTTGGTGGCTTAGTGGTTAGTGGCCTTGCATATCCAGGTTCCAGGTTCTATTCCCACCTTGGGGTCTGTATGGAGTTTGCTTGTTCTCTCTGTTGTTCTCTGTGGCCTTGCATATCCAGGTTCCAGGTTCTATTCCCAACCTGGGGAACTGTATGGAGTTTGCTTGTTCTCTCTGTGCTTGGTGGGTTTCCTCCCACAGTCCAAAGACATGCCAAAAAAGGCATTTTACTGTTGTCATGCAGTTACAGACTGATATACAGTCCATTTAAAAGGTATAAACAAGTTAATTCATGATTATGGTTTAAAGGCCCCGTTGTTCATATGTCTACATAGGGAATTGTTGAGAAATGACCGATTCCTCTACAACAATTGAAAAAAAAAGCGTAAGGTTTAAACTTTAAGTTTATAAACAGAAAAATCTAGCAATGACTCACCAGTTCAAACACGTCAGTGGTATTTGGGTTGATACTGCGAAAGTTTCCATGGGGAAGTCGTTTTAGCCAAGCCCAATCTCCCTGCAAAACAAGAGGTGGGATTAAAAGAATAACCGTTTTTCTGTGCTTCAATCAGTAATGTTTTTTTAAATATTCACTGAAAATATTATACCTCAAAGATGGCAACATTTGAATTCTCATGAGTGGCAGGAGATTGACTAGAGAACGGAGAGTTGTGGCTGCGCTCTGAGATGCTTTTCCTTGTATCACTGGTTTTGCTTTCGTCCAAACTCATTTTCTGAGAATGTAAAGGTGTGTCAGTTATTAGTATGTATCTTTATTGTTCGTGCTTGTAAAAAACAAATTAGATTTTTTTCACCTTGTTACTTAGTGATGGGTTGATGAAGGTGACATCAGCTAAGGTCAGCAGGATTTTGTTTGGGCCCCGGACTAATTGAATCTGATTGAGTCGTCGCCTAAAAGACAGATATATTGTAGCCAAAGTAAAATACCCTTCCTGGCCACCCCACAAAAAATCAGCATATGCGATTATTTAGGCAAATACGAAACAACCGTTGATTAGATAAATTCTCCAGTAATTAATGTTTTAGCTGGCAACAATTTTTTTTTACTCTAACTGAAACAGTGAGTAGCTTCTTTAAACATTCATGTGGGAAGACATACAGTATCTCGCTAGTGTGGATAAGGTGTTTCTGCGTTTTCAAAGGATCAAATTATTGACTTGCAACAAGCAAAGAGATTGCAAAAATCACTGTCATCGTTTTAAGAACACACTGCGATGTTTAATAATGAAAGAAAGAGCATTTCCTTGCACATGGTGTGACAAGAACTCACAGGATTGGGAATAAACAGATGATTGTCCATAAGAAAACCACTGGGTAGTGAGACTATGCTAGTGAAAAAATGCTTCAGTTTGCCTTTAAAAATTAAGTTCAGATTGACCGTATTCCAGTGCCCACTGTATGATCTGGGGTTGTTTCAGTGGGTCAGGTCTATACTCAGCAATTTTATATGGCAATAAAATGATGTCAGCTAAGCACCTGAATCTACAGTACCAAATGACCAGGTTATCACATCTATGCATTTTATTTTTTCTGAAATATGAAATTCTGGACAAAAATGAATTTTGTTATGGTGTATGAGGTTGTTGCAACAGTACAATACATATACAATATAATAAAATACAATACATACCATAATCAAAGCTAAAGTTTAATAAATTATTAGAGTGAATTACATTTTTTGGCCAGACAGTACAACATGCTTTTACCTTATAAAGTAAGCAGAAGCAACAAAAGCGAAGATCAGTAGAAATACACAGATGAAGAAAATAATCAGATGGAAAGGATCCACACCTGTTAAAAGATGGAAACTTTTTTGGACAAAGTCATACTCATGGAGCTAAACACCAGCTTATCTAGAAAAGTATATGAATGCCTTTGTGTTTGTTTCTTTCTGTGTGTGTGTGTGTGTGTGTGTGTGTGTGTGTGTGTGTGTGTGTGTGTGTGTGTGTGTTTGTTTCTTTCTGTGTGTGTGTGTCTGTGTGTGTGTGTTTGTTTGTTTCTTTCTGTGTGTGTGTGTGTGTGTGTGTGTGTGTGTGTGTGTGTGTGTGTGTGTGTGTGTTTCTGTCTGTGTGTGTGTGTGTGTGTTTGTTTG
>JAOTQY010000040.1:6561208-6577071 GCA_026413445.1 Dolichallabes microphthalmus
GGCCTGGAGCCTATCCCAGGAAACTTAGGGCACAAGGCGGGGTACACCCTGGACAGGGTGCCAATCCATCGCAGGTAAATGATGATCAGAGGATCGCAAAGCTCTGGAAGGGGAGTATGGAACAAGAAGCTCCGACAGATAGGCAGGTGGCGACATTTACTGAAGACTTAGCTGCTTTAAAATTTGAATGGTGCAAATGTTTTAAAGAAGGCTGTTTGTCGATGAATGGGCAATCCGAACCAAGGTGGCTGAGAGCTACTGCAGTCGTTCCCATGAACTTTCAGCCTGTGGAACACTGATTTCTTGAAAATCGATGGATAACGTGTCACCGACTAGGAGAAGAGACACATTGGTCTGTGGGAACTGTACACACAAACCCTAGTGAACGCTGGGATAAGGGCATCAGTGTAGCAGCGGATTATATTGAAATAAAGGTAGTTTTTACACTCATGAACGGTGATCTGTCAGAACCGTGATCTGTTACTCTGCACAAACAAATGTCCTGGTATGCCTTGAGCATGTCCTAGTACCTTAGATCATACAGTAGGTCAGTAGCTGCTTTGTCCTGATCAGGGTCATAGTGGAACTTTCAACATGCTTGGAAACACTAATACAAAAATACACCTTGGATGGTATGCCAGTCCATCACAGTGCACCACGCTCACATATACACCTCTAGGTACTGGCATGTTTGGGTTAGGTTTGAGGAAACTGGAGGACCCAGAGAAAAAATAATGCGAATCTAAGGAAAACAGAAAAAAACTCCAGCACCAATACATTCTAAAATACCATACAACCTACTAGATACTTGATTACAAAACAATTAACAGACAAGCCAGACATTAATGGATGACAAAATTGTATTTCCATCCCTTTTCCCTTGGTGCTCATGTTTGGTTGAGTCTGACCCATCATCTTTAAGACAACCTTTAAGACTTTGCTCTCTTTATTTACTTATTTATTTATTTATTTTGTCATATATCCATTTATCCATTTACAGTGTGTTCATACTGTAGCTACAACACAACAGTAAACAAACACATAAAAAGTGTCTACGTATAGCACATGGCTGCACAGATTGTAGACTATAAACCCTCAGTGGCATAGAAAACCGTGCCAGATCTCAATGTTCCTTGCCACTAAAGCTGGATAAGTAGCATGTCTCTAAGGCCTACATGGGATTTCCCAGGGGTTACGCATACATTCAAATGCACATTTTGGTTACAGCACAAATGGCTCCTCATTGCACACTTTTTTTAAAATCATGAGCTTTTAGTGATTAAAAGAAAGTGAAGAATCTGTGCTTCTGGCCAGAAAGGTTTGTGAAGTTTGGCTGTTTTTGTTGGGACTGGCAGGTTATAATAGTTTTAAAGAGGGGCTACATGGGAGTGACTAGATTAAGATGGAATGTGTGGTGTGCTAGATGACTATTAGAGTCTATGAGCATGCGCAAAATTTGATTCAAAGGAGTTCAAATACTGTACTTGACCTTCCAATACAGTTTAATAGAAGATTAAAAAAACAACTGTCTTCTGGTACAGTAGGTGCCAGAAAAGAGAAATATAAGAAAATAAAAGCTTCAATCACTCTTGAAAGACGCATTTGCAAAAAAAAATAAAAAATCTCAGTAAAAAAAGAAAGAAATATTTCTTTACCTCTTTCTTTCTTTTCCTTGGAAAAGGAGTCAAACTTTCTTCTTAGTGACTTCCTCATCTTGCGAATCTCTGAAGAGAAAACGGAGAAGATGGGTATTACAATATTGCATACCACATAACTTTTATGGAAGCAAGTCCAACTCTCTTCCCCCTAACTGGGATAGAGGGAATTATACAGTAGATAGCACCAAGATTGGCACAAAACCTGTAGCCCTCGGTAAGACTGCTGAAGGGAAGAAAAACGTCATGACGACGACAACAAAGCACAAATCCAAGTAAACAAATTTAAGGCAGAAGGAGAAGAATTTTAAATTGCTGTCACGAGCCTGTACAATCTGCCCAGTACATCCAGGTCATAACTCCACCCAAGGTTTTCCATGCTCCCCGGGCTGATTACCTGAGGACACCTGTCCCTATCCCTAATTTGACAATCCCCTGGTCCCTGACAATTGCCTGGATCGAAATTCTCTCTGAAATGTTAGTGGAATTACTTGAAGACAGCTGTGCACAGATCCTCGCTGAGATTGATAGATCTGTAGCATTTTTGCGAGAAAGACTGCAATAAAAAGGTCAAATCTAGACTTTTGTAGAATTTTGGACGGGAAGACTGACTGCTTTATTACAAGCTTTAGGTGCAAAAGCCCATAAAGGTTATTTTCTGTAATAAACATATACTGTATAGGGATCAGGGTTGTGCAGTACAGAGTGACACCGAACTACCCAAACATGACTAAGCAAAAAAAAAATTTTTTTTAAAGCGTCAAACGGGCAAAGAAATAATACAGATAGACATGATAACTTATTTTTATTGTTGTTTTCGGTTGTTTCTCTGATCAAAAATTAAAATAATATGCTCATTTTTGAGACTTCTACATTTTTGCAATGTCATTCCGATATTCTGATAGCAGTAAAATGTACCCTTTATAAAAGTAATAATAACGTTTCCTCTACCTGACTAAGTCTGAAGCCTCCCTGTTAACACCCACCGGCAAGGCTTTTATATATATTATTTATTTATTTTACTTACATTTTTTTTAAATAAATAATAGCGGCACATATCTGCACTGATTGAGTTTGTATGTTTGGAGTATGTTAAGGAGTATGTTTGTGTTATTGTTTGTACTTTTTCCTTCAGGATTTCTTTCATGTCTATTCACTTTTTATTAGAATTTCCTTACTTGATTTATTTTAATTACTTTAAATGTGAATAAACATAACATTTATCTTTTTTATCTCAAAAGTTGCCCTTTTCACCTGGGTGTAAAGACTTTTTATAACCACTGTACAGTATATTCCAATGAAATGCCCACCCATGTCTTTGATCATCTGTTGACTTTTACACAGTATTTTTAAACAGGATCTGTCCAGGCCTAATGCGGTGGACTGCCAGAGCAAGCATTCAAGGTTACTATTAAAAACTGTGTTTTAGAAGAAGGGGAAAAAACGACGTATGCTTAAGACAATTTTATCAAAATCAAAACCTCTCCTCGCCGGATGCTGTAGTGATGATTAGCTTTAACTATTGCCTGAGAAAGAGCAGTTCTTCCTAAACTGGAAAGCACTAAACTAAGTAACAGTAGCACAAAACTCTTCACCCACATCGTATTTGAAGTGATCAAATTATGCATCCTGTGAGAGTAAAAATGGAAACACAATAAAATATATATTGTATTGTTATTGTAATGTTTTAGCATCATAATGATTCATCTTTTATACATGTTGAAAAAGTAGGTTCTCATTTTAATCTTTATTTTGATCAAAAGGACAGCCTTGGCCCTGCAGATTGGCCAAAATAGCTGTTTGTGGATATGATTCCAGATACTGAGACATTTCCAGCTTTCCAGAGTGTGTGGCTAATGCAGGGCCCACATGTGAAAGCGACTGCTACTGTATGATGTGTCCAGAGGGAGGTAGAGAGAAAGACAGAGAGAGAGAGAGAGAGAGAGAGAGAAAGAGAGAGAGAGAGAGAGAAAGAGAAAGAGAGAGAGAGAGAGAGAGAGAGAGGCTGTGACACCACACTGGGGTTTCAAGCATCATGTGAAGAAGCTTAAGGTGGGGTCAAATTCCCATGACTACAGGAAATGAGCATTTATTTCCACAGTAATCCCCCCCCCCCGCCACACCCCCTTCACACGCAAGGCATCATGGGCTAATCTCCCCAAAACGCTCTGGCGAGAGAAAGGAGTGAAAGGGGAAAAAAGTTTGCTCAAAGGTAGAGAGAGAAAGCATGGAAGCAATTCAGGCAGGAGCACAAAAGACCAAAACAAAGTCATATAAGGTATGACATCAAAATAACCTGAACAACTTTTAAACAGCCCACCAAAATCTCCCAATAGCAATAATATCATATTGGTGGGAAGTCTGATGGCTTTCTCCATTGGGAAGGAAACTTTCTGTAAATATTCCCACAAAGCCCACTGGTCTCTTTTCGTAGGCGTTAACTGGAGTACACAATTCGAGCTGCTCATTGAGGATCAACAATCATGTGCAGGAGTATTAAGATATTTTCATTTAAAGAGCTAGATTTTCTTCTCTGTGTGTTTTGATGCATTCTTGAGGAATAGTGCTCCAGGCTTCCTGACTCTCATTTTTTTGGGAATGTTTTTGGCTCTTGTTTTCAGTGCAGTCCCAGTACCTGATTTGATTGAGAGGAATATTTTGTTTGTTAAGCCAGACAGTGATCTATGAATTATTCAAGCATAAACATCCATCTAACTTGAAACATGGACCAGTGATGAAACAGGTGCAGATGATAACAGGTAACCAAGCCAGAGATCAGAATACTGTATATTGTTGTATACAATTAATATACTAAATGAGACGCGGCTTAAAATTTTGGACTGTACTATAGCTCCGTGAAAGAATGGCTCCATTACACTGATGTGTAACTCAGGGATGAACTCACATTTGTTTGGGTTAGCTGCCTAGTTCTGATGTGGGACAGGTTGCAAGAAGAAATCTCACATATGAACACCCCATACTAAACGCCCACGCATAAAAAGTGTGGCCTGCAGTCAAATTGAGTGAATGTAGGTTTTTTTGTTTTGTTTTTTTTTCCTAGGAATTTGAGGAAATCAAGTAAAAAAGTCAGCATGTTGTTCAGAGGAAACTCCAAATGCTTCTCCTAGTCAGGAGACAAGATACAGATACAAGTCCTGGACATGACATTCTAATGCTATGACCCGAATTATTCACATGCCTTGTGTATATAACAAAACACATGCCATGAAATTGACTTTTTTTCCTGAATCAGTTTTTGTTTTTCGTCTTTCTCATTTCATCTCTTGCACTCACAGACTGCTTCTTTTGTTCCTCCAACACTGAACCAATAGATTTACTGTCCCTCTGGATTCTGATGAATCCTCAATAGTGCTGTATTTATGGAGCTTTCTGTAAATTCCGAGCTACTAGAATTTCAAGATTATAGTAGCTCGGTGAGACTCATGACAAATTGTGTATACTGTGTACAATACAAAATAATACCATGAGAGGATACACACCTTTGGGAATGCTGATCTTAAAGTCCAGCTCTCTCTGCTCCAGGTGATAGAGGGCCACCTCCTGTAAGCGGGCTCGCTCCAGTTCTGACAGGCTCTGAATGGCCACAGGTTGCAGCTTTACACTTTGCCCAAACATAGTGGTCCACATATGATCACCCTGAAAGCAGATAGAAAAAAGCTAAGGAAAATAGAATATTTAGCATAATAGCGTACATTATTATCCTCTACATTGTATAGTTATCCTGTAGACATTGAAATGATGACAGAACAAATATGGAGTTCTGTAGTCAATGAGAATACATTAAATAACGCAGAATACATTTTATATTTTCGATTCTTTAAAGTAGCCACCTTATCCTTTGATGACAGTTTTGCACACTCTTGGCATTCTCTCAGTCAGCCTCATGAGGTAGCCTCCTGAAATGGTTTTCCAACAATCCTGAAGGATTGCTTTTGCTTCACTCTCCAGTCCGACTCACCCTCAACCATCTGAACTGAATTTATATCAGGTGATTGTGGACCACCGGTCATGTGATACAGTACTCCATCACCATAATTCTTGGACAAATAGCTCTTACAAAACCTGGAGGTATGTAAGAGCAATAGGTCATTGTCCTGTTGGAAAACTGTACTGATTTAAAATTGCGTTGTTGAATAAGCGAATTGCTCGGTCTGTGCACTGTGCGTCGAAAAGCTTTTCTGGCATCAGTAGAGACTCAAACAGGTCCGGTCTGTCAGTAAGGTCTCTGTTTATTAACAGCAAAGTTAATAAAGAGTTTTTATGTGCTTGACCAAATGCCTGTGCTATTGACCATTGTAAAACGTCCTGGTAATATCCTGAAGAACAAAAGAGTGTAAGTTGGATAGATGTTCATCCAGAGACGAACCAAGAGGTGTTGGCTTAAGGGTAGAAAGAGAAATAGAAAGACATAGAGAGAGAGAATGAGAAAGTGAGCATGGGAGCTTTAGCACCTTAAGAAGAATCAAGAGGAGACTGGAAGGTAGCAGCATGGAAGATTTAACATGTTAATACTAGATCTATGAGGAAGAGAGGAAGAGAGTAGAATTAACTTCTTTTATATAAGAAAATTCCCTTACAAAAACAAATGTTTGTCCCACTAAGTGCAAACCAAATGAGATGGCATGTCTTCATGCTGGTTCCACCAAATCACTCTCCAGTCAATCAGCCATGCTTCCTGGTATTGGTTTCTTTGCCATAAGTCAGCCATGAAGGCATGACTCTTGCACTCTCCTCTGAACAGTGGATGTTGAAATATGTCTGCTGCTTAACTCCTAATCATATATGTGGGCTCTAATCTAAGGTGCTGCAAATCGGTTTCTGAGTCAAATCATTTTAATAAACTTATCCTCTGCAGCATAGGTAGCACTTGGTCATCCTTTCATGGGATGGTCCTTCTGAGAGCCAGTTTCATCTTTAACAGTTTTCTGACTGCGTATGTATAAACAATCAAAGGAACGGATGGATAATTTTTTCTGCACTCATTCAAACATAAGAATCCCAATTTCTTTAGGGAAGAATAAACGATTCCGCTTCCTTGAGTTATTCAGTCTAGACACTGTCATGATCCATAAATACTGAACTTCTCCTTAAGCGATAATGACACACAGCCAACACGTTCCTGCTCAGCCACTTATCCAAAAAGGTACTCATCCATACTGTGGGACTGCAAAAACATCTATAAATATCTATTATACAAAAACAAATGTAAGATCTACCACACTTGCTATTAAATTTAATCCCTATCACGCCACTACTTTTAAACAAATGTCAGGTACCACCCACACATAGCCCTCATGACTGTATACATCCTGTGTGGACTCATGCAAAGGCTGTGTGTAGCGTGTTTATATCTCTCTATGCATGTTTAAAGACTTACTGAAACAAAAGAACACAGTCACCGTCTTTTTCGCCACTGGCAACGCAATAGGATTTCTCTGATTTCTGTGTTTACTAGGGAGAAACCTGAGTGTAGGTAGAGTGACGGAAGCAGGACGTTTGTGATGTATTACTCAGCAAATAAAAGCAATAATGCTCTGTGTTTTATTTAGTCTGAGTAATCTGACATTATGATATGGGTAATGGCTATTCAACCTGTGTTACTGACTACAATCACATACTGAGTGTTAAGGGAAATAATTTAACTCCTGTTTCAGATTCACATTCCAAAGGCACAGAAGAAAAGGTTAGCCTCAAATCCGCTGGGATGAAAGTGATGACGAAGATGGTACTGACCTTAACATGAGCATCCTGCAAATCAGTCATGCTCTATGAGCTTTAGGGTGAAAGGGGTCTTTTGTCAAGCCACATTTCAACATGAAAGAAACATGCTGTGGAATATTCTTTGAAATTATCAAAGGATTATGCTTTATTTATTCATTTATTTATTTATTTTTTTTTTAGTATCTCATTAGATTTTAAAAGTTTTCTTAGTATGTTTCGGTTTCCGATTAAGAGAGACCATAATTTTGTTTTTTCAAATGCAAATTATAAAATTCTTGTTTACGGTAAATTAAATTTGGGATAACAGGAAACTAACAGCTTTCCTCTATGCAGAGTGTAAAACTATAGCAGAATATATTGCAAAAGCCGTGCAAGGAGATTAATATAAAAATAAAAAAAAACAAGAAATTAGTGAGCTTTCTGAATCTGAATAGAGAATAATCCAAAGATCGTTTTGTCTTTTGTGTGTGTGTGTGTGTGTGTGTGTGTGTGTGTATGTGTGTGTGTTTCTTTTTTTACTGTGTTTACCTGTTTTCTGAATTCGGTGCGCTTACCGTCTTTATTTTTATGTGTAGCATGTGTAATTTAAAGGTTGATTTTCAAAGTATTGATTAAACATTGATTAATCACATTTGTATTATAATTTTTAATGACTCGGATAACCTCATCTGACCTATACTGTATACAAGACTGAATTTTCGGGGAACAAATTTGATGTCAACTATGATCTGATATACTAACATGAGCTCAATGGAGACAAATAGGATGTCCATTTAATCAGAAACTGCTGAGTATTAGCCACTCTATTTTGGAGTATCTGCATGTCCGTTTCCCTTTACCCACTCGGGAATCACTTTCTGCTATAGTCATCATCACACTACCTGCTGAGTTGTACGGGTTATACTGTAGGTCAGAGTTCAGAAGTTGATGTCCTTGCTATTTTCTCTGATATGCTATCGAATTAGTAAATATGATCTGATCGAGTTTTGTGTCATCTTTAATTATGACTGCTCAAACAATAACTATTGACCTCTAATATCTATTAAACCTCAGTTGCATCATGGACCTTTTAGTATAAAGCTACTGTTCAACATTAATCATGACTATGGGCGAATAAGCACTGACTGCATATGAAAACATGTCTCTGGCATCTATAGGCTTTCTGTATAAACTATGTGATAATTATATGCTAGAGTAATACTAAGTGTCTTGGTCCTTTAATCAAGGCTGCAATTAGCCAAATTAGCTCTTGTTAGTGTGATGATAAAAAACAGTTCCCATTGAAACAACATACAACCAGTATGTTACATTTTCTGCCTTTAAATGTCATAATGTAAACCATATGAAGGTTTGAATTACACAAACACGAACTTAAAAATAGTTATCTGAAGCAATGATGTTTTTCATATGGTTGAGGTTATGCAGATAAACAATGAAAGCATGCAGCCTCAAAACATGTTCCTTACATAACAAAAGTTCTCCCAATATGATTTTTAAGTTTTAAATATTTGATTAATCGGTTTCTCCAGGATTTTAGATTAGTCATAAAGTTCAGATTTTTGTTTTGAATGTCAGATGCAGCGTGATCAGTTAACACCCTCCAGCACTCTGCTTTTAAAGGAACTGGATATGGCAAGATGGGCCGTGTGTTTTAAATGCAAGCAGGACAATAGTGCATTCCATGCAAACCCAATGAAACGAATAGCCTAAAGCAGCATATAACATTCTTTGAACTATCAGATTATTAGTAAGTGGCCCATTTATCTTGTGGACGAAGGTGAGTAAGTGACTCCAGAGCTCAGGAAGCAAAGGATGCAGCTTTTGGCCTGGGGTCATGAACTATTAACGTGGCTAAACTGGTTAAGCTCTCTAATGCTCCTCACAACAGACAAACTGGTGTTTTTTTACTTCTGGCTGTACGGCAATCTGCCGTCTGTTTTAACATCATGTTCCTTTTAAATGTTCTCTTCAATCATCAGCTAAATTATGGCCTGATTGAATGCACAGTAAAATTAGTAGGGTATATAATTGGCTTGTACAGGCCTAAAACAGGCCCCTAAATCAAGGAACCCAAGGCACATTACGTGCTCCCTGTAATTTAGTGAATAGTCTCTATTACTTTTAGTTTGTTCAATTTGTCTTAATTCAGATTTCTGTCATTCATGCCACTGTGCGATGAAATTTAAGGCTAACCTGGAAAATCCATCAGAGGGTATGGAGTAAATTTAAAAGTTTGCTGTACAAATGTTGAATGATCTTTTTTTTTTTTTTAACTTTGATTTTCTCACACAGACAATATGACACTTTCATCATTTGATAGTTAAATGGTTTAGACACATTAAAACAGACATGTTAAACTTTTCAATTTTACATAAATATCAGTGGTGCTTGTGTATCAAAGTCAGAATGAAATCAGAATTGAAATGCAATTTTCTCCCTTTTCGCTTTAAGGAACAAACAGACTTTAAATTGCAAATAAAAGCATTCTGGTTAAGATGCATGCAAACGCGAAGCAAGAAAGCATGCATGTATTTTTCAGAAATAAATCTAGTATGAAATACAGTATTTTACCATGTAAAAAGTTTTCCAGCAACACTATAACCAAAAACCTCATCTTGTAATGAGGACCTTTGAGTCTTAATACACAAACTCTGATAACACACAGATAGCCTGCACAAATAACTCTTGAACATTTAGATAATATTTTGTGTGTGGGTAATTATTTGTGGCAAACAAAGCCAAAAAAGGCAAACGAATAGGCAACTCCAGGCTATCCCTCCTATCTTTAGACTTATCACTCTGCAGTGCTGAAAATATCAAAATGCAACAAATGGGATTTGTGTCCTTTGCTATAATAGACCAGTGTTTTTAAGCATCCCAGCTGGTCAGCATTAATAAACTTGGACATAGCTAACCATAAATCCAGGCACCGCATTTAATGATTGCATTTACAGTACTTCAATCATCACAGATCTGTTCATAAGGTCACATTTGATGTATTAAAACTGGTCAGAGATCAGATCCAGAGCAGAACATAAAATACGATTTCCAATGAAACAAATGTGCTTTACCAGAAGTGACAAGCCAGACACAAGAGCTCTATTCAGATCTCTCAGTGAATTCAGCAGCATCTTTCTCATTCACTGGTCCTGTTTGATATTCACTATAGTGGTTAAACCACCAACAGGACTACAAAGACTTTGTTTGAGATGTGACAGAGAGATCACTTCTGGGCAATGTGGTAAAATACTGAATCACTGGAAGCATTTAAATAAAGCCAGGCAACGTTTTTAAATCTTTTTTTGTTTTTTGTTTTACCAGGAGCTGCATCTAACTACTGTATGTTTAGGGTTATATACTGTAGGAGGAGCAGAAGCACACTGGGTCGTATAAGATTTTATTTATGTAGATCAAAGGATCTTCATTAATCAAAGTTATAAACAATGATTGTATCTCATTTAAATAAATAAATAAAAAGCTTTATAAAAAGCCATGGTACTGTAGCTATGATATGTCTGTTACATTATTTTACTACCGTAACAGTAATTAACACCAGGAAAATAACAATTATAGATTAATTAATAGATATATATAATATACCAATTATAGCAATAACAATTATAGATTAATTAAGATTGATAGATTAATTAAAGTGAACACCAAAGAAAAAAAATGACAATACATTCGTAGAATATGAAAATGTAGTATAAAATAATAGTACCGTATTAAACCTCTTTTTAGTTAAACATGGGGTACATATAGTTGTAATAAATCACAATGCTATAATATAAGGAGTTTTAATGATTTGATAATCACCTTTGATATAAGTATAACAGTAACAGCATTAAAAAAAAATGTTATTATAGCTCCTAAATTAACAGTTCTAGTGAAAAAATAAATAAAACAAGCGTATTTATCCAGCATCCCAGCTAGCACCCAGCTAATGAGACAAAACAGCAGGATTAAGTTAAACAAACAAATCTAATTGAATGAGACATAATTAATCTCTCATAAACAATCTATCTCTTTCTTTCTCCCCCACACACAGACAAACATTACACATGTGGCAAGGCAGCGTATAAGGTTAAACAGGAATTCCCAGCACACATGCTTTGTTAATGTAAAAGAATGACTATAAACCTAAAGTTCCAATAAAACACGATTCCCATGCGCGCACACACACACACACACACACAGAATACCCACCAGTAAGCAATGCCTTTAAACAGCTTTTCACTTTTCACACACTGACATACAGTATGACATCACAGGCACATACAGTACATCCAGCACACATTAGATCAAAACAAACTCATATATCTGTGCACATACTCACACAGAATTACATTTGACATTACCTGTACAGTATATGAGCCAGATGGTGTGTGTTATTGGGGCAGAAATCCTTCAGGCGCACAGCCAGGTAGTACCAGTCCAAATGGAACACGAGAGAGCAGAATTCACTCAGGAGACAGAATCAGTGAGAAAGAGATAAAGAGACAGGAAGAATGTGTGTGTAAAAGAGAGAGAGAGAGAGAGGTCTGCTCTCTCCATCTGCTGCCCTCTCAAGTAAATCAGCACGGGGCCACAGGGCAGCCAAGTGCAAGCTCAAAGTAAACACTCGCAGTAAACTAGAGAGAAAGAGGAGGAGAGATGTGGAGAAGAGGGGAGGAGATGAGAGAAGATGAGGGGATGGAGGAAACGGGGATCAGCGAAGGGGCAGTGCAGCTTTAATAAGAACTTCTCAGGGGCTTTGCTTTTTACGTGCTATGTGTACAGCTGGGATTACAACAAACATGAGAAATATTCATCCACTGGGGCGAAGAAAAAAAAAACTTTAACTATGGCAAACTTGTACATCAACTCTAACATTATGCAACATCCTTACAGTTCTCGATCTGGTAGAATCCTTCAAAATAAACTATTTTAAACATACAAGATACAAATGTCAACAATATCACGATGAGATGTCCAGTTGCTGTGCAAGCACAAAACTCAACTGCATAATATTACTCTAACCTGCAGGAAAACATTCCTACTGTAGCATTAAAACGCTGCAAATCAGAATCACAATCAACATATTGATAACGTCGATACTCCAAATAGTCATGTGGTGGATTTACAAGCTATACATTTTTTTTTGTGCATGTAATTTTTTATCGCGCCTCAGTATTGCTCAGGCAAATACAATCTGAGACGAATAATAACCTTACTTTTTTCACCATGCCCTTATTTATTTAACAAAAATTAATTCAGAAAAAAACAAACAAACATGTGCACAATATTAAGCAGTCAGTGTTAAGCTTGGCTCAGTGGTTAAGGGATTGGACTATGGTTCGGAAGGTTCCAGGTTCAAATCTCACAACTACCAAGTTGTCCCTGTTTTTATCTCAAATGTGTAACGAGATAAAAATGTAAGTTGCTCCGAATAAGGGTGTCTGCCAAATGCCTAAATGTGAGTACCCCCTTACTGCTTCCACATGATTTAAGAGGGTAAGGTGCAGCCATGTGTTGGTAATCATCAGCTCTTGATTAATTGATCATCAGCAGGTGTGCAGACCTCTATAAAGCAGAAGTTTTGCTGGTCTGCAGAATTCAGGTGTGTGTTACCACAATGCCAAGAGAGAAAGATATAAGCTATAGTCTTAGAGAAGCAATTGTTGCTCCACATCGATCTGGAAAAGACTGAGAAACCATTTCCAAACAATAAGCATAAGCAAATGGCCAAACATCTCAATGACCTGAAGCAGTGTTATAAAGACGAATGGGCCAAAAAGATGTGAGAGACTGAAATAGCCATGCAGGAAACAATTATTTTAAGTTATTGCTGCTAAAGATGGATTTACAAGCCTTTGTTTCAGGGTGGTCCGTAGTATTGCCTCCATGTTTTGTTTTTTTTCTTTTTAGTTTCATTTTTATTAAGTAAATAATGGCACAGTAAAAAATGTTGTTCATCTGAGGTTTTATTTGCCTAATACTGATACCTGCTACAATCTGATGATTTTTATTATTTTTTTTTTTTTACACAAAAACACATTAAAGACATGGTACTAACTTTTACACATGACTGCATGGTCAAAAGTATGTGTACACATGGCCATCACACCCACATGTGAACATTATTGAACTTTCCATTCCAGAGTTACTGTAGTCCATATTCGCTGCTATAATAACCTTAACCTGTAGTCACTAGAATTTGGAATGCGGCTTTGTAGATTCGCTTATTCACCCACAAGAGCATTCATGACTAAAGGCCATGGAAGGGGGGTCAGTCTGTGTTCATCTCAAAGGTGTTCAGCAAGGTTGAGGTCAAGGATGTGTGCAGAACACTTTGACCTCCATGTCTTCATGGAACTTCATGGCCTCTTAGCTCCACTGAAGAACATTGTAGCAACAGTTTGAAGATCAACATATGAGTCTGACTGTCAGGTGATCAAAAACATTTGGCCATACAATGCGGTTACAATATTGAACTGCTGCAGTTCTTTCTGGAATGTGTCAGATGTTTGAGTGGTAATGATGGCTAAATCTCTAGATCCTGTTGCCATTCTATTTGCCTGGCAACAAGTGCAACATAATTTTGATACACATTTTGCCTCATAATGACAAATTTCACTTAATTCATGTGCATTTAATAAAAATAACTAACTAAATAAGTAAATAAATAAAAAGAAAAGGCTCCACTACTGCTTAGGCTTCAAAGTGGCTCCAAAAATATTTTGGTTATGTAATAAACCTCAGCAGCAACCTCATTTCCCCTCTCATCAGTTCCAACCACTCAGCATTCAGCATCAGCAGTATACTAATCACCGGCCAAATCATCTGTCATCATCTGCACCTGTTTCTTAAAAATGTCCTTTAGTAAGCCTAGAGAACTATTCCTTAAGATTATGTAAAAAATACATAAAAGTCTTCATTGGAAGCAAAATATGAAGAAATGGAGATGGCTCAAAAACATTGCCCAGTACTGTATATCAGAACAGCTCACTGAGTGTAATTATAAACACTTTGAGTCCAGATATTAGCACAATGTTACAGTATGTTCATTCGTACACATTAACGACACACCCATTGTTCTGCCATCTGCTGAACAACTCTCCTCATCCCGTTTATCTTGTTCTCTGTTCTGTGCTTCAATAGTTTTTTTTTTTTTATTATATAAAAAGCAACACCTGCGGTGTGAAACAAATCTCCAAATATCCACTGCACTACGGGTGTTGCTTTAACACAGATGAAATCATAGCTGACATCATGCATTTTCAAAAGAAGCAAAAGCAGTGTTTGGAAGATGATAGGAAGAGCACCTATTAACCCTGGGATAGAAAATGAAAAGCCACAGTGGGCAAGAAACAATTGCTGCTCTAAAATTCCAGTGCAGGCTTCCTGCAGATATATGCGGATGGAAGTATGCCGTCAGCGCACACACCCTAAACATGCACAATAGCACAACAAACAAAAGCACCTTAGATACTTCTTTGTGAGGCTTCGGTTTATGACAAGAAGTGCTGCTTTTCTCACATGACCAAAATCCCAGAGGGCTTTAGTCACAATGGAGCTATAAATGCTCTTCTACTGTGTGTGTGTGTGTATGGGGGGGGGGGTGTTTTTATAGCTTGGTGTTGAGCAAATGTCCTTTCACGCATAGTCAAAATTGAAAGTTTTGACCTTGTGGCCCAATGAGGAAAAGCCAAAAGTTTTCTGTTGTTAAAGTTGGATTTAACTGTAAGCACTGCATTAATAATTATGTCAATGGAAGGTCATCACAAGAATAGTAGGATAAACACTCATGCAATTACATTATCACTCATCACTCAAGTTGTCCTTTTCAAGTTTTGTATGTAATAATGATGGTCTTACACCAGACCTGGGCATTTTAAGGACCCACCGGGGCCCGATTCTGACTGGCCCGCGAAAGATTGCTGTTAATTAAGAAAATAAAACCTACTTCCAAAATTTTGCATAAATAACAGATGTGCTTTGCATAAATAACAGATCTCCACCTAAAACATTCAACCTGACTTTGATGCACTTGTTAATACCCCTATCTCACCTACGCGGTGTCACGCAGTGGCGCGCGGTGGCCATAAGTACGGTTCATCCTGATTCACCGCGAGTTTTTGGCGCTGTGAGTACGTTTCCATCTTTCCGCGAGAAAAATTAAACGTTTAATTTTTTTTGCCGGTCCTCGCGGAAGCCTGCGGTCCTTACAAAACTTTGTGGAGCGCCAGCGAAACGCGGTGCATCACGGTGCCTCACGGTGCCTAACTCTGCATCTCACCGTAAGTCAAACCGCATAGTTGAGATAGGAGTATAAAGCTCAGCAGAGGCTAGATTTCTCACACTGAACAAGAAAAAAACACTGAAACATGTTTACTTAGATTTTTTTCTGCACTGTTTGGCAGTTGGACAAAAATGTTGTGAGTTATGTTACATTATTATTGGCATACAAAGACATTGTGGTATCTT
>JAOTQY010000040.1:6618626-6632582 GCA_026413445.1 Dolichallabes microphthalmus
TCATTGTGTTTATTTGATTCCTGTTCAAGACACTTTGATAAGAATGACTGTATATTGTTAATATAGGCTACAGAGTTAAATTTTTTTTACAGTTTCGGTTGTTGGTGTGCAGTGTGATATTTTTTTTTTCAATTAAAAATGTACCTTGGCTCAAAAAAGGTTGAAAAACACTGCTCTAGAGTTTACACAGAATGGTGCAAAAAGCACAAAACATCCAGCAAAAGGGTCACACACATACACTGACAGCTTGTATCTGAATGTCTGCAATATTTGGATTAACAAATGGGATATTGGGTGTTTGTGATGCGGGGGTGTTTTTGCATGCTCTGCAGTGTCTCCAACTCCCAGCAGTGCTGACTAGAGGGACTGCTGCTTCCTTGACGCCTGCCCTGCAACACATCAACCCCTCCTACCTCACTTTCATGCATGTGCATTCTCATGTGTGCCACAGAGAGTGACAGGAAAGGCAGACGGGGAGAGAAAGTGTGTGTATGTGCCAGTGTGTCTGATAACCAACAACAACAACACACACTGCTCCCTTTGAGAGGAAGTGCCTGGGAGGTGCACGGAGGAAACTGGGCCAGTGGCCTTAAAGGGGTTAATCAGCAACCACCCTGGCCTTCTCCACCTCTCACATTCATTCTGCCCATCTGTCATCTACCCATCCTGCCCTTCAGCAGATGCAGACTTTCTAACATGAGACACAATACAAACAGCAGTCTCCATTAATCTAGTCTTGGTAAAGAGCAACGCGGGATGCCTATTTTAAATCACTTTTATATGAAAAGAAAATAGCCTTGGGCTTGTTATTTGTCACAACCGCTTTACAGAGAGCTGCAGTGGAAGGAATACCACCAATCTGGCAACCATGCTGGGTCCATGTGTCTAAACTCAGTTTTATTAAATGGTAATAAAACATTACAATTTTAGTTGGGAATATAAGGTCTTATTAAATTTGTTTACTTTTGCTTGCATTAAGGTAAAATGCAAATAAAAGCACTCATTAAGAGGTCCACGACACTAACCACATTTCCCCTGAGATGCTAAAATGAACCAGTCTTACTTAATCCCATCCCACGCCACTAAGCAAGTAAATACTCCCCATGTGCCTTGCTGTGCTAGGTGTGAAAAGAGCCTTTTAAGAGCTTTCCCCCACATTACACCAGTGTTTAGTAATGAGGCAGGACCGCTGGGAGACATCTTGCTGTTAAGGGCCCAGTGTTGCTGCTGTGAGATGAAGAGTGAATAGTAGCACGCCTTCAACAAGTTCACTTCACAAGGGACCTTTTTTTCTTTAACGGAAATGTGCCCTCAAACACCCATCATGTACTTTTAACGCCTAACAGGATACCTTTAAACATACACAATTAATGCTAGAAGTGCCTGTCTTATCTGCTGCCTAACAGTAGGTTTAATATTCCCAAATCTTTTTTGGCCTGAAGGTATTTCCTAAAACAGCAGCTCTGACACCAGGGCCAGCTGTAATTCAAACAATTGATTATAGTTTCATAAATTATGTTTATGGCCAATGATCCACATAAACAGATTTAAATATTAATTTAATTTAAGAATTAAATTAAGAATTTACAGATTCTCATAATTTAGTCTTTGGGATTGAATCATATTTACATATTACTGTACATATGTCCTGCTTGGCTTTTTCTTGGCTTACTGGTTATCATGGTTGCATCACACCTCCAATGTATAGGATATGTGTCTTGTTTGCATGTTAGTGGGTGTGCACTTGTGCCCTCTGAAGGGTTGGAACCCCCTACAGGATGTCCCTTGCCTTGTGCCCTGCGTTCCCTGAGAACGTCATTCATAAACATTAGTTATTTTCTACAACACTAACAAAATATCAATTTGAACATCATGATAAATAAAAAGATTCTAATTTTATTATTGTTCTTTTCAGTAATTTACTGGCAGTTCAGAGTGTCTGGCTCAATTTCTCTTCCATCATTGTTTCTGGCATTTAGTCTTTATAATCTTCCCTGAGGGAAACACTGCTATGATGTAATGTCTTACAGTCAGGTTCTCATTCTCATCTTCTATTCCGCTTTATCCTGTATCCCCCTGTAAGGAATCGAGCCTGGCCGGGAATCGAACCCAGACCTTGGAGGTGTAAGGCAACAGTGCTAATCACTACACCTAGTCAGGTTCTTGTTTTATTAAATATCTTTAACATGACCCACAACGAGAATACCACTGAAGATTTGTTTCACACGTCTTTAGTGTCCCTTTGTAAACCGGTGCCATGAGCTAAAGGTGTATACAGTATGTGCAAGCCTTTTCACATTTAGGCTCTTTTGCACAAGGACATTCTTACAGTGGTTTAGTTTGGTCCATGTGCAGTGCTCGAGGCAACTACTACAGCACCTCTACCTCTCATTATGATGAATATTGTATAATTGTCGGCAACAATACAGTGTTTATCCATTTTTGCATTTAAATACACTAAAAAGGGGAAAACAACTAAAACACAGGGAGATCCCACTTACAGTAGCCTCCTTGCGGGCTCTTTTCACCTAGAACATTTCACCTACTTTCTAACACTATTTCATGTTTTGGTGTTATATACACGTATAATATTTCATTATACCCAGGGGAAACCAGGAGCACTATAAGTACAATGACAAAAAGGGGTGTCAAGCAACATCAGACATATGAGCAAAGTAAAGAGCAACAGGGGGAAAAACAGAACAGACAGCGAATCCTAATGTTGAGCAAATAAGGACAGAAAGTTTGGTTACAGAATGCACATGCTTTTTAATAATGTGATGGCCCTATAGTGCTACTGTCTATGGCCCTAATGTTACTGTCTATAAATACACTTCTTCAGAACTATAATTGAAACTGAACAAAAAATGCTGCCAGACAGCATGCATTAAGTGAGAAAGGTTTACACATTCATGCACATTAAGATGCACTGTGTATGGTAACATGAAAAGTAGAGCAAGAAGTAGACCAGAACAACATTAATAGGAATATTTAGGTTATGTCCCTAGTTTATACCATTTTACAAAAACAAAAAGAAATCATGAAAATGATATTTATACCTCTTGCTAATATACTGTACACCGATCAGCCACAACACCAACACCACCAACAGGTGAATTGAATATCATTATCATTTATTCCATTTATGCATCTATGGTCTGATCCCAAGGAAAAGCCAATGTACCACTAATTGGTGGAAAAGGTCAATGCTGACCATGATAGAAAGGTATCAGGACACCCAGTGCACCACAGCTTGCTGTATATGTGGCTTAGCAGGCAAAGAGGCAAAGGATCCGCCACTAACGCCCCAGTGCCAGGCACCAATGCACATCCCCAGAGATTATGTGGAGTCATGCCTCGAGAAGAAAATTACTTAATTTGATAATGCAGCTAAAAGTACATACACTTTCAAGTGCAGGTACTTAACAGTGACCATTCAAACTTGAGCTAGAGCACAAGTTGGCACAGAAATCTACAATCAGAATGAAAGGAAGTGCAGCGTTTCTATAGAAAACAGAAAGAGCCAATGTTTTAAATGCGGAGAACAATCGTGTGACTTTGCTACTTGGGTGTTCATACTGTAGTCCTGCCTGAATTATTGCTACACATATTAGGACTGTAAATTTCAGTGCATCCTGGACATGTTTGTTCACAGCAGGGGAAAAAATCAACCTGAACTGCCATTGATCAAAGTAAGAAATGTTGCTGCACACAGTTGAAATGTAACTTTTTCTGTTCATAGAAACACTTTTTAAGTTTTTCAAGCTCTAAGCTAATTAGGATTTTTAGGACCTGGACTGAAAGAGTAGAAACTAAATATAAATTAGAGCATCATGATAATTAAAAAAGGTTACAACTTTATTATTGTTCTTTTTAGTAATTTACTGGCAGTTCAGAGTGTCTGGCTCAATTTCTCTTCCATCATTGTTTCTGGCTTTTAGTCTTTATAATCCTTCCTGAGGGAAACACTGTGATGACGTTATGTCTTACAGTCAGGTGCTCATTTTATTTAATATCTTTAACATGACCTGCAACAAGAATACAATTGAAGGTTTGTACAATTCACATCTTTAGTGTGTGTGTGTGTGTGTGTGTGTGTGTGTGTGTCTTTGTAAACCAGTGCCATAAGCTAAATGTGTATATGTGCATGGTTACTCTACATGCCACACTTGTATTCCATAAAGCTGTGTCAACACACTCTTGGTGACTAATGCACAAGTCTTAGGCACATTTTTGCACACAAGGACATTCGTACCAAGAGTTTGGTCCATGGGCAGTGCTTGAGGCAACTACTACACACCTCTACAGCAACCCATCGGCGCCTGAGTATGAAATATATTATAATTGGTTGTAACAATACAGTGTTGATGCATTTTTGCCTTTAAGTACAACAAACGGGGGGAAAACTAAGACCACTTACATCCCAACCCACTTAAGGGCTCTTTTCACCTAGGGGACTTCGACATGACGTAACATTTTGTAACTCATGTAACTTCATGGTTTGGTGTTATTTACACATACAGTGTAATATTTCATTATACCCTGGGAAACCAGGAGGGCAATAACAAGAAAGGCCTATTAAGCAACATCAATGCCAAATGCAAATGCATTAAGTCCTTCACGCACATAGACATAAGCACTGTGAATGGTAACATGACCAGAGCAACATTAATAGGAATATTTGGGTCGTGTTCCTATTGTATTCCATTTTACAAAAACTCCAGAAGCAATCAGACTCAAGTATTCCAAGACCAAATGTCAAAACACCTCATTTAATTTAAGGAGAAAGTGTGTTTAAATGGACATTTTATCACCACAGGTGATGGTGATCACAGCTCAAGAAAGTTATTAGATTCAGTGCTGGGCTGTAAAGAACAGATTGGCTGTTGTGGGCCATATCCAATACATCCGATACATACCCAAACATCCACACAGGGTATGAACACACTCAATGGGAACAGAGACCAATCCCTCTAATGACTTCCAGAGCCCATTGTCTGTACAACAGCCTTCAGAGGAAACAGAACTTCATCAGCTTCCTGTCATGCCATTCTGTATATGTTCGGTGATGCCTGTGAAAGCTGCACTGAAGTGGTCGATATGGAGGAAAGCACAGACTGATGTTTACTGGTGAGCAAGGTGAGGGGATGAGGAAAACCTCTGTGCTTTAACAGCAGCGTAATGAGGCCACCAGTGTAAAGAACTTGGTCATACAGTATGAATGCACCTCCTTCAATGCCTAAAGCACATTCATTTCACCGTCAAACATACCTACAGTACCAGTCAAATTTTCTACATTCTGGAATAATATTGTACTAGACCTTTTCAAAACTATGAAATAACACATATGGCATTCGTAAAAACAACAACAACAACAGTCAGTTGTCATTTTAAGACATGATGGTCAGCTGTTGTTGAACAGTTCTTGCAATTATACTATTGTTAAGTGCATTAATAAAACCCATCAAGCACCATGGTCATGAAGATCAACCCTTTCCTTTGCAAGATCTAAACTTACCTCTGCTGCAGAGGAGAAGTTCATTTAGAGTCACCGGCCTCAGAACTCACCAATCAACAGCAGCTCAGATTAGAGCCGTTATGAAGGCTTTACAGATCGTAAGTAGCAGACACATCTCGATAACAGCTGTTAAAAGGCGATGCTTTGAGTGCTTTCAGCATTGTTTTACAATGAAGAAAGTAATAAAACTCAGGAAAGACCATGGAATTAGAAGCTTTGTTTGAATGCATCTAGTAACAGAGTTGTGGTAGATGATAGAAGTTCGGATTAGGTTTGTAAGAATACCAGTCCATGGCTCACTATAGGAAAGAGACAAATCTCCAAAAAGTCCAAAGATTTAGGAAAGTAAAATGAATGGAAAAAATATATATCCTCTGGTGAATAACTAACCTTCCCTACTGGTTTTCTCCAAATAATAAAATAATGAAAAACAGATATGGAAAAGAGGGTGGGATTAGCTTGGAAAGGCATCCTGTAATCAAAAGATACAGATCTATCAGTGGACGGATTAAGAGGTGATTGAGATAAAAAACGCAGATTTGGCAGCAGCCTCGAAACCATATCCACACACTTGCAGATTTAACAAATGTTGTCTGTCTCATTGAATTATGTACAGTATCTATTTACCCAATCTTAGCCATTTTGGGAAAGTCAGAAGCAACAGCCAACATACACATTAAACGCTCAGACTTCAACCCTGGGAATGATGCTGCAGTATCTCTCTCTCTCTCTCTCTTTGACATAAGGCCTGTCAGGCTGCCAGAACTGGAAGACTTCATTTAGAAACTCATTTGCATAAAAATTCTATGAAGCTTAATTTTCTCTTCCATTCATTTTACCTCCATAATTAGCCAGCATGTTTCTCAAGAAGAATGTGAGTAGACGTAGCTGTGTGTGTGAGTGGGGTGAAAGGTACGGTGGGTTCCAAAGAGTGAGAGTGTGGATGCATGTGAATGTACAGTAAGTGTGTGTATGTGTGCGAGTGAGAGAGATAAATAGGGAAGGAGGGAGGGAGAGAGAGAGAACAGCAACAGAGACCAGTGTCTGTGTATCGTCAGCATTCTTACACTACGCTTGTGGATGGCGTCGCCATACTGGAATCCAGTGGTGAAATGGGAACCAAACACAGAATAAAATCCAGAGGAAAAACTGGGTACGGTGCCCATTTGTGTGTATGTGTGTGTGTGTGTGTGTGTGTGTGTGTGTGCGCGGGCGCCTGTCAAGATGCCTCATAACCTCAGGTCACTTTCACGCACATGTGATAAGATTCCGTGACTCAAGGCTGCGTGTAGCTTAACTCTCACGCTCGAGGTCTCACCCATACACACACACTGATCAAGTTACACTGTATAATTTATCAACCAAAAATTGCATGTTTAAAATAAACCAGCAATACCGTGGCTAGAATTCATCCAACATTCACCCACAATGCCCAGGAATCTAATAATGCCTGGAGGCTTCACAGTGTTTACAGCATCCGGAGGTCAAATGACTCAGTACAAGTTTGGAAAATGTTGCCCAGTAATTGTGCATTACTAAAACAGTTCAAACCAATCTTTGCATTTGTTTTTGCCTGTTCTGACATAACGGGGCAAAGTATTAATTTTAATGAATCCCACAAACTAACAACAAATGCATGCATGGTCTCAGACTTGACAGAAAAGTACGGGTCACGTTAGTGTCCTCCAGGGATTTCAGGGGAAAAAAATTCAGTCTACTCAACAGCGGTACAGTTTGAGCTATCTAAACATGCTGCTCGTGGTGAACCTTCACACACACAGTCTGCTTCCATGAGCACTCCTCATTATGTTCTGTGAAATCTCACAATTTCTGAATATAGTGGGGGAAAAGTGAATAATAGAAGAGTTCATCCTACCTGCTCTGCTCCTCAAGATGTCTAGCCTCTCCATGTCAGTGTTCACAAAGGAATTGAGAGAGAAGAAGTGTGAGTGAGACACAGAGAGACAGAGAAGGAGGGACTGGAGACCACGCAAGTGCCATGAAACCGCTCCAGCTAGTTAAACATGAAGCGGGAGATCGAGGAGTGAGGGAGGTATTGAGGTAAGCAAGATGGATTAATTAGATACCAAGAAGAGAGAGATGATGTTAGAGACACAGACAGGACAAGAATACCGCTGGACTACATAGAGGGAAAAGGAAACATGGCACAGAGAGAGAGAGAGAGAGAGAGAGAGGTGGGGGTCTGGATTTGCTTCCTCCACTGTGAAAGAGTGAAAGACAGGATACATGAGCTCTGCATGCTTGGGGCTCCATTGTGACTACATTTCTCTTGCTAATCTCACACACACCTTCTTAACCAACTGATGGTGACATTCAGTCTGACACAAACACACACACACACACACATGTTCCTTCGATTGTGGACTCTCTACAGAATCTCTACCAAAGAGCCTTGAGGAGAAACATCTGATGACCACCTTGAGCTGCAAGACAATACACACAGCGCCACCAAATCCCACATCAGCTTGAGAAAGTGAGTGGGCAAAATGCCAGCGTGACTCAGCAGCTTCATCAGATCCGTGTGAAACAGTACACTGTCACGGTGCTAACACAGCCTGCAGATAAACACAGCGAAATATCAGTGCATCGTTGCATGCAGCAATGAGAAACGAGGAACATATGGTGCACATTCAAACACACACTCAGTGAGCGCGCACACACTGACGGTAAATTCGCCAAAGATTTCCAAGGTCAAAAGCACACAGACACACACACACTTTTTGAGATTATCTATCGCTGAAAACAACCAGAGCAAATATCTGACCCAAATAAATTCTCTTTCATGCAAATCTGTCCACCTGCAGACTAGAAATTCATAACAAAACTGGCATTTCACACAATTAAATTATTGTTCCTTTGTCTCAGGGCACTGAAATGACACATTTCCCTCAGAAAAACCTTACAATGCAGCGAGGTGTAACATCTGGACACTTTAGGATTACAGATCGGTAGGTTTCAAAGGATCTCAAGCATTGTTTAAGCATGGTCGTGTTCAGTATGTTTACAAAAAAAAACATTGACTACATAGCAGCATTGCAACAAATCAAGCAGTTCAATTGCAACATGTAACAGTAGTGATAATTCTTTATTATAAACAATCTGAAAAAATCGATTAATTAAAAATACTGCACAAATAAGGTGGAAATAACATGACCATAATAATAAGGTAAACAATATTAGCTAGATATTATTATTGTCATCCTCATACAGTAGGATGTTTTAATCAATTATAAATGGAATCTGTTGAATGTTAAATGGTAATTGATTTCAGATATCTGGGGCATCAGATTAAAAAACTCCTCCAGCACTGTTTTTCATTTTCACACATGGAATGTGGAGGAAGCTCGCGCTAGATGATCTCAAAAGATAATCCACTACATAAGGCCGGCTTTGTTGATTAGACATTTCAGAGTTGTAAGAAGGTATATTCTGTACCACTAAGAGATTTTTTTTAAAAAAGCAGTAATATTTTATTTTTAATGGAAACAGGCAGCTAGGGGAGTGAAGCAAGAACTGGACAAATAGGAGATCTTTTTCTAATACAGCATGCGCTAACTATCATGCTGTCTCCCCTACCTGATAGAAGGTAGTGTTTGTAAAGTTACAGTAAATCCGAATTCAAGATTGCACCAAGATCTCTAGCTTTGATCTCCACTGCCAGATTTCAAAGTCTGTTATAAGCTGCGTTCATAATTTCTGTCAGAATATTTTGCCTTAAACTGCTCTTCCTCCAGTAAACAAATGAGAGTCACGCAGCGACTTATGAAGGGTAGCGACGTCATCTGGTGCTACAGATATGTACAACTAATATCCAGTGACTGTAATCTTACACAATGGCAGCATATACAACATTAACATTAACATATGTGATCTCGATTGTGTTAACAAGTTAAACATAATCGCAGAAAGTCAAAACATGCCCACATTAGATCATTTCCTACTTTGATTAAACCTGTCCCAGTGCTTGATTAGATTTAAAGCCAGACTTTCTCACTCACTTGCTCATCGTCTGTACCGTGTATACAGGGTCGCAGGGGGCCTGGATGCTGTCCCAGGAGACTTAGGGCATGAAGCATGGTACACCCTGGACAGGGTGCTAATCCATCACAGGAAACACACGTATACACATTCATTCACACACTAAGGGGCAGTTTGGGGACACCAATTAGCCTAACCTGCATGTCCTCCATACAAGTACAGTATATTTACAGAAGACATTTTCATATACGTAGGCATGTTTGCTTCATACCTTCAAACAGATCTTAATTTCTTTGTTAGACCACGGAGATTCTTTTGTGAACATTTTTGAACATACAGTAACAATCGAACAATCATAACGCCACATTTTATATATCGGCACACTTCTGTGTTTTGCTGCAGTTAACTTTTACTTGATGCAAACACTTGAACCTGAACACAAAACATGTGGACACGTGAACCATATTTCAGTGCACATGACCCGCACCCCACATACAGTACATATCAATTTTACTCGAGCGCACACGAGCCGAATTCCAAGTACACCTGAACTTTATTTGAGACCACATTGCAAGTCTACCTGGCCTCGATTTATCTATCCCACCCCAAACACAGTACGCAGTGTTGACACTAATCAAACGACTTTGGAGTCAAGTGTACTAGCATCCGGGGTTGGTCCTTGGCATTAAGGCTGCTTTTACACTAGGTATGATTGATTCAGACCATGCCCAGGAACGATTGCTCCCAATCCCCACTCTCTTGCTGACCAGTGCTCACTTTATTATTGCCCTGCTTTGGTTATACTTATATTTATACTCTCCAATACTGCATGTGGCAGGATACACCTAGTTGGTTTGCTAGCCATCAAATAAGATAAAGAAAAGAAGAAACCTTCCCGCTGCACCTAGAATTGTTTAAATTTAGGGGGGGGAAATGTCAAGAGCCAGGCTCTCATGTGCCTTTCTACTTTATCAGCTATGTCTGTGTAGGTCAGAGGATGAGACTGGCGTATGGTACAGGCATGCAGCCATTTCATATTCGCCTTTCATATTGCATTCGAGCTATGCATTCGAGACACCCTTTTCATGTGGACAGAATGTTCATATTACTCAAACATACTGAACTTCACAGTGGAAATTTCTGCTGTCACAACCCTTTACATGGTTTGTATGAAAATATTAAAGACTGTATAAAGTAATAGGGACACCAACAATACTGTATATACCCTCTGTATATTATTGGATCATTCTATCGTATTTGTAGTATATACGAGGTTAATTAACCTTCACAGTACAATGTGCAAACAAGTGATAGAAACCAGATCGTGCAAATTGTATAATCATTCAGCCCCCCCCCCCCCCCCCCCCATGTGCTAAGTCCCATCTCATACAAATGATGATGTTTCAGTAGTCTAACCTGTAATATTTCTCACCCTTTCATTTCATTTTAATCCTTAAAAATATGTAACCAAGCATGTCCCGTACAGGTTCAATACGGAGCAGGTCATTTAGTTTCTAATTACGGGACGATTCCGTATTGTCTACTAGCTAGCTCCATCATTAGCTTCATTTTGCTTAGCAGCCACATTTCCCTGTTGAATTATGTTTATGACTTTAACTCTTTTAGAAGTAAGCATGCTGCGTGTTTTCATTTCCAGGATGAAAGCTCTAACAAGAAATAAAGTTTATTTGGATATTCTGTCAGATAAATGAAAAATGTTAACTAAATATATCTTTATTTATAAGTCTTTGTTGAGGCTAGGTCAGTCAATGCTAAGTGTTTTAACACAGCCATGTTTAAAGATTTTTCAAGTAGTGGATTTCCTGGAGGATTCCTGGCACAAATGTAACTAAACCTTGTGTAGTATTTACATTTTATAGATGAGTCTACCATCATCATTCTAGCAAGCATGCTGCGTGACATATATTCCAGGAGAAAGTTTGCTTCGAGTAAATACTAGCTGTTCCACCACCTGGCCACTTTATTAGACACACGTACAATGGCGGTCCGTGCTGTGGATAGTCAGACATAGCCAGAGATACAGGTATGTGTCTACATATGATTTGAGTTAATCCTCTTGTTCTTTGCTCAGTGAGCAATATAAAACCGTGGCTGTAGGTGATTTTAAAATGCCAACATCGCTGCCGAGCCTGATCCAGCTTTACGATCTGCTCTTCCGTGCCACTGCCATGCGAGTGCCAGTACACAGATGAGTCCAGCACCAAATGTTATCTGGTCCTGTGGTGGTTCCACTGTGGGGTGGAGGAGCTGATGAAATTTTGCATAGCAACAGATGGTCTGTATCTCTATACCTACAGAACGCTCCTTTATTGTAGGGTTTCCAACCCAAAATGGCAATGACCATTTTTTTTGGTCACAAAGTAATTTTACACAAGCCGTTTTGGAATACTGTAATACAGACGACACAGGACTACTACCTGTGATGAAATGGGCATGACCACACACACACATGCATCATCACACACACACACACACACACACACACAAGCATGGCACACTGACAAGCAGTGAACAAGCTTTCGATTGACTAGCTTTACCACCCATCTGTCTCCATGACAACTGCCCAGTCTCTCTCTCTCTCTCTCTCTCTCTCTCTTTTTGATAGAATGATGTCATGAGTGAGAGAAAAACATGAATGAAAAAGCGGCGTGCGCATGAGAAGGAAAGAGTGTGCACAGAAGTCTCTTGCTGTATTCCTCATCAAACCAATCACTCCCCTGACCACACATAAACACGCATACACACTGACACACACACACACACACACACACTACTACTACTACTCTGCTCAAGCTTGCCATCACCATTTTTGCACGGTGCCTAGGGTTCAGCAGAGGGTGAAATTCTGATGTGATCCGCTGCGCATGGCCCATCACAGAGACACTGAGCTGCGCACACACAACTACACACAAGACAATACACACTCTGTGCTAACACAAGGCTCACACTGACACACTGAGGCGAAGGAACACAATACCGCCTGACCAGACACGCAGATATCAGGTACCGCAGGCAGTCATCAACATAAACAAGGTTTTTACCGAGGGAGTCACACACAGTGTGGATTAACGGCGGAACATCAAACAGGATACGGCATGCTTCACAATTATTGGCACCCCTGATTAAGATGTGTTCTTAGGCTTCTAATAAATTCATTTTTTTATTGCAGAAACATAATCTCACATACATACATATACAGATGTTTGTGTGTGTGTGTGTGTGTGTGTGTCTGAGATGATCCCATACAGCTGAACAAGCACAAGGTTATGTAGCCACGCGCAACCTAGCACTGACACCAACCTCTGATATCATCCCACAACATCTCTCTCTCTCTCTCTCTCACACACACACACACACACTAATGCCACATGCACACACACGTGTACACATATACACATTAACACAAACCATTAAATATTCTCACATGTACACACGTACTGTATATACACATGCACACACACACATACACACACGCACATGCATGTACTGTATACACACACAAGGTGGTAGTATGTAACCTGCCATTGACATCAACCTCTGATATCACACAACATCTCTCTCTCACACACACACACATAGTCATACATAACCTGCCATTGACATCAACATCTCACACATCTCTCTCTCTCTCTCTCTCTCTCTCTCTCTTGCAAAGACACACACACATACACACTCTCCCAAGCCACTAATGATAAAATGATTAAAAGCAGACGTAAAAAAAAATGTAAGAAAAAGAATTCATTAATTAATTCAATGAATACACTTTCCCATGTAGACATGTATGAATGCGAACCACAATAGTTAGATCACTTATGCAAGACAACTGTGTGTGTGTGTGTGTGTGTGTGTGTGTGTGTGTGTGTGTGTGTGTACTGTACCTGTTGCCCCTTTAGTTTTGTGCCTCCCTTTGGCCCGGCGTTGGGAATTGCCCATGGTCCCGTGTTTCCTGTCCCAAAACATCACCTCATCCCAAGCTCACACCCCAGAGAACTGACAGAGACTGACAGGCAGCGTGTGTGTGTGTGTGTGTGTGTGTGTGTGTGTGTGTGTGTGTGTGTGTGTTTGTGTGTGCGTGTGTGTGTGAGAGAGAGGTTGCTGCTCTGTGTCTGCACGTTCTTTGCGGAGTAGTCTGCAATCTGGAGTGTATTTGTTTGTGAGAACGCGAGTGCATGCAAGTCTGTGAGTGTGTGTGTTTGTAAATGTGTGTGTGAGAGAGAGAGAGAACGAGAGAGAGAGAGAGAGAGAGAGCAATCACATCTCTCATAGATTCCAGCCAGTGAGAGAGAGCGGTGCATTCACTTCATTGAGAGCCACGGCGCGCTCGACGTATGGAAACAGGTCTGTATGGAAAAGATGGGGAATGAGAAAGAATGGGGGGGGGCAGGAGGGAGGGGGAGGAAAGAAACAGGGGGGACACG
>JAOTQY010000040.1:6632592-6642778 GCA_026413445.1 Dolichallabes microphthalmus
GGGGGGGGGGGGGGGGGGGGGGGTGGGGGGGGGGAAGGATGGGGAGGAAGGAGAGGTGAGCGGAATACCGAGAAGGGTACAAGGCGTGTGTGAAACACAGACAGAGTGTGAGAGGGAAAAGAAGGAGGGGGCTGCTTTATCACTACTGAGTGCTTCTCAAGCAGAGGAGGAGCTACTGCAGCTGGAGAGAGAGAGAGAGAGAGAGAGAGAGAATTCAGGAGTGAAGTGATGCAGCAGAGGAGAGGTAGAAAGAGAGAGAGATGAAAGGAAACGAGACGTGGAAAGAGAGGATGTAAAAAGGGAAAACCAGAGAAGCCGGAGAGATGGAGCAGAATACTGAGAGCGCTGAGAAAGAGGGCACGGATGAACAGGATAGGCTAAAGGTAATGGACGACCAGGAACCGGAGAGGAGGGGCCGTCACAGAGAGGAGCGCTGCACGGCAATGCCAGTGAAGGTGGTCTGCAACCACTAACTACACACACACACATACATACAGTATACACACATACGATCATAAACACACTAACCAGCATAGCTGGACACACTAAGCTGAAATTTTTAATGGAAGGAGAAAGAAAAGCCTGACAAGTAAATGTGGATGGACTCCAGGCTAAGGGTTATAGGCTGCCCATACACACACACACAGACACACACACACATATACACACACACTGCAGTGGAACGAGGGCAGGTCCCTCCCTTTACTGCAGCCTGAAGCTTAGCATTCTCAACCACAGCACCAGTCTGCATTATCAATTCATCACATACAGCTGTCTGGTAAACATCACATGGCCACACACACACACACACATTTAGCAGTGCAATACACTTAGCGAATATATACACATTAAGACTGACCTCAATGCATCACCAAGGCTGTGCATTAGTAACACACAGAACATGTAGAGCTAATATCATTTCAATTTTTCAACACAATGATTGAAAATCATCAGTCGACAAACACAATAACGATGAGTCGGCTATTCTGAGAAATGCCACATTGCCACAAGAGCATCCTTTACTACTAGACTACTTTACTACTAGAGTGTTCCCACCAGGATCTGTCTCGACATCATACTGTATAAAGGACACGTCTAATCCCAATTCATACTCATGCAGTCCCGGCATCTGACCATAAAACATCAGATTAAAACGGCGTTAAAAGCCATTTCAGGTTTTTACTGTCAGGATTTGGTCTCGATTCAACTGAATTACTGAATTAATCTCATTCATTTAAGGTCGATCTGTTCTCAGACACTCAGAGGTCGTAATCGGAGCTGCCGTTTGCAGGTTACACACAGCATCAACTGCAGCGTGCTTCGATATCAATCAGCACAGAACACACTCGGCTGAGCACAGCCTCACTCACAGTGTCCATCAATCACCCTCTCACTCTCTCTCGCTCTCTTGCACACACACACACCTATACAAGATTCAAAGAACTTTATTAATCCCAGAGGGAAATTGCTTATTCTTGGTTACAGTTGTTATCCAGTAGAAAGGAAAAAATAATAAATAAAATAAAATAAAAAGAGTCCTAAAACAGTAAGTACCATATTGCACACTAAACTTTTGAATACCTTATTTCACACTAAATATGCTGCACAATTAATACAGTAATCTAATATATGTATGTACTATTGAATTATTATATGTAATATTATATTACATATTGTATTGGTATGTAATATTATACTTACTACAATATTAATACAGATATGTAATAATTGTCTTATTGTGTTATTACACACAATAAGACAAAACTACACCTAGTGCACACACACACACACACACACACACACACACACCTACACTTTGATCTATTTATAAGCGATACATAGACCTGAGCTGAGTTTCTGTGCATGATGGTCATGATTGTCCGCATACGGTTTACTCCCTCATTAAAAAATTGTGCCATTAACTGGATGGTTACTTGTCACCAGGTGTGAATGTGTCCTATCAAAGGATCCCACAAAAAGCCCTGGATCCACTGCAACTCTGCCCATGATGAGATGGAATTTAACATGTTTATGATCTTGAACAAAAGACAATTTTCATTTATTTTGGATGATTAAGGAACCAGGTTGAGGCTGTAGGTTGATTTGTGAGTCACGCATAAAACGGGTGTCAGATCTTGCAGATCAATAGATCTGATCTGGTCACCACTAAGATCAAAGGAACAGATCTGAAGGAGAAAAATAATAAGATTCCAGATTGCTACAGTTTTGACTTCTCAAAGATCCCATGAGTGGATCGGTGTCCAGATAAATTATTTTTCTAATTGTAAAGTGGCCAGTGTAAGGGAGACAGACAGCATGCAGTGTGTGTGTGTGTGTGTGTGTGTGTCTTCGTATGTGTGTTTGAGAGAGAAAAACAGCACAAACATTTAGGGCGCAGGAAGGCTCTGGAGTAGCAGCCATCTGGTCTGCAGAGATTATGGATAATTAGTCCCAAATTAATAATCCCACACTCACACATTGTACGTGCTGTTTGGAAAGAAGGAGGATCATGACAGTGTGACCCTAAAATACTCGCCACAAACACGAAACTCCAATTCAACTTCAGATGGAAGACATACGCTTATAGTGAATACAAATAAGGGAACATAACCTTAAATGTCTGTCTTAAACACATGCACAGATGCTTACACTGTGTGTGTGGTGTGGGACTAATTTGGGTTTACAAATTAATCTCAAATGTACCGAGTTTCCATAAGACACATGGTAGCAGTCATTCTTCCTCTAGAGCCAGGGGAAGTAGGGAGGGAAGGAAGGAAGCAAGGAAGGAAGGAAGAGGGCAGAGGACGTAGAACAGGACAGACACACTCCCCTTTACACACCACAGGACAGGGGCAATGTAAGGTCTTATAAACACACACGCACACACACAGTCAAGCTGAGTAAGAAAGCAAGACAGAATGCTTATGCTTTCATTTCCTGTTTGACCTCCACACACACACACAGAGTATATAGCATTTTATGCATTCAGTGTTTATTAGTAGTAGTGCTGAAGGCCACAATATTATTCAGAATATATACTGCACTTTTTGCTTATTGTCATATTTAAACAGCGTGTGTGATGTGATTCGACTCGTTGAACGGCACATATGCCTATAAAATACAGATATACAACCTCTGAGTATAAGCTTATACAATTTTTGCCCCATATTTTTTTCTCTCATTTTTTTCTTAAGTATAACAAATACATGATAGATCAGTCAGTGAAATTAAAGTACTGGTACCCTTGCGTTGAATTTTGAGGCAGGTGCAATCTTGCGGATGTGACGTTTGAGCACATATCGGTGAACCTCATAGCATGGACAAGCTTAGTAACCATGATCCAATCTGCATAACTTTTAATGTAATCTCTTAATATTTATATATTTTTAATAATCATTTATATCCTGAAAAACATTTTATCAGTCTTACAGTTGTGACTTTAAAGTAATCCAAGTACTCTAACACTGGTTATGGGCAATAGAGTGCAGTTGGTGAAATGCATCAAATCTTCAATTTCAGCAAGAATTGTTTAATAAATACCGTATCTTCCTGATCCTTTAACAGAAGTGAGAAAGTTTAATCCTAACCCTTTTTTTAAAGCACTTTAATTAACACTATCCAAGCTGGTTACTCAACTTGTAAGAGAAAAAACATGCTTTTTGTCACTATAAAACCTATTTTAGGAGTAGCAGGGAAATCCTGGTATCAAAATGAGATTGACGTTCTCTCGTTCTTACTTTGTCATGGAATAGTCATGAAAATATTCTCAAATGAATGCCTGATTTGATGCGATGTGTCACATGTTCTGTATATATTTCTCATTCAACAACAGCTTACAAGCTCATTTATACGTGCTGACTCTTCTCCAAACCTACGTACAGTATACAAGATAAAACAGTCATTTTTGTTTTAGTTAGAAACCTCTGAGCCCATAAGACTTGTGACTAGGTGTTTCCGCAGTAGTGTTGACGGCAAATGCTGGATGTGCAGATAATTGATAGCGAAGCAAAGACATTCAGCTGTTACATCGAAACAAACAGGGCTTTGCTGAATAACAGCAAGTGAAAGAACACGAACAGGACAAACAGACACATTACTGTAGAGTTGCATATGTTTAATACGCATAGACACACACTTTCAAAACTGATCAGGCCAAGTCTCTCTTGAGTTCCTGAAGTAACAGCTGCGTGTTATGAGTCTCTATACAAACTACAAGCGAGCTATCTTACTCTCTGTCCCTGTTTCTCATACTCACAAACTCAATACCGCATGGTGTGTAGCAGCTGCTCTCACAGCTGCACACACACACAAACACACACACACACACACACTCCTGCTTCTAATCAAGCAATACAGTGTGGGAAAGAAAAGCAAGATCCCAAGTTGTCTATCTGTTCTTACCCATCCTCTGTTTCTCACAATAATAACCATAATAATTAAACTAATCCCATTCCAGATTCTTTCACATGCTGAGATAGACCATAAACTTTCTCATGGAACTTGATCTGTTTGGACTTCTTTTCTTTCACCATTATCAAACTCTCATGAACAGCATGACTATTCATTTAGCCTGAATAATGAGCTGGATGCTGGAGCTGAGGATGCATTAGAGGCACAGACCAGCTCTTCTAGACACTGCCAAACTCCACAGAGTAGCAGATCAATCATGGTTACTGTCAGCACCTTTAAACTACTCTGTTAAACAGGCTTCTTTTCACAGAATGGTCCATCAAATCCAGGGTGCTTACAGCACACACTGCTCAGTCATTTAATCAGAATCAGAATGTATGCTCAGAACTTCCATCTCCACAAGACTGACTTCTGTGACAAGCTGAAAATTGATGATGATACTTAAGCTCATGATGATGATTAATCTGTTCAGTCCAGATGAGCATCACAAGTATCTTAAGCTCATCATGTGATACAGACATTGTATGCATTGCATGCATGTATACAGTGCAGACGGAAAGTTTTTTTTAGACCCTTTTACGTTTTTCACATTTTGAGTCCAAAGAAATCTTATAATGGATTCAAGTCCTTTTTTACCTCATAATTTCTCCACAATTTAAAAAAAGTAAGTTAAATTGACAGTTTAATGTTCAGATCCTTTGTTATGAGATTTGCAATTGTGCTTCGTGAGTTCTGCTCCTATCAGTGGTCCTAGAGATGCTGCTACAATTTCACTGGAGTCCACCTGTGACGAACTTAAGAAAAATATGGAAAAGGGTCTGAAATTTTTCCTTTGGCACTATATAATGTACATATGCATTGTCTGCTGCTTCCGTCAAGGGGTCGCCATAGCAGACCATCAATCTGAACAACAACTTGGCACACATTTTACACCAGATGCCCTTCCTGACACAACCCTCACATTTGATCCAGGCTTGAGACCAGCACTGCATACAGCGGCTGGGTAGTATGTGGAGTGGCAACCCACCGACAGCAGGGCTCAAACCTGGTTCCTCAGAAGTCTCCAAACCTAGTGGTCACTGCACACCTGTACATTCATGGACATCCCTGATGCACAAAGTCATTTTAATTTTTTTCAGTCACTTTAAATTCTTTCAGGCATATTTGCACACCCTCTGGACATTTCTATTTATATACAACTTCATTCCATACAAGAAGTCCATAATTCTGTATTTTCTATATTGTACAGCTATGTTTTCTTATTTTTCTTATATTTTTCATATATTGTATATTTTGTTTTGTACAAATATTTTATTGTTTCTTAGTTAAATTTACTTCTGTTTTCTTTTTCATATTTATTTCCTAATAATAGTCTTTTTAAGGTCACAGGCGGTTGTCTAAGCATTTCACTGCATATCGTAGTGTATGACTGTGTATGTGACAAATAAAATTTGAATTTGAAACCAACAACCTAGAGACTTAGCTATTATACTTTATTTAATACAAAATTTATTGTTATACATTATATATATATGCATGTGTGTGTGACATTTTTATCTAACAGGATGGAGCGAAGCTAGCTAAGCAGCAGCCATCTGGCCTGTGGATGGGGATTACGCATAATTAGTCTCAGATTAATAATCCCGCTCCAGAAAGGACTGCATGGAGCCTAGGAATCACAGCATGTATATCTCTCACAGACAGCTGGATTACACAGCAAAGTGGCTCCAACACTTCTCCACCCATCACACCATTCTCTAATTCTGTTATCCCACTTGACACTGACATTCACATCGGTATTCCTATCTCTCTTTGATTACACAGTCTTATTCTATCACCCCCAGTCTGTTTCTCCTTCATATTAACGTCAGACGTGCAGTAGAGGATTAGAGGGTTGTTATGCCAGATAAAACATGTGCTTTATTGGAAGTCTAGAAGAGAAGTTTAGAGGAGGACATTTGGTCTGCTTTTCAGATGCAACAAAGTAGTATGATGCAAATAAGGCCAAAACCGAAACAAGTAAATGATGTCGCTGTGGGAATGAGTGGAATTTAAATGAATCCAACAGTTCAGTAAAGGTTGTGAAGCTACATTCCTTAACCAGTTCACTGATGGATTGATTATCACATATGTTTGAGTTTTTGGCCACTGATCCCTGACCCAAATCTGTACGCTTCGTACAGAAGTGTGAAGAAAGAAGAGACAAACTGAAAACAGCTGCTCTGGAAAAGACAAGCTTTTTCATGAAATCAGGAACCCACACATTCCTCTGAGATTACTTCATCTGGACTCTTCTTCCAAGTCTCATGCTGAGAAAAGTTTACAATGGTAAAAGTAATCAGTATACAAGAAGGTGGTCCAGTAACGCTGTTATATAAGGGGAACTGTGGATTTCCCCCCCCTTTTCTTACACATACACACACCTGGGAAAGAGTATTACATAAACCCTATGTGAGCAATGACAGACCTTATTCTCACATTTCTTTGGTCTTCCAGCTTCTTGTTTTATTATTTCTCACTCACTCACTCTCTCTCTCTCACACTCAATGCTTCGTATACACATACAAAGGCACAAAATGTCTTTTTCACCCATCCAAGCACTTCTGATCATCTGATGTTCCTGAAAATACTTTCAGTAACAGCAGAGGTGACAAAACCTCATTTACACTTTGATGCTTGTTTTAACCACATCCATAGGACAGATACTGTTTTTTAATGCTTCAATAAAATAATTAGTTTGTGTTTTAGCTGAAAACTGATTGCTGAGCTTTTATTCCATTTTTTCCATGAGTGTTAAATGCGTCTAAGACTGCTTAATGAAATGTGAAGACGCCTAGTGTGTGTGTGTGCGCCCTAGAATATGCTGTCTAAGCTTTATAATGCTCTGTGTTTCGAGGGTATAATTAGGCCTCCGTCTTGAAACTGGACCCCCAGTCAGGTCATTAGTCTAGCACCAAGCAAAACACACTCACACACACACACACACACACAGAGACACACACCTTCTCCTTATTGTTTTATTCAAATATTCACCTCAACCGATGTCTCTGGGGTATGTGCACATGGATAAAGAGTTAAAGGCACAGATTTGAGATGAAGACAATCTATTTTGTTATTCAAAATGTGACCTTGATGAGCCACAGACTTCTGACATTCTGTCAATAATGCTCTGAGCAATATACCATTGAGCTGAACATTATCACCATCTGGAATTTAAAGGACCTCTCATTTTGCACAAAGCTAATATTATTAAAATGTAGTTAACTGCAAATTAATTTTTTAAATAAATGTAACAGATTATTATTTACTAGATTTTGTTTGAATAATTAACTAGTAACTGCATTTTCGTTTTTTTGGGAAGTTATTACCATAGCAATGTACTGCCAAAGGGCAATGGTTGGAAATGATAGGCAAAACTGATTAGTATTTGTATATTTAATTTATTTATCTTAATAAAAACATAGTCGCCTTGCACTGTCGCCTTGAAATTCTAGGGTCGGGGTTCGATTCCCGCCTCATGTTCTCCCGTGCTTGTTGGGTTCCCTCTGGGTACTCCGGTTTCCTCCCACAGTCCATAGACAAATTGGCATTAGCACATTGTCGTGGCGTGTGCATGATAATTTGAGTTTCGAGATGGTAAGCCAACTCCTTATATCTCCAGGGTGGGGAGTATGCGACCCCTGATGAACTGGATAGTATGTGGAAGGACCCAAAAATTTATTAACATTAAAAAATGCATTATTGTATAAAAGAAATATCGCACTCAAGGTTGTGCTAAATGTCAGGAGGGCTGTTATGGGGTCATAGGCACGAGGATGGAGGCCAGGTGTAGAAGAAATCACAGCCTTGCCAATTTTCAGCACAAATGCGAAACCACAAGTGTGATATTGCTTTTATACGACTGTTCCACAACAACAAACCAAATGTCTCTTCCTCTGCTTTTTAATTTCAACACCACTTTTTTTATCAACAACTTACAATTTGTTGATTTAACCAGGTATTTTGCTCCACCAACAGATATCCTTCCACGCCTTGTGGAACTAACTCATTAATGAGGTGAAAGTAGTTTAAAATTCTTACTGGTACAGTACTATATAGCCAAAAGTTGAAGAGAATTAGCCATGGAGGTGGTGAACATTCCAGAAAAAATTACAAGAGTTTATATTTCCACTTATTGTGTTTCTGGGATCGAATCCCAATTAAAGTTAAATGGAGTGCATAACAGCGTAACAGCGCAAGTACTCAGCAGTGCTTTGGATACTCTCAGACAGAGAAACCCTCTGTAGTTCTGTAGTACCCCAAAAGGGACAAACCAAAGCATTGTTGCGAGGTTTTAATAATGCACCAGGATTTGGCTTTCACTCTAATTAAACTCCACAACTGAAGACTTGTAATATAATTTCATTAAGAAGTTAAAAACCTACTAACCCCCCAAAAAAATGTATGTAAAACCTTTTTCGGAGCGTATACAGAAAGCGAGTGATATCAATAGGTGCACGTTCAGATTTTTTCATTGTTTGAGCTGTCAATCATCAATCATCTTCCTGTTATCTAACTTCTCATCACTTGTGAGACATCTGATTCAGAAAGCTAATAACTCAACAGCACAGACACAACTGATACCAAACTTTTGCCTCAGAAATAATTATACAGCGAGGAAACTGCAAATCTGAGTCTTTCCAAAATAATGACCCTAAAAACATTTTTTCAAAGAGCTGGTTCTTGGTGTTGACACTCACCTGCATGTAAGAGCTGAATCCACAGTGCATTAAGAGAGATAAAGAGCTGAGAGGAGAAAATTCACATTCTGTCCTCTTGCTGGTATGGAATGGAGGGAGCGGGGTGCAGACCGGGGGGGAATGATTTTGGGGGGCTTAGAGTGAAAAGAAGGAGGGAAGTGGTGGGCCAGAAAGAGGGGGGGGAGGAGGAATAATGTTCCTTTTTTTTCTTTTTTTTTCCTGACTGAGTTGAAATTAAATCTATTAAAAGTTAAATCCCTGTGGGAGTGAGTTTGTTAGAAAGATGCTGGCACAATGTTTTTCTCCTTCTTTTCTCATCTCCTCTTACTCCTTCTTATTATGATCACTCCATCCTTTTTGCTATGAGAGGGGTTCAGTGAATCCTCTTACATTCACTTCTACTTGAATGAAGAAGACAGAGAAAGCAGAGTAAAAAAAATCAGCAGACACTGGACACTCAAGGGCATTGCACATTTTGATTTACATTTTTCCTCTACTGAAAGTTAAAATCGGTACTCGCCGCCATTGCACACATACATTTTCATCAGAATAACACATGAGGGCACTACTTTGTTGCTCTTAGACTCGAATAATATTATTTTTTTCTGCGCTCAGGGTTTAAAAAAAAAAAAAAACAACAACTACGAATCCAAGCAGTGAAAAAAAAAGAGAGATGTGTTTAAGTAGAAACAGATGAGGCAATGAAGGGATAGAGACACGGGTTGAGACTTATAGAGATTTATAGAAAAGCCATAATATTGTGGCCATGAGGGGGAAAAAAGCTATGCAATCAGAAGTAGCCGTCATGGTAAAGAAGATATTAGACACCAAGTAATGCTCAGTGATGTGGATTTCATCCTCCACTTCTCCCCCAACACACATGGAATAGGTTTCTTCAGCCGAGGAAAAGTGTAAAAGAAAAAGAGGTGTAACCAAAGTGGGTTCTAAGAGCATACTATTAATGTGTGTGTGTGTGTGTGTGTGTGTGTGTGTGTGTGTGTGTGTGTGTGTGTGTGTGTGTGTGTGAGAGAGAGAGA
>JAOTQY010000040.1:6676845-6691940 GCA_026413445.1 Dolichallabes microphthalmus
ACATAGTGAGGTCAATAAGTATTTGATCACCCTGTGATTTTGCAAGTTCTCTTAGAAATCATGGAAGGGTCTACAATTTTCAGCATAGGTGCATTTCCACTGTGAGAGACACTAAAAAGAAAAATCCGGATTGTATGATTTTTTAAACAATTTATTTTATGTAATAGGAAGTCTGTTGTTAATAATGCCAAATATGGCAAAAATCATAAACAAAAGTCCACCCTGTCATTTTTGTTTCTAAAGTTAGCATTAATTGAGCACATGGTGGAACTTGAGTTGGCAAAGGGATTCACTGTTGAAATGACTATGTACTGTTTATCACATACATTTTGAAAAAAATTGTAAAAAGTTTTTACATGTATTAATATTTCACTATGACAGGGTGAACATGTTAAGTTTGACATTAAGCTACAAATACAATATGATTCACCCTCCATTCAAGAAAGAAAAGATAATAGGTAAAAATCAAAATGACTTGTTTTATTAAAGAATTTGTTGATAACAGTAGGAACATATGGAATGTATTTAAATTTTGTGCCATTCAACCATGTATTGCACTCACTGAAGTTATGGATGTAGGATGTGGCAAAATCACATATACACAATCAAAGGCAATGGTTTAAAATGAAAGATGTATTTCATGTTTGGTCACTTATAAAATCTCAGTACTGTATTTGATTATTTTGTAATATGTTGATAATCAGGCAATTCTGATGACACAAAAGGCACTTTATGATGTAAAGAATGTAAATGTGGTTAGGACACAAAGTATTGTAATGAAACAAGAACATTTTCGAAACCACTTAGGAACAGAAGGATATATATAAGCTCAAGGACACAAGACACTGTGTAGGCGTGTGTCTTATTCTGGACACGAGCCCCAACCGTGTGTTGGAGCGGAATCAGCCGAGCGAGCCATGCTGCAGTGCTGCGGACCATCAGGCCAAAGGCTGCAGGACAAACATATGGCCTGGAGAAGAGCCACAGCCAAGTGGAACACACATTTACATGCAAGCATGCATTCCTCCTGTGACGTAGCGCCTCATGACTCTTTAACTTGGCACCTACTGGGCCTTGTTTAAAGTAGTGTAGTAGTAATTCTCCATGGAACTTAAACTACACTTAAAACACTTCCACACCAACCTTGGAGCAATAAACACAGATTCTGACTGACTCGGGTTTTATCATTACATAAACCCGTAAGTAAAACCATCAGTGTCCCTCTACATCTCTGTGGATCTACAGTAGCTCACATCCAGTCCAATGGAACACCACCTCGTTTCCATCTTCCCTTCTTATCGTCCTGCTCTGAGGACATAATAAAACATGGAGAGAACAAACAAATTGGATTTTATTGCAACTGGGTAAGGGATGTAGGATCAAGGATACAGTGAAGCATAAGCTCAAAATACCTTTTTTCCTGAACTACACACTTGTGGCCTCTGGGCCTCTTTAGTTAGCTAGTTTTAGTGGTTCTGTTGTTTTATGTTGCATGTAGCACCTTGGTCCTGGAGGAACGTTGTTTTGTTTCACTGTGTACTAACTGTATATGGTTGAAATGACAATAAAAGCCTTTGAACTTGAGCTAAAAAGTTTGCACACCTTGGGAAAAATTGCAAGATGTGTACCATTTAAAAAAAAAGTGAGAAGGAAAAACTAATTTAATTTCTTAAAGGACTTAAGTTCATATATAAGGCATAATAGAATGCCACAATCATCAAACAAAACATGACAGGGAGGGTCAACTTGCCCTTGTGCTTTGGATCATCCAAGAGCATCCCATGAACAGCTTTCATTTTGTAGAATGCAAAGTGTCTGCTAATATTTTATGACAACATGCTGCATTCATCTCATCAATTTTGACTGCCTTCCCTGTTCCACTGGAGCTCACAGTCCCAAAACATAACCTCTTATTTTCCACCTCTATCATAGTTTGTTCTTTTGAGTTCCCCATGGTGCACTATCCAGCCAAGTTAGTGCATCACCATGTAAGCTGAAAAACCCACCATTTATGCATGGACACCAACAACTACAATTGTTTATATAATGCGGCCAAGCATTGAAGGATATGTAAACTTTTGATCAGAGTGTTTGATTTATTAGTTATTTGACTCCTTTTTAAAACCTGTGATAATGACTTCATGTGACCACTACCCTTAAATAAGAAAAAAAATGCATTTATCATAGTTAAACTGCCATTTATTTGGCAATTTCTTTCTGTGGATGCAAACTTAAGTACAACTGTATGGTTTATGCAGTGGTGGCATATACAGAGTGAGCCAAGAAAAAAAAATGTATATACACTTCAGGAAAGAAACATATATTGATATATGACATTAATATAATATGCAACATACTATGTTTCTTTTCCTTAAGCGTATACACATTTGTGGCTGACACTGTAGTCTAAGCAATATCACAAAAGAGCACAGCTAATATGTGATATGTAAATATCACAGCCATGCTGAGATTCAGTACAACCTTGAGGTTGCTTTTATACATTTCCACAAACATTTACCCAATTGATTTGTTTATTTCACCAGTTGTTTACTATTTACACCCATCCTTCCGCAACTAGATCAGGACTTGACTGTTGTTAAATCAAACAGTGAGCATGTTAGCAATACAGCATTAAGGTGGTGAGAGTGTAAATAATGACTCATGACACCTGCAACCTGGAGTAATAAACATCCAAGTGCTAATGTATTCTGTATCATCTATTGTCAATGCCCCTTGCCCAATCACATTACTTGGTCAGATGATTAACTCAGCATGAACTTTCATTGAGACTTACCAGTATGTACAGTACATCACCTGGTTTCACTAGAGTACCTTGTTGTGTGCATCATGCATTTGGTGCAGTCAAGTAATGGCAGGCTTCTATTTTACCCGAGTTGAAACTAAGATTCTATTAAGTTGACTTTGTTATTCCGTGACCTAGAAAAATACAGTCTTAAATTTGGTTAAAATTTAATTTAAAAGCCAGCACACAATTACTGTTAAAATGCCATTCCTTTGCCTTTCATGTTAAACACTAATCATTTATCTTGAGTAATATATTGTGTTTATGCATTAAATGACTAAGATGGATGGAGGACTGAACAGAAATTTAATTGTTTTAAAAGAAAATTAATTTGTAGCACTAACTTGCATAAACTAACTGTAAATACTATAAATACTATACCTAAAACATGTTACCTACTAAACAATTCAAGTTTCATAGCTCATAATTGTGCAACTGGATGCAATAACACTATGGAATATTCAAGAGCTGTGTATAAATCTTAATAGAAATTACATCTGTCTGCACATATTCATTTACATGGCTTTTCCACCCAGCTGTCAACTTGTGCCTCATTACTAGCATAAAAAAATAATAATAATTCAATCTTGGGCCATTATAGCTGTAAATATTTTTTATTTGAAACCAGGGTTTGGGAAGGCAGTCTTGAATGGACTTAGCTGCTGCTCTGCTTGGCAGCCAGTCTCTTGTCTCTCTCCTCAGCAATGGTCAGACGGATACCCTTTCCACGAGGAATGGACACCCAGGCCTTGTTACCCTGGGTAAGTGAACAGACAAAAGAAATCATGTTTTCAGAAATTAAATTTCAGCAGCAGGAGTTTGGAATTCACTAATAAATGTCTGATTTGTTTACATTACAACCGACACTGCATCATAAGCAACAACAACAAAAAAAAAAGTGTAAAATATCCACACTGAAATTAGTGACTTGTGAATGGTCTTAAATTTACACAGGTCATGATTATGAATAAAACCCTCAATATTCTTGGAACTTTTTACCACCTTTGAACAAGGGCAAATTTAGGAATAAAAATGGCTAAAATAAATAGTCAGTCAGTCATCTTCTATAACGCTTTATCCTGTGTTCAGGGTCGCAGGGGAAATAAATAAAAAAGACAAAGCAACATGCATCAGTAGAAGACGGCCATTTATTACTCACCTTGCCAATGACAAAGATGTTGGAGAGCCTGGTGGCAAAGCTGTTGCCTGTGCTGTCTTTCACGTGCACCACATCAAAGGAGCCAGGGTGCCTCTCTCGGTTGGTGATGACACCAATACGACCCAAGTTAGCACCACCTGTCACCATGCACATGTTACCTATGCACAGGAAAAAAGGACAGGAGACACGTTACTCATGTGGATCATAACTGCTGTCTACATTTTACAGATAACGATCACACAAAATAATCAATAGATTACAAGATAACTTGTTGCCAGTCTGTGCAAGTATCCATGTGCTACACATCAGTACTGAGTGGCTGCAGTAAAAATTAACGAGTAACAATGACAGGACTGACCGGTGTCAAACTTGATGAAGTCTGTGATTTTGCCAGTCTCCAGGTCAATGCGGACCGTGTCGTTGGCCTTGATCATGGGATCAGGGTAGCGGATGGTGCGGGCATCGTGGGTCACCAGGTGAGGGATTCCCTTAGTTCCAATGAGGAGTTTCTTCACCTTGCACAGCTTATACTACAGACACAGATTGGGTAATGAATCCCAAATCAATAGTTGTTGTTGAAAAGAAAGTAAATATAGAGAATAGTGAAATGGTGGCTCAGCAGTGTTATGGCTCAATTAGGCATGGCAAACAAACCTTTAATGCTCAAGTGCTCAGCTTCATCTAAACTCAAGGCAAGCAAGCAAAAAATAAAAAGTTCCCAAAAATTCTGGATCCTTGCAGGACAAAACAAAAAGGTCACTTTTTACACGCCAAACCAAATTTTATTTACATGTTTGGCCTAAACAACTCAAATGCGTGACAGCATTACCTGAGCTTTTATATTTGTAACATAGTAACTTTAATGCCATAATGGAAAACCAGGTTTGGGTTTACATGCAACTAACACACTGAATAGAGCTAATTGAGGTCACTGACCACAAGCCATGTGTAGTCAGGAGTTGAATTCATGATTTCACCTTTTACCTCAATTAGAATCAGCATTCTCCGCAAATACATTACCCAAATGCACCATAAAACACTAAGAGTCTGCTCACCTTGGCCTCCTCGTTGGTGATGCGGTGGACGGTGAAACGGCCTTTCACATCGTAGATCAGGCGGAAGTTCTCTCCAGTCTTCTCAATGCTGATCACATCTGCAACCCAGAAAACAAATACTGTAACAATGTACATAAGCTGTTCACAGAACCTACTTCAACTCCCATGCAAAGAAACCAGGCCTTATAGAGGAACGCACCAGGTGTTACTTCACAAGGCTTAGCATCTTGCTACATCACAAGGTTTGGACAATGAATCAAGATCAGATTTAATATTCTCTTGGCAATCCTCTCGAACTCCGACCGGGTGAATGACGATGGCTCCATTAAACCTCTCCAACATGTGCCAGCCTTGGAGGGAGTACATCTAACAGCTCCTCCATCTGCTATCAAAATTAACCATTGCACACAAACCACTGACTTCAACACGACACCAACACATGCCTATAACTTGTAAGTAACTGCAAGTGGAAAAAACAAACAGTAAAACTAATCCTGAACCTGCTGCATCATACAGCTATTCCGCACATCACAATTCCAAAAGACTGAGAAAAAAAAAAATCTCAACTACATCTCATCACTTGCAGTTGATTATAACTAACTGCAAGCCATCATTAAAATGTGGTAATCATCCCCCTTTAGAGTGAACTACGTTCATATTTGTTTTTTTACTTAACATTAAATTCTCAATACTAATACTGCTAATTCTGCTAAAATGCTAATTAAGCATTGTAACCAATATAAAAAAAAAAAAAAAACCTGCCCAGCAAATCTCAACATGCACACGACAATCACTGAATGACTTGAAAATGCATTATATATTTAATTTAGGAGCCACCTAAAACAAACTTTAATATTTGCTATAAACAACAAACATTTTATAAATATTTTACAATGTGTAACATGAGAAATCTGTCCAAAAATAAATAGATTTAAACTAAAAATATTTTTATTTCCCACCCCCAAATGGGTGGTTAAGGCCGCATGATTTGTTTATTATTTCAATTTTAAACTTACTATTTTCTATTCAAACATTTTAGATGACTGTCAAATAATGCCACAAATGACCAAATTCTATTCTAAGAGTATGCTAGCCGATAGTGATTAACTTTAAATTAGAAAAATAAATAAGTCAAATTCTATTCTTGACTACATTACCTGTAATAAATTGCAGACTTCTAATTAAATAACATCTCAATGTTGTGATTTTAAAATGTGAGCGATTAAATGTGCAGCACTAATCCGAGTTATATTTTGTAGAATTATGTTTACAATAAAGTTTCAGCCGTGTAACAGTTCGTGCTTTACTTAGTACAGTCCAAATAGACAAACTCAATGGTATTTTACACGAGATAGGACACTACAATTCTGATGGTTGTATATATAGAAATCTTCAAAATAAGCATGCACCAAGTTTCCTTAGAGTTGCAAGTGCACACATGAGATATGAGGCAAAAAGTTTGTCCATCTTAAGGGGGACTTCAAAAACTTGGGCTTATAAAGCACAATTCCATGCCTGCACACACAGTAGTTTGTAAGATGGCAACAAAGGACAGTTAGAGTGAATTTTGAAAAAAACTTGAGAAACATTACTTGATTACCAAGTTTACACAGCTGATAGTTTTGCAGTGAAGGTGTGTAGATGCAGAGTTTATTTTGTGGCCGAGTTGATATATTGCCCTACTTCAAAGTACTACAAGTAATGTGTAAATGTAATTACTTTTGTACTTTAACAAAATTTATTTAATGCCTTTAAAGATCCAAAAGTAGTTTTAAAGGATTTTATCTATGTGACCTGATGAAAAGGATGTGCATCAGTTCTACACTTTTACTAACATGACCACACACCGACTCACCCATAAATCCAGCAGGGTAGGTGATGTCGGTGCGGACCTTGCCATCGACCTTGATGAACCTCTGCATGCAAATCTTCTTGACCTCGTCTCCGGTCAGCGCGTACTTCAGCCGGTTCCTCAGGAAGATGATGAGAGGCAGGCACTCCCTCAGCTTGTGGGGACCGGTGGAGGGCCGAGGAGCCTGGCAGTCACAAAACACAGCACTACATTAGAGCTGGTCACATTTTTCACAAGAAAATCATTAAGGAAATGGGGTTAAGGAAAACCATGTGGAAGAAAATAACACTTACAAACACTCCTGTAAGTTTGTCAAGCATCCAGTGCTTGGGCGCAGCGACGCGCTTCAGGTGCTTCTTCGGTCCTCTGGCCTTAAACACAACAACCACCATTTAATTTTCAGTTTAACTTGAAATTCTGATTGCTTTTTCAATTTTTATACGGGGGAAATTCTGGCTAACACGCTTAGCTTTCTTAGCATGAGAATGCTAACCAATTAGCTTCATACAGACGAACACAGAAAGCAGCAGCGGCCTTCAGTGACACAACCGAACAATATTCACTGAACTTACCACACAGCCACTAAAGCCTCTTTTCACACGAAGGACAAAACTATTCAAACTTCTAATACGGGAAAAATGAGATATTGCTAAAAACCTGTAAAAGTGCTGTATAACGCTAATGTGGCAGCAACGAAGCGGGAGACCCGACACTGAAGCCGAGCTACGGACAGTAAATACCTTTAATACAAAAATCTACTCAATCCTCAATAATATTAGGGTTAACAAACATTATGTATGTGGAAACATTATATTTTAACGTTTCTCTTGTATAATAATGTGTCAAAAGACTGATGATTATGGATGAAATGAAAAGAGGACCGAAAAGGGAAATCTGCTCACCATGTTGGAGTCTGCGGAAAAGGGCCACCTACTTCCGGGGAAAGAAAGATATGCCGCACTACGGCGCGTGAGGAGGGACAGTGAGGACTGCGCGCGCGTCTGCCCCCTGGTGGCTTGGAGTGTCAAGAGTTGAAAGGACACACACACACACACAAACAAACAGAATTAGGGACGTAAATGGTACCAACCACTTTTTAATCAAAGTAGAGATCACACAGAACAGTACTGTACTTTGAAAGACGGTGATAACGTGATTTTTTTATTAATTTTGCATAAATGTGTATAAATTAACCTTTTGCCATACTTTCGGGTTGCATTCAATGCCACAAATCATGCACAACTCAAAAAGAAAATGTAACGTTTTTATCTGTAAATAATATTTATTTTTTTATCTTTATATGTCACATCATAATTGTATAACATTTTATCACACATTATTATTATTATTATTATTATTATTATTATATTGCAACATTACAATCTGCAACTAGAAATATACCATGAGGAAAAACCCAAATGGGACAGTCTTTATCACCATCTCCATCCATCCATTCATCCATCCAGGAACTCCTGTAGTCCTACAAGGGGCCGTGGAGGGCAATGGTGATTACTGTTGTATTTATTCTCATCTTATGACTGTGGTAGAACCTCCGGTCAACATTCACACATTTCGGGCAATTTGGGAACGGCAATTAGTCTGCATTTCTTTGCACTGTGGGAGGAAACTGGAGTACCCGGAGAAAACCCACCAACCATGGGGAGAACATGCACACAGACCCAGATGCAGGAATCAAACCTGGACCCTGGTGGTGCAAGGCGCAGTCTTTATCTCCAGACAACAATAAACACTGCCCAGTTTAAGTTCCTATCTATGCTGCTTCCTCTTCAACGAATCAAAGGAGAAGGGAGTGAGAAATATTATGCATAATTCCTACTCATGTTGGTATAATTTGCATAACAAATTTATGACAGCTGAAAACTATGTACAATATCTACTTTTTCTGATGTGAGTTGCCAGTGAAAGTGTAAAAAAATATTCTACTGGTGGATTTTAAAGATGAACTTTACGTCTAGTCGAGTTGGTGCTTTGATGTCGGACAGGTTATATTTTTAGTCAGATATCTCTCCTCCATGAATGAAGATCTCATTCAGGAAATACCAGGCAGTGGGACAAAACAGCTGTGTGTTTATGATAGAAGTGGCTCAGTGCCTTATCTGTTAACAATGGCCTGCATGTTTTATCTCTTCCTTCAGAGCTACTCTGTGTGCTCTATACTGTATGTAAGCTGATAGATAATACCACAAGATCTAGATTTATATGATATACTATATAACTACTAACTCATATTTTGTCCATGCTTGCTTTTCCTTTTTTTGGTGTGTAAACACAGGCTAGCATGTGAAAGGGATGCTAGTGTCCCCACAGAACAAGTCCACACATAGGCACATCTGCCTGGAAGCAGAAGATTCACTAATGTCCACTAGATGGCAGTAGATCGTTTATCTTGTTTGCCTGTAGCTAACTGCTTCAATAGAGTTATTATTGAGCTCTTTGATCTACCAGCCAAATGAATGATTTTGGTGGGAAAAACTACAGTTCAGCATGATGGATGAAGAAATTGTAAGAGCTTCAGTGGCTGTGATATCAATGGTAAGTTAATCTCTTACCTTACATCGACATGAGGAGTTTGAAGTGAGGGCGATCGGCTTGATTTTACCAATACCATATGAATAAGAATAAAAGAATAGACATAAATGTTCAGATCTGCTCATCCCCGTACTGGTCCAAAGGATGGTCTTGAGCTATTCCGGGGAGCTGAGGGCACAAGGGAGGGCACACCCTGGATGGTGCGCACAAACACACTCCCACATTACTTATGTACTAAAGGCAATTCGGAAACACCAATCTTTGGACTATGTGGCAAACTGGACTACCTGGAGGAAACCCACTACACAGGGTAAACATGCAAAGTTCATATATCTAGACTGGATACTAGACTCATGCCCAACCCTGGAGTTGTGAGGACACAGTGTTGATCACTGATCGACTATTTAACATTAAATTTGTAAACTTTAGAATTCATGGTGGAACTGAATGAAAAATTTTCTGTATGATTATTAGTGTCCTAGTTCATGGTAGGTATGAGATGTAATAGTTTCTGCAGTTGTATTTTTTTTTTTAAATAACTGCTGCATTTTTTAGGTGATACTGTTATAGTTTAAAGATAATCTCTAAAGTGCTGAAAGAAATTATTTTATTAGAACAATAATAAAATAAGTGTATTTCAACGACTCAGACATTTTTAAAACTGGTGACCCTCATTTAAAAATTACTTTGCCATCTTTCTGTTAAAGATATCAGATTTGATCATATGCCATCTTATTAGTACATATCAATAGCACACCCATAATCTCAACAGAGGGGGGAGTCACTGGTAGTAGATCCTGAGTGTAAAGGTTTCATCAATAGCATGCACAATTTATTTTGTCATTTTCTGCTCACCCTCTCTTTTCAGGTTCAGTCCCATTATTTACATCAGAAACAAAAATTACACAGGTCAGATTAAAGGTTTTTAGCTCTGTATTTTTTATTTACTTATATTTTGAAAAACAAAATATTGAGTACACTTATTTAAATATAATAGTAATCACATCTTTTGTAGAAAATACACAAGTTGGAAAGAAAGTGCTAAACAAAAACAAAAAAAAAAAAAGTTACCACTTATGATTCATTCTGACTGTTAAACAAAAAAAAGAGATTACTTCATTATTTATTTATTTTTATCAACACAGGTCTGCATTAGTCAAATGCTAAACAACATGACAGTAGAGGCTTTCTAGATCTTTATCATTTTTCTATTCGCATACAAAAAAAACCAAAACAAAAAAACATTCGATTAGACATGTACAAATATAGTGCTTTTGTAATAGGGTTCATATTCTAAATCATTTAGTTTGCTTGAAGTAACCTGTCGAGTTTCTGCTGCTGTTCAATCTTTCTTGACTTGAAGTGGGACTACCAGTGGAAGAAATGGACACGTCCATCATTAATATATTTAACCATGGAAAACTGACCGATAGATCAAGTTACCCATGTGGAAAGGAGTCTGGTGATGACATGCATTTTGGAAAAGACTAGCCCATGCTGGTTTCAGGATCACCTTCCATTACAGAACAGAAACACCACCCGACTGCTCATATGGACAGAACCCACAGATGGCAGGTGACAACAGATGAAGCCGATCCACTAGAGTCTGCATGCCCATCTCGTCTTTCAGAAGGAATGTATTGAGGATTGACAACATTCACTGTAGTTTTGACCTCAGGTGGTAAAGATGACCACTGAATTTAAGAAGGGAAAATCTATCCAACAAGGTTATTTAAAAAAAAAAAGCCAGCTTCTGTAGTAGACTTGGTGGGAGAAGAAACAAAAAAAGAACACATCTGGTAGCGCTTGTGTTGGAGTTCTAGTCCACATATGAAGCTTATGACTTAACTCCATGTCTTGTGAATTGGAAGTATACATGGAGAGAAAGGAGAGCTTGGAACGGATTATAACAAGTAAAAACTTAACATGAACAGAAAGAAGTTTACCACATTTTAGTTTCAAGAGAGCATCTCTGCAGAAGTTGTCCAAGCAGTTTTTTGATTGCGCACTATACCTCTGCAGCTTGTACTAGAACTGTCTTTGCACATGAAATGAGTCTTTAAAAAAGATTCACATTTTCATGAGCCATCCAACAGTGTCTCAGGTGCAAAAATAAAATAAAAAAACCCAGGAGGCAGCCAAAAGTGATCAGGAACTTTCTTTTAGGAGGGTCAGCACCCAGCAGGTACATCCGATATGAAGTCAAACTCATTCTGGCCCAGCCACAGCTCTGGAAGTTCATTAGCCCTGTCCAAACCCAGCTCCACTACCAGAGACATCAGAACATCCTCGTCCACTGGATCAGAATCTATGATGCCGGAGCTTTGAGCCATCCCGGTGCCAGAGATTTGTGCTGGACTCATTGAACTGCTAAATCCTCTGTTGGATCCAGAGGACACTGTAGAAGAGACGGCCAAGCTCTGATAGTGACTGTTGAGTTTCTGCAGCTGCATAGAAGCGATGAGGTGCTGGCTAGACTGCAGACAGAAGGGTTGGGCCTTGGTAAGGCTTGGAGAGGAAGAGTGGAGACTGGGAGGGGGGTACTGCGGGCCTGTTTTGCCAGAGTTTGTGTAGTGCAGGAGGGTCAGAGAGTCACGGTCCTTCATGCTTGAGCTGGAGAGCAGAAGTAAGCTCATTACCTGGTGACCCCTGTGACACAAAAAGAGTTATGCAAATAGTGAACCTGGCTGTGTAATTAGATGGTTAACCCTAAACCAGAGTTTTTAAGATGGAATCCTGGTCAGTGCTGATATTTAGTCCCTCAGTAGACCAAGACTGTGACCACAAATATTTCTCTTTATCCCAAAACACCTTTGTTAACCAGCAAAAACACTTAGCTTGTCAGTTGAGCCACTTTATAATAAATCATGCTTCATCAAGCAAATTACAAAAGCACTCAGTCGACGCTGGTAATTACTAAGCTGCACCTGTACATTCTTAATGGGCAGCAAATTATAAGTCCCAGTCTTTAAGCAGTGAAAAGAAAATCAGTTCGAAATAACATTAGCATGTCAATTAGAAACGTTTTGTAAATAGTAGCACGCTTTTAGTACAGCAACAATTTTTAAGCAAGCTACTTATTAACATGTACATCCTCTACATAGTCATGAGGCAGTCACGAAGCTGTTCAGACAAACCATTAATGGGGTGTAGAAATCAGTCCCCTCATAATTGAATAGCATTAGAGAACAGAATATGCTGGAGGAGCATTTGAGTCTATGAATGGGTTAGTGAAGTCATGTGACACTGCATCACTCACATGTGAGAGTCATGAGGCTGACTTTGAGGCACTTAATCATTTAATCATTCACACTGCCCCATTTCCCTGCATTCCTCTTTAGGCTTGGGTTTAGTAGAAAGACATAATTGCAAAAGGCTGGCATGCAGCTGTAACAGGCTTCTAGCAAGGAGGAACACACAAGCTCGTCTCATCAGGCCTCCTTGATGCCGACAGCTGTGGGGCATTCAGCTCAGGATCTTCATGATAAGACATTGTGTGCATTATTCATTGCCTGGAAGCGGTTAAATAAATGGTTAACTCCATTAGCATTGACCAAACAGATATTCTGGTCAACAGGGAGCATTTATTCGATAATCTAAAGCCTGAAATGTATGACTTCATTATAAACCATAAATATACTGTGTATGTAACCTTGAAACATACTGTAAGATCATGTGTTAAAATCAGAATGTTTTTTGTATGACATAAAAACATGCAATAAGAGTTTATTGAAAAGTCCTGAATGATCTTTCCCAAAGGAAACAATTGACAGTGCCAGTAATGTCACAAGCAAGACATTGTTTTAAGAACTACTCTACTATAAGTCTCTCTCTAGTATCAATAGCCAATAAGATGGTTCGGATTAGCCAGTCATTATTGGTGTCGGTTACACAACTAATTATATCACAAGTTAGGTGAAAGATCAGTTTGTTACATTTATCCAACTGAAATAGATCAAAGCTTGAGCAGTGGATTATGTAGGATAGAAGAAAGTGAAAAGTGATATGAATAATTTGTTACTCAAGTGAGAAATAGGATTAGTATAAAAGTATATATATAAAAAATTAGGAATAGTATAAAAAGAAATTACAAAAAAAAATTACACTTGTCATAATGGTTTACGTTCTTTACATAAAAAAAACCTTTAAAAACAATAAAGTAATTTAACCTTTTTGACTAAAGAAAAGAATCTGATAAACTTGCACATTACAACTGGCAAATGTATACAGAAGAAAAAGAATTGTACACAGATTCTCTCTATCTGTGTGAATTTACCTTAGAGAAAGTCAGCAGTGTGTCGTTCGCGCTTGTGGTTTGAGTATCAGGCCGGTGTCAGAGCTGAGCTGCTCATCAAATCACTTCAATAACTACAGGAGGAACGAATGAAGAAAAACCCATGCGGTGACAAGTTCCTGTGAAAGAGGCAGAGCGTGGTCTATAATCTGCTCAAGACTTGTCTCTCTTCCCTCAGCAAGATCAGAGAATCCAGCTCCTCAATCAAAGGCACTAAGCCTAAATACACACACACACACACACACTCTCTCTCGGAGCGCGTTGGAGTCGGCTGATTAATGCGGAGCGGATTTTCAGGACTGGACTGAAACACGAGCATGAATTTAATTAGTTGTAGATACATTGTTGCCATATTGTCACCACGTGCGGTCTGCGTGGTTGACACGTGATGCAAATTAGTTATTTAAATGATCATCAAATCATACTTGAATTATTTAACTTGTGAGTCATGTGATGTGGGGGGAAAAAGCCTACACTGTAGAGGGTGACTTGGTGAGGAACACTCTGGATGGAGTACCAACTCACTGCAGGACACACACACACACACACACACACAATTTATCATACATTATGTACAAACATAGTCTTTATGCAAAAACATGAAAACTCCATCAATAGATAGATAGAAAGATAGATACTTTATTGATCCCAAAGGAAATTCCAGGTATCCAGCAGCACTAGAGACAGTAACACAAACAGGTTGTAGATGTGAATGCACACTGAATATCTAACATTAAAGTCAGTAGACATAGGATAATGTAAAAACCGACCAAAAGTTACTAGTGCAATGCTAGAACCAAGCAAAAAACTAACAAATGTATACAAGTGTATAAGAAAAGGCATATAAGTCACAAAGTAAAAAGTTAAATTCAGTGCACCCTTGTTGTACATTGTTGTGCAATTGTATGTGTGACAACGGTGCAAATATTAGTAATTTTGCAAAGAATGCAGTAATATTGCACCTATTTTGCCAATTTCTGCTCAGCCTTTTATTTCATGTTCAGTCCCATTATTTTCATTAGAATCAATAAAAAATGACAAAAAAAAGTCAAATTAAAGGTTTTGAGCCTGGAAAATTTGATTTACAAAACAAAATAGAGCACACTTATATAATACAATCAAACTAATTATAATAGCAAACATATATCCTTTCATTCATTCATTTTCTATACCGCTTAATCCTGTGTTCAGGGTCGTGGGGGACCTGGAGCCTATCCCAGGACACTTCGGGCACTAGGTGGGGTACACCCTGGACAGGATGCCAATCCATCGCAGGGCACACACACATACACACACTCACACACACAATCACACACTACGGGCAATTTAGGAACGCCAATTAGCCTAACCTGCATATCTTTGGACTGTGGGAGGAAACCGGA
>JAOTQY010000040.1:6693837-6710624 GCA_026413445.1 Dolichallabes microphthalmus
AACGTTGTTTCGTTTCACTGTGTACTAACTGTATATGGTTGAAATGACAATAAAGCCTTTGAACTTGAACTTGAAACAAATTCTATGCATTTTGTTAAAATTAAGATGGCATGGTAGTGCAGGAGTAGCGTTGCTATCTTTAAGTGGCCAGTGTCCTCAACCTGAGGCTGAGCTTGAGGTTACTGTTGAGTTTGGATCTCCTCCTGTTTCCTTTAACACTCCAAAGCATGGCGTTACGTTGATTGGCTATTCTTAATGGCCCCTATGTGTAAATAATGCTGGGATTGATTCCTGAACAAAGGTTACCCTTAAATAGTACAGTGCAAAAGTTTAGAGCCACCCCTCATTTCTTCATATTAAATTAAATAAAATTATGTAGATTAAATGAAAATAAAAAATGGGAATAAAAGTTTTACTGCTCAGTCTGAAAAGTGGCTAAAACTACAATTTTAGAAATTGCTTGCTTATTTAACAACCTTAGCAGCAACCTCATTTCCTCTCTCATCTGTTCCAACAACTCAGCATTCAGCATCACCAGTATACTAATCACCAGCCTGATCATCTGTCATCATCTGCACCTGTTTTTCACTGATCCATGCCTTAGGCTAGATTTTTCTTATGCTTGAATGATTCATAGGTCCTTGTGTGGTTTAAGAAACAAAAACATTCCCCTGAAACCGAATATAACCAAAGATTAATGAAATGAATGAATGTTTGAAATAAGGTACTGTATTGCAGTGGGTAGCATTGCCACCTCACAGCTCCAGGGTTCCTGGCTGTAACTCAGGTTACTGTCTGTGTAGAAGTTTACATGTTCTGTTTGTACATCGCATGGCTTCCCACTGTCCAAAAACATGCAGGCAGGTCAATTGGTGACTCCAGTACCCCTAGATGTAAATGTGTATTCATGGTGCACTGTGACTGACTGGCGATCTATCCAGGGTGTGTTTGTAGGACAGGCTCCAGAGCCAACACAACCCACAGGATAAAATCTTGACTTGAAATGATCAATATCTGAAACAAAAGAGATTATTAAAAAATGCCCTTCTTTCGCAAACTTTTAATTGTATATTTTTTCCACCATGTGGTTAAACCCAGTCGGTGTAAATAATCTATGCCTCAGCAGGAAATGCTGACAGACAGCCATTTACCCAACATGATATTGTCTGTAGAGAGCAGACTGGTGGGTGTGTCTTCAAGATGGGACTGTTAGGCGAACCGTACATGAGCTCATAGACGCACCCATCATCTGTTTCTGAAAAGGCCTCCGGGACTCTTTATAGTTGCATTAAACATGGAAAGGTTTATCAAATATCATCTTTGGTTTCATGTATGTGTCAGATGCATTCATTTATATTCATGCAATTTAAAAGTGGCGGGGACACATGATCTTCATTCACTCCATTTATGTCCAATCCAAAACCATTGGCATTAACGCATCACTGACAATCATCCAGCGGAAACTTCTAATAAGACGGGAATAACTGAAGTGATTTCATTTCCTCCACAATACAGTATATTTGCAGGTCAAGACTTTGAAAACCAATCCATCATTAAGCAAAATGTGATGGTTTTATAACCTTTCATAACACTGCTATTTGCATACATTTTCATGTATATTTAATTAAGGAATTATTATATATTTATTTTTTAAAAGAACTAAATGCATTTACTGTACATATCCATCTTGGTGTCTTTCCTCGTTCCAGCCTAACAGCACTTTGTCCTTCTTTTATCCTAAATAGAAGACCACAGACATTTTAATGTCATTCTGTTTGTTGCTCTGCCTTGTGGGATTTAGAAAAGTAAAATCCCAGAGACAGTTATCTCGCCACTTTTACAGTCTGCTCTTTTTGCAGTTGATTCATTTATAGCATTGGAATGAATGGAATAATGTTTCTCAGCACTAATAAACAAGTTAATGCATCACACTTGCAGTGCCATTAAAAGAAACGACAGCCACTGAGAAGACTATAAAGATTATAGGTGAGGAAAAGCAGTACTGTTCTACATACAGTATGGCCATACCAGACTAACACATGCACACACAATTTTATTAGGAAACAAATATTTATTTGTAATGTTAAAATCCACAGGAAATAAGCATCAAACAGAATTTCCAAGTTTCATTGAACTCCATTCTTATCCGTCTATCCTTTCTGTCGACCTCCCAGTTTCTGTGAGCATGCATGGGTGGAGGAGTTTGTTGTGTTATTGGAGAGTATGAGCATGTGTTGGCAGCATTATAGGACAATGACTCCATTTCACCAAGGAACTTTAAGAGGAGAACCACTTAAAATAATACATAAGAAATAAAAACAAGCGGATATCTCTGACAACAAATTCAAGCACTGAATACGCTGTCCAACTTGAACCGCATTTCTGAAGTGGATCCATGACGATAACAAGTGACGGCTATTCAAACACAATCCGCACTGAAAGAGCAAGCACCAAATACCAGAGTTAAAATTCTTTCTTGAGATTCTTTAGCCTAAGTCGATATGATTGTCTAGGTCATGTCTTGTTTTTCAATTCAAAATATCAATGGAATTTTTAAAATATGATAAAACCCTGTTGACTGTTCACCTCGTGACCCACTCAGACTATGTACTTCTCGCATGGGGAAACACTGGTCTGTTCATTTTCCCATTAAACAAAGTTCCTCAGAAACATTTGAGTAATGTTTTCCAAAGCTCTGCTCCGTTGATGGCTCCCACATACTGTCTTCATTAGGAGAGCAGGGTCTGATTTGGAAACATGAGCATAGAGCCCACTGCTTAAATGACATTCTTCAGATTCCCTGTAAACATGCAACAGCAAAAAAAGGAAGAGAAAAAGATGAGAAAGAGGATAAAACAAATTACTTAAAATTACTATTCCTATACATAACGAACTGGGTCATGATTTGTTTCAGTGTTACTCCAAATGTGGAGCAGTCATGAGAAGACAAAATTGTAACACTTATTTAAATTCACACATTCTTTATATACATGTCCATGTATAAAGATTGACCAGTTCATCACTAAAGGAGCTTAATAATACTTTGAAAGAAAAGTCCATGAAGAAAAAAAAATGGAGACATTGTAATTGCAGATCTTCTTGTCTTATCTCACTTATCACACTTTTTTCAAAGCCAAAGATCAAACCTTGTCAAAATGGAAATATCCTGCTTATTACATTTCCTGAGGAGGCAAAACGACATGCAAATATGACCACATGTAAATCAATAGTATTTGTACCTCCTGTTTTGCTTTGCATGACACTTAACACGTTTGGAAAAGGACATCCCTTTTGCCCCGGCCAGCTGATGTTTTCATAACATTATGCCTGTCTAAGCGATGAAAATCAGCTAACGAAGCTAATACAAAGTCCTGTTTTTTTTTTCCTTCAAAGAGAGAGAAACCCTTTTACATTTCTGACTGTGGAGAATCAGAAGTGATTGGCATGTCCTGTTTCCTGTTACTCACAAGTCATCCTTGTGTAAATGTTTCAGGCAGCTGTTTAAGGCAACATGACATGATTGGCTATGCATGAGAGGAAAAAGTCCTTCAGCTTGGCTGTACATTATAATAAGCTTATAAGTGTGCTACGTTAGGTACTGTAACACCCTTACATATGTTTAGCTTGGCATTGATTGACTCAGTGAAACTTTTATTTCTGATTTGTCTGAACACTACAAGGGTTTTGTGCATTTGTTGTTTTATTCACTATAAGCACAGCACACTATGGCTTAATCTTGACTTTGGGAATAGACAGTAAAAAAGGGAAAACCATAGAGGAATGGTTACAGTTTTTTATTGGTTATATTATTTCCTGTTTGTTTTGCAGTACATAGCACTCACAATGCCAACAGTTCAATAGTCAGTTCTGTTTGTATTTATGCGAAACCACAATCAACAGGAATTTCAATTGCTCTAGCAATGCACTAACTGCGGGTTAGCCAAATCAACCATGTGTAGTGTTTAAACCGATTCCTCTCTCATATAGTCGAGGGCTGAGAGTCTCAAAAATGCTCCCCAGATGTGTTTGGAAACCCTGCTAATGTGTAGGAGCACAGAGTCATTTGTTACCCATGTTAATCAATTGCAGCTTTTAATAATTTGTCTAGCTGTGTCCAAACCCACTCAGTAAAACACTAGTTTGCCCAAATAGGACCAGAAGCACACGGTTTTGACATTAGTATAGTGGTGTGCATTATTGGCCTGATTATTGGAGCGATGAATGAACAGCCTGTTTGCAGAGCATGTGGGCTAGTCCTTATCTCGTGCTACCCTGCTGCGTGCACTAATCTCACAGGTTTATTTTCTCCTCCGCACTCCAGGAGATGGTATTTCACACAACCTCTGTGAACACAGCACACACAACATAAATTAGATAATAATAAAAAAAATTCTAATCCTGCCACAGCTAATTTAAATATGGTCTGGGTGATATAAGCAGGAGACATCTGCAGCAAAGGCAAATCACTCTTTTTTTTTCATTAATTAATTAATTTACTTTTAAAGAAGTAGTCATAGAATGCAATAGTTATAGAGAAGTTGATGGAACATGAACAAGGAAAAGTTTATTTATAAGGCATAGGCAAAAATCACGCACAGATCACAATTGGGTCACAATGCTGCCTCCTCCCAGGCAACACCTTACACCACGCAAGAAGGGAAAAAATATCTCTAAAACATTTAATGGAAGAAACCTTGGGAGGGGCAACAGTACACCACAAACTGCTAGACTCCAACCCTGACACCAACTGAACTGGATTTCATTTACTCCATGATCTCATTAAGCACACTTAACCAAGTAATCCATTTTATTTTCTCCTTGACACCGTGTAGATTCCGCTGCCATGCCCAAGCAGCAGTCCATTATTCTTTAGAAACGCTCTCAGACTTGTTTGAGGTTTCCAAGGGTGGGGAAGCTTAAACACTGGCATGCGATACTGCCAACCTACTCTTAGCAGGGACACAGAGGCCAGCTGTTACACCACATTTTGCTCGCCTGGCACAGGAGATGTGAGAAACCTGGGTCCATACCCAGTGTAAATACCCTGGGTTCATACCCATACACTGTGTAAACTGCATGACCTGCACAAAGTTTGATCATGTAACCACATCACTTAGCCAATCAAGCTCTTTCACTCAGACTCACTCATTCAAACCTGTTCAATGTCCCCCTCCACATACACACAAACATCGGAGTATTATGTGGCTCAGCAAAAACAAGACAATCTCACTAAAGGCTTTGTATTGGACACACCATTTCAAGCTGTCCAGATGGTCAGATCCTACAATTAATGGATGTATCAACAGACATCTGATCTTTGGACTGGTTTGCCCTAAAACAGACCAAAGATCAGGACTTCTCATGACTATGCACTGGTGGGTTAGTATAAATAGTAACCGCAGACTGACCCTAGATCTGTTCATATAGGATATGCACAACATGCTATTTCAAAAGCTTAAGAAAGAAAGTCGGTAGCTTAAGCCCTTTTTAATTAGTCTCTGGTGGCATGGCAGGGAGGGAGCACAGCCGGTACATTGTACACATACCACATAGATACCAAATATAGGCAGAGACTGGCACTGTTGAAAATTGGCATTTTTCTGATCTGAATTTGTTTTTGCTTTCTAGTCATGCACAAGCTTAGAGTAAAGTATAACTGCAACCATACTGGATCCATATAAATCATACAAATTGTTTCTACAAATATTACTTGTAGTTATTAGTTATAAATTTCTGCAGTAATACAGAGGAGAGGGTTTTTTCCCACCCCGGGCTATAAAGTATTAAGGCCAAAACATAATGTATGGATATACATGTGTAACATATAAACAGTGCTAGTAATCACACAGACCAAGAGGTAATCTACTACAGGTTTAAGGTCAGTTGAAGTTTTAAGGGTGCCTGTGACCCTTGCATGACTTTCAGCTTAACAAGCAAGATCTAACGTACGGGGAGACATTAGCCAGAAGTGAGCTGAGAGCGAGCGACTGAAATGCAAAGGCATACGGTGTTCGGTTAAAGATGGGTCAAGGGAAATCTATACTGAAGCTGCTGAAGCTAGGATTGTTCTTAAATTGACTTTTACTGGCATGGACAGCCTTTCATTTCCATTTCCAGGCAGTTGAGTTTCAAAGCCTGAACCCAAGCTAAGTCCAGAGTGGTTTGATTCCAGTCAGGCTGGTCCCAAAGGGAGTGATGTGTTCAAGACAAAAGAGCATGATGATGTTTGTCACCCATCTCACACACATATACACACACACAGGCGCACGCGCACACACACACACACACACAGGCGCGCGCACACACACAGGCACACACACACAGGCACACACACACAGACACACAGGCACACACACACAGGCACACACACACAGGCACACACACACACAGGCACACACACACACAGGCACACACACACAGGCACACACACACAGGCACACACACACACAGGCACACACACACACACACAAACATTCCAAAGGAGACAAAAAGCTGGAGCATGCATTCCTTTCTCACAAGTTAACCACGCAGCAGTGGCTCCAGCCAACTCAGTTAAATACCCAAAACTCTAATTCATGGAAATAGAAAATATCACTGCTTCACTCCTAAACATACGCAACAACTAGACTGACCATAAAGAGAAAAAAAAGAAAGAAAGAAAACAAAAGAAATTTTCAAAAAGAAAACCTGTGTTGGCATCTCCGACAGGCTCTGAACGTACTCTTAGGGTCTTACTAGGAATAAGACTTCTTACTCTCTGGGGACATTGTGCCTAAAAATGTAATTAATTGAGTTGAGTTGAAAAATTTAATTAATTGATTAATTAAGTGGCCACAGTTAGTTCAGGACATTTACAGAAGCGCATAACAGGGTGAAAGATCTTTGCGCCAAAAGGGACAGGTGAATGAATACAAGGCATATGGAAAACGGCATTAGGGCATTCGACCAAGCATCAGTGACCATCTACATAAACAGACCAAATGTTCTGGACTTTATAACAAGTTCCCTTTGAAGAGGCGAAAGTAATTCCATGTGTAGAAAAGGCACCGCACTGAGGTGTGCAGCAGGGGTGTAGTGTGAGCCCATAACAGTTGTGTTGTGGTGCAGTTCTGGTTGTCATCACAACGATTACCTTTGATGGTGCTGATGACCCGCTCCAACTGCTGGCTCTCATTGCGGTCAGGTCGGCAGCTCGGGCTTATCTCCAAAGTATAATCCGGACCGTATTCCGTAAAGAACTGTATGAGAAATAAAAACAACTGTTGCTCAGAAAACAGAAAATTCAGAAGACAAAAACTGTTACAATATGTTGTAACATGTTCAGTATGACATAGTTGAAATTTTTACTGTTGCTTCTAATAGCAGTAAGTATAAATGCCTTGTGTATCTGAGGCTCATGTATCAACAACCCCATGGATACAAATGTCGGCTTTTATCTTTGTTGCAGTTTTAATAAACATATAATCTATTTCTAAAATAGGATGAAGATAGCAGGAAGAAATGTAAACGTGCATGTAATAAAATTCAGAACTGGCAAAGTTTAACTAAGCAGCGGGAAGGAATTAAACCACTTTCCAAAATGTACTGAGGTTTAATTTTTAAAATGTGCATTTCAGTCCACAGACAGATAGCCAGATGGATGCATAACCATTCCAAATGGTAATTGTCTGTACGCTTTGTCATCTCACCCCATGTCTGACCTCAAACAGGAAGAAAAAAAAACTTTCCCTTATTGTGTTATAGCAAAAGAATTCCAATTAACAATGCATTATGTATTTCAAATGGAAACAATATTAGTTTTCCAACAATATAACCATCCGTGCTGCTCAGATAATTTGAAAGACATTGACTGCTTTGTCTTGGAGATATGTTTGGCATTTGCATTGGACAAGCAGCAGAGTGGGTTGTGTGTTAGTTCGACTCTGCTTTCAATTATCTCCTGCTTGTTTATCCGGCTTACCTCCGATCCCAAGGCGCTTCGACATGCAAGGGATTATAGAACCTCGACAACGCATATGTGTGTGCGCGCGCACACACACACACACACACACACACACACACCACATGCACATACATCCACCCACATTTTAAAGTGTACACAAATCTACATTTATATAATCAAATACATACTTAAAACATTTTACAAGCAAATTCATTTGCATATACTGAAGCCATCCCCATGAAAAAAAAACCCACACACACACTCCTGTTTTTTCCCATGAACTCAAGCTTTCCCATGTAGATCAAGCTGAGACAACTCTGTCCGTTTCACCGCTGACTGTTTGGTTTGGACCACATCAAGTCCACTTTGAAGAAGAAGCTGAAGCACAACAAAACGCACATAGCATTTGCATATTATTATTATTAATATTATTACTTTGTGTGTGTTCATTGCATTTGCTGCATATTAGTGTCTGTTATGGTTTGATTTCTTCCCAATGTCATACTCATAAATAAAAATGTTTTAAAGAAAAAAGTTCTTTGGTTTTAACTGAGAAAGACCTACAAACTTTGATGGAGGAATACTTTCTAAATGCTTCACAGGACATAGGTTCAGAAAACACAACAAAGGTCAAGTTTCTCTTCTCAACAGGCCAAGTCACACAGGAACAGCTATGGGGAAACCCACACACAAACCAAGAACAATACATTTAGCATGGAGGTCAAAGCACTGCTCAAAATCTCATTGTCCCTCATACACTTACGCAATGTGAAAGTTGGCTTTTATATCAGTTCTTGGCTTTGGACCTCTAACCCTCATGTCACAACACCAGGCCTGCTCTGTAACTGACTTCCTCCAGACTCGTTTCCTGCATTTATCCCACTCCAGGAATTGTGGGAGCCAGCCACTTCCCTAACGGGATGGCAAACTTTCCCAGACACACAATCCTGTTTGCTGATCTGAGGTCAGATGGTGAGCTGCAGAGAATTTTCGATTGAGAGGGTTTTTCATGTAACAGCTATTGAACACTTTAAAGTTCAGCCAGCGATTACAATAGAAACAAAACACCTGAAACAAAAAGGCCTTGGAGAAGATAACGGGTGCGATGAACATCACAATGTGTCAAGCTTCCTCTCTCCAGACAAGACAGGAAGTGGCTTCAGAGGGCTTGTTCTGGCTGACTGTCTCTTAGTGTCCCTTGTAGATTTACCAAGAATTCACACCGGATTTGACATGTTGGATGTAAACCCTCCTTAAATGGTACCATAACAACAATACTTTAAATTAAAACTAACAGTGGTATAAACTAGAACATGTCTGAAACATGGGTGGTGGGTATAACTGAAACTGGGTCAAGCCCCAACAAAGTTCACTTGAAAATGTGAAAAGACATTGGGTTAAAATCAACATTTGTGTTTAATCTATCCAGAATGGTCTAATGACTCTTAGTGCTATACACACTATTATAATACCACTGCAGTATATTATGACCATTTAATAGTACCATTGAAATCTTGATTCTGATAGGTCAGAACTAACAGCTCCATAGTATATTGATATATTTTTCCATAGCAGCAGGTCATTTGATTATGTCATTGCTCCAACAGCATGCACAGGGAACTAGTATACACTAGTTTATGGTGGTGACTTTTAAGATTTTTCATAATTTTAACTTGACATATAATTTTGTACAAGTGGCAAACTGCCCATAATTTTCCCGAACACATAAGCAATGCACAAAACTTTTCTTTATAAAAAACAAAAACAAAACAGGACACTTGTGTTTCATGACAAGAAATGCCACTGCAACAAAAGTCAAGTCTTGGGGCATTCTTCCCTAATTTTATTTTTTCCCCTGTTTAGCAGAGTGACGTAAAATCAGCATGACTCCACACAGCATTAGAAATAAATAAAGTAAAGCTTACTTTGTAAGTACAGATATATTTGTTTGCAAATCTAAAACACTGACTATACAGTTCACTTTTTTTTAAAGAAAACATACAAGAGAGTTTAAGTCAAACTGGAACTTTGATTGTACAGAATAACAAAACACAGTCATGAGAGTTAAAACTAGCTTTATTTCTCTATATAATCCCATAACACTAAAGCACTTATCCCACTGTTTCACCAGTGCTTGGATACTATCAAGGTAGAAAATGACAGTTCCCACAGACAGATGGATCTCTTCTGCAAGATTGTGACAAGCTATCTGTAAATTTTCAAGGATCAGACGTGGGAACGACCGCAGTGTGCTCTGAGCCACCTCGGCCGAGATCGTCATTCACGGACGGACGGCCATTTTTAAAAGTTTGCATCATTCAAATGTTTTACTGCAGCTAAGAATCTCCTCACCATACTGTGCTTGCAGAGCATTTTATCTCTCTATATCAAATTTTATCACAAGTCCTGGTTTGACTTGAAAACCCCTCGTACATCGTTCACCAAAGTTAACTGTCTTAGCATGCTGCTAACAAAACGTGAACATGGGGGCGTCTAGTTTTTCGCTTTGGGATGGAATGCCAAATTATATTTAAAATAAATACTTTTTTAAATACTCATTTAACTTTTTAAACCTGTACAAATTCCCTGTCTCTGAATTGATATTTAAATATTTGGCACAAATACAAAAACATCTACTGTTACCCCCCTACTACAAATGGATAAAACGTAAGATGGGTCATTCTTTAATAAAGAAAAAATTATTACTGGCAAATGTACATACTTATACATGGAATAAAACACTCCAGTTGCCATTATTTATGGATGCAGTGAGAGAGGACATGAAGTTATTTGGTGTGAGAGAAGAGGAAAGGATTAGATGGAGGCAGATGATTCGCTGTGGCGACCCCTGAAAGGGAACAGCTCCATAGTGTTTTATTCTGTAAATATAGGTTATAAGAAATTATCAAAAGGTGAAAGTGTGTGATGCAAATTAAGACCCATCAAGAAAATAGATAGATTATCTTGCATCATGAGGGACGCAAGTCACTGGTTGAAATGGAAACCTACCTGCCATGGATAACAACAACAAATGCTGTTAAAGTGACTTAGGTTTAAAAATTGTATATGGATTCATTTAGAAATTAGGTTTAAAAATTTTCACTAATGTCGACATAACTATGTTTAAAAAAGCGTCCTGACTAAAGAGAGAATATGACACATTTATTCATTATAACTGTACAGTAGATTTAAACTACTGCTGTGTAGTACTGTATATTGTTTGTGATCAGCACATGCCATAGCTTCCAATTAAGATTTCTATACAAGGTTAGACAAGTACCAAAAAAAATACAGTGAGAAATTCGTCAACGTTTCAATGGCTTATCTTTAACTGTATCAGATGAAGCATTACCTGACTTTAATATGTTAAGAGTCATATTGCAAAAACGATGACGTATGCCATTACAATGCTTGGTATGCTTTTTCTTTCCAGCATGACTTTCTACATGAGCTTAAAAACAGGAAATCAACCCATGTTTAAAAGGCAAACCCTCAGACTACGCAAAAACATCATGTCGTCTGGTCTTGCTGCCTTCCTCTGCAGCACCACCTCTGCGTGGCTGTGTGTTTGTGCGAGTATGAATTGGCATGTGGACCACAATACTGCGTGGAGACAGACTGGGAGGTGGAGGAGCGGCGTAACCGTCGCCAGGGTTTGGTGGAGCTCAGAAAAAGACTGACCACTTAGGGAGAATACACGCAAGCACACAGACGCTTGCACCGCCACATGTACACGCGATTCAAAAATAAATAAGTTTATCACACATTATGTAACAACTTTAAAAAAAAGAATGATGTGCGTTTCTTTAGAACAATAAACCAAAACCTGTGATGTGTTCCGGCCACACTGTCCTCTTTATCTAAATGCATTCCAATTATCCAGTAGATCCTAATGTACCACAATGGGGAAAAAGTTCAAAAGCATTTTTTTGTATCTGCAGCTCTCACTCTCTATTCACACATAATTCTCTCTGCCTAAGAACCAGCACAAATACTAGAAAGTGCGGTCCCTTTTATTCTGCAAGCTCATCCCAGGAGGGTCAGACCCGCCCCCCCCTCCCTCCCTTCAAATATCATTCACATGGGACAGGAGTGCTTCTAATCCATTTAGCAATGTTTGACTAGCATAGCCACAGCTGTCCTCTAGTGTGTGTGAGCATGTATGTGCCCTAGATGTATATAATCTCAACTTGCACTTCATGTACCACTTTTGCTTTTTTTGTGTATGTGTGCGCGTGTGTCATCACACAATAGAGGGAAATGGTGCTGATTGTCCAGCTCCCGGTCTCCAACACCCTCAAACTTAACTCAGACCCCTCCCAAACCCACCACAAAGTGAATGGAGAGAAGGCGAGAGCATGAGTGTGCATCTATATCTAGGGGAAAAAAGGAGAGAGTGCTTGTGAAAGACAGATGAATACGGGAAGCAAACAGGCAAGGAGAGGCTGAGTAATAGAATAAGTGTATGGTGAGGGGGAAAATACAGGGTTTGCTGTTTGTTATTTCACTGGGCCGTGCTGGGAACAGCTCAGCGGAAATGAGTAAAAACATGGCCTAAAAAAAGAGGAGAGAGGATGTACACATGCGGACGGCCCACTGAACAGCGATGGCCGTTTCCACCCATGGGTCACGCATAGTGCCGAATGTAACGGCTACAAAAACATGATCTGCTTCTCCCACTTATCAGTGATAAGGTCAGATAAAGACAAAGCCTCATTTAATTTAGTCTGGACAGTCAGTCAGCTGAGGCTTATTTTTAGACAGAGATAAGAAATGTGAACATTTCCTATTTGTGAAACGAGCCAACATAGGAACATTTATCTTCTTCATCAAATGAAACATGAAAGAATCTAAGCTGAAGTTCTGGGAATAAAAATAACAAAAACAGTTGCCGATAACCACAGGTTTACCACAGGTCAGGTGTACACAGTGCATTACCAGCATTACCACAGGTCAGGTGTACACAGTGCATTATGAAAATACGGTCAAGTGTCTAAAACAGCAGGGAGCCAGGAGGAATTTGTGACAGGGTAAACTCGCAAAATAAGACTTTGAAATTATACTTTCTGTGAACTGGCTTTTGCGCCCACATCAACAGTACACCACAACGTACGATTCAAAAATTCTTCATCATACTCATGAGCTACAAGAGAAAAAGAAAAGAAAGTTCTGTCCTCGGCTTTGGTCTAGATATATAACCCTCCGCTGGCCTTTCGTTTGGTCATCTGCCTGTGTGAGTGCGTGGAGCTCAACTGCTTGAATGAAGCTGTTGTATTCCCTACTTGAGTATCTCTGCCTCTTATTGTTTCCACTGTTGGCAGGGCAAAACATAGAAAGAGTCTCCAGCACAGAAAAAAAAAGACAAGTAGAATTCCATGCTCAGATAGCTTTAGACATTCTGTCGGTTCTTTACACTTTATATCATCAGCTTTATGTCTTTATGTCTTTCTCTTTTACCAACTGGCCATCTGACCGTCCTCTCTGAACTCATACTACAGCTAAAGAGTGTTTTGTTTGGCCTGGATAGACACACAATAGTGGCAGGGAGAGGGAGTCTGTGCATGCGGTGGGGGACTCTTGCTGTGATTTGAAAGACTGAAGGGAAAAATAAAAGAGACTCTGAGAAGGGGAAGGGGTTGGGGGCGAGTGGATGGGAAGTGAGCAGAAGAGAGCAGAGCTTATAGTGTGTGTGTGTGTGTGTGTGTGTGTGTGTGTGTGTGTGTGTGTGTGTGTGTGTGTGTGTGTGCGCCATATGCTGAAGTTTAGACAGGCAGAATTGGGGTTAAAGATAGTTTAAGCAAAGGAAGGTCACCTCTAAAGGGTACAGGGTTAAGGAAGACTAGATATAGGGTTAAGGAAGACTAGAATGACATATAACAAGACATGAGGCTGGACTGACCTGAAAGGACTGGGCATGAATACTTCCTAGAACACAACATACACCAAATAAACCATAAACCGACAAAGATCCAAGACAGATTTACCCAATAGTGAGTACAATGATTGTCATAATAGTTGACTATAATGATTTACAGTGACTCGTAGAGTTGATGGTCCACATAATGTGACCCAAATAAACTTTAATACATTGTGTAATTATTGATCTGAAGTGAAGTGTTCTGTGGGTAGATGTTTAGGTAAAGCTGTTCCGACACAGGAGAGTTTTCATGACGGATGACTTTGCCCATTGTGGCTTCGTTTTAACATAATGTTGTGGCTTTCGTCTTATTAACTATAAAAACGAGAAAAACTGAGGCGGATAAGGAAACATCTGTTTATAGCTCATACTGTATAAATGACAACAGGAACTGACTTGTTTTGTGAATGTTTCCTAACATTAAACATAACTATAAACAAATAAAAGGTGTGATGTGGTATTTAGTGACAAACTGATGTGTTTATTAGAGAAATGTAGACATGCTGTTACTGGATGTGAACACATCATACTATTCGGTCATTGTATATTCTTTTTGTGTATAACAGCATGCACAATTAACGTTTTATTCCTTATATAGCGACACGATCGGATAAAGGACAACGCCACCGCAGACGCTTTCTAATCCATGCCACGTTTATGCAGTCTTATTTTGAGGTGCTTGGCCAATAATGAGGTTAAAGGTCAACCTCTTGCCAGAGTTCAGGTTTGAAGAAACAAGAGCATCTTTTCTTTAGCTGACCATGAAAGCGCCCTCTATAGTGCTAAAAGACCCTCTTTGTGAGTGTGAGAGGGAGAGAGATATCAACCTATCACTGTACATTCAAAAAGCTCTTCCATCCAACTACCCTCCCCTACAAACACTGTCTCTCCCTCCAGCTCTCTCTCTCTCTCTTCTGAAGAAGCAATTATGCGGGAATTTACAATCCTTCTTCTCCAAAAAAAAAAAAAAAAAAAAAACTCCAGCCTAAAAAAAAAAAAAAAAAAAAAAACCTTCCTTTCAGTATGATGTACGCACACACATGCCCTCTCTTTCTCCAAGGAAAGAGGAGAGAGGGAGAAAAAGGTTGAGGAAAGAAAAGCACAAGCCCCTCTCTGTCAGGCGGCAGGGACAGAGTGGTATTGTTAAGACCCCCTTTACTCTCTCACACACACACACACACACACACACACACACACACACACACACACACACCTCCTCTGTGAATCACATGAAAACAAATGCGTTTATTGAGAGGTGCTCGGACATGTTTGATTAGAGCCAGTGACTCAGCAGGGACAGATAAAGAGAGAGGGAAAGAAAGATGGAGAGACAGAGTGAGTGGGGATGGAGGGGGAAAAAAAAGAAGATTTTTAGGGAGTGTTGAAAGGAAAGTGGGGACGAGGTCTTACCTCGTGGTCTGGTATCTCTGAGGATAAAGTCTGTTCCAGGACTGTCCCTGTCAGATAGGTCCAGCAGCGGGCAGTATTGGCAAGGTTATACCCACCTGAGAGAGAGAGAGAGAGAGAGAGAGAGAGAGAGAGAGAGAGAGAAAATCTCAGCAAAGGCCCTTATTGTACTGCTGTAATTACTACCTTTCATCCAATGCTTAGTCAGGCAGGTCTGGAGTTCAGAGCTTCTTTCAAAATGGGCTGAAAATCACAAAGTTTACTTTCTTACCCCTTCATTTAATCACACACTAATAAACTTTTTGGCCGTGGCTTCAACCTGGCAACAGGAACAAGAGGCAACCAGCAGGAACGGACAGACATGCTCAGCCCCTCTGACATGAGCTTGTCTCGGAGCTTTTGTTACGCTTGATCAACTTGACTGCTTAACACTATAATGCAAAAAATGTACATGAATGGATGTGCACCTTTCAACACAAAGTAACACACGATCATGTGACCATCAGGAGGTCCATGATCATTATGCAACATCACATGAGATTGAGTGTCTGAGTGTGATATTGTTGTTATACAACAGTTCTACAAAGATCATTTATAATCAACAGATTATGATTTGCTTGGTGTTTATTTAACTATTTATTTTGCTTCGCCAACACATATCCTTATCCTGCAACTGGCGGAGGTAACTAACCATGACTGGCAGGGCTGGAGGACGGAATTAACACGGATGAATGTAGTTTTAAATTCGTTGAAGTACTATGCAGCAAAAGGGTGAAAAGAATACACCATGGGAGCGATGGTCAGTCACAGAAACTTGTGAGATGTACTTTATATTTCTAGTTAATCCACTTTAGAATATCATCTCCGTTAACTTCCTGGGTTCTGGGATTGAATCCAAAATAGCATTAAATGGAAAGCTATTGCGCTATGCAGAGTGTAGATAGAAATGACTTGTTCCACTACCATGTTCAGAAAATAAAGATGGATTTGGGATTTACCCTTGTGTTAGGTGCTACAGTAGTTAGCCATAAACAAAACAGCTTGATTCAGATGGTTCAGAGGTCATTTAGAACGGATTGGAAAAAATTACTAAGAAGACAAGGTGGTGTTTAAGAAGACATGATGTTCTTGGATATGTTTTGTTGCTGAAAGTGCTACTGTGACTGATTTTGACTGGTTTTGAATATGGGTTTTGGCAGGCCTCTGCTCCCTCTCCTTTCCAGTACTGTACTGAATTACTTTGACCCATGCTGGTGACCAACAGTCTAAATAACAATTGTTGGAACACCACTGACACAGAGTGATACATACAGTTAGGTGTCCCACACATGGATTTTTCCCGATGAATTATTCAGTCAGAGCTAACTGTTTTTTAACTGTTAACTAACTATATACGTCTTTGTCTTTCGGCTGTTCTCTTTCAGGGGTCGCCACAGCGAACCACCTGCCTCCATCTAACCCTATCCTCTGCATCCTCTTCTCTCACACCAACTAACTTCATGTCCTCTCTCACTGCATCCA
>JAOTQY010000040.1:6725409-6736345 GCA_026413445.1 Dolichallabes microphthalmus
CTTCATCTGGGTTGTCTGTCCCCCCCCGCCCCCCCACGCCTTTTGGTAGATTGCATACTTTATAATTGGTCCTATGCGTGTCTTACAATGGAGGCATTCCTACCTCATGCCCAGTGAACTCTCGATCGTTACTGAAGAATAAATTTATTTTACACATACCTTTTAAGACTGCTGCAGAATTTAATGCTTTACAGTTATACTTGTACTATATTTTATAGGCCTTTTTAACATCTTAAAAACAGGTTGAGATCTGTGGAATAACAAAATATACTTAACCTGGTGCTATAATAATATTATTCACATTAATTTAGGGATAGGTGGTTGAGGTTCTGATAGTATCTCACAGGTTAATAGGTTAAAATCTCCTGAATGCTGAATATTCTGAATCTGCTTCTCCATGGCTACTGACCCTTTGGACAGAGAGTGAATATCTTATTTGCAACATCAGTGGTCACATGAAGGCATTTGTAACTAGATCCCTACTGTAGACAGAGCAAAATAGAAATTAATTGAAAAATATTTTTTACTCAACACTTTTTTCCCGATCTTTTAATCAGGATCTTTTTAATGATCTCTAGTGAGTGTCCCAGGTTTGGCGACCAGACTTAAAGTATTTCAGTATATTTCAATGCCTGTTTATCATAGCTAGTCCTAGCTTTGTGTTATATACGAATGATATGTGCTTATAAGAAAGAGGCAAAGAGCAGTATATCGGCATACACAATACATAAGCTTCACAATTATAATGATTAGATGCTTCTATTTGGATATTCAGAACTAATCATTGTATTTCCCTTGGTTTTCTTTTGCATGATAAAAGTTTGTAGCTCACATAGTGAAGCTCACATAGTTTGTAGCTCTATAGTATTCACCAATCTAAAAATGAATGCAGACAAAATACAATATTTCATGTTGCCGATATACCCTAATGGCAGTGATTTCTTTCAACAGGATAATGAGCCCTGCCACACTACAAAAATTGTTCAAGAATGGTTTCTTGACCTTTTCCAGATCTCAACCCAAATGAGCACTTGATCCATGGAAATCACATGATGAAAAGTACAATCTTAAAAAATCTGTTGCTAACATCTTCATGCCAGATACTACAGCATACCTTCAAAGGTATTGTGGAGTCCATGCCTTGTAGGTGTTATGGGCCATCTGTGTATGTTCTCTCACTTTTATTAGCTGGCTCATTGTAATTGAAATCTTATTAAACTTAGTTTAAATCGACAAAATTTTATATATAAGGGTTACCCAGTGTAGGGTAACTCTTGCAGGTGCAAGAACAGGCTTTTCTGTTTTTGACAAACTACACTTATTCAACTGTCTGCTTTAGTGATTTACAGTACTACTCACTTAATTACAGGGCTTAACTTCCATATGTGATTAGGTGTGATTTTAATTTACTTGAAATTGTATTTGGTGGTGTTAATACAACTCGGTAACTCGATAAACCTGCTAGAACAAAAAATTCACCAGAATATGCCTTCTTTACACATATCTGCCACCCACTTAGATTTGTTTATGATGATGAAACGTCATACCATCTAGAGTAGGCTATGACATGTCATAGCAGCATGTCATACCATCTAGAGTAGGCTAGGACATGCTGCTATGATGAGATCGTCTGTCAGTTAGTATGAATACTGCCTTTCTGCCCAAGTTTGCCTTCAGAAGAGAATGTACTGTGAAATGCAATTCAAAACACTGGGACATTGTTTTGTCTGTCTTCTGCAAAAAAGGAAAAAAAATCAACGCAAGAAGCCAAGCTACAAGCTCTTGCAAAAAAAATATACTCTCTTTAGTTTCCCTCTAGCAGTGTTTGTGCATTATATTTTTTTCACTATAGCTACTGAGATCCTCTCCTTCAGGCACCCTGTGTGTTTGTACTGTTTCTTGGATAACTTTAAATTGGAATTAGGACTGAATACCAATGTAATTGCTTTTAGATAAAGTTTTCTTTGTCTAGGCACGGTTTTGTTTTGATATCAATACTGTGGAATTTCCCTTCACATGTTGAGTACTTTCACTGACTGGTCTTAAATGTAGTGAGAATGTATCCATATAATTAATTTATACTAACATGCATCACAATGCCAAACTAATCAGCAGCTGCCTGCCACGCATTCATATTGTCATTTCATTTCCCATGATGAAATTGCATCTCGCTGCACTGTCTGTTGCAAAACGTGTGTTGCTATATCGTGTTAAAGAATACTGTTTAAAAATGAGATTGGGCATACAAAAAGTGAAAGGGATGCAATGAGATTTGTTTAAAAAAGGGAGGAATTTTGAATGAGATCTGTTTGAATTACTCACTATTAAGAAAATACACAAGGTATTTTAGGGTCATAAAATCTAACTGTTGCATTGGAGAACCTCTCCATTATTTTAGTGTTATGATCAATAGCCACAGCTCAAAAAAAGGTTCACCTTAATATCTGGGGTTTAGTAACACCAGACATTCCCCTATGCTCCATCACAGGGTGCACCATATTTGGACATAGGCTGCACATTATGGCTTAAAGCTCTGCCTAGGACCTAGTTTAGGCTTAGTAACAGCTTCACGTGATGCAAAATCATCCTGCCAATTTAGCACAGTTATTATGCTTGTCTCCTGTCCAATGATACCAAAGTCTAATCTGCACTGCTCTGACACACACACACACACACACACACACCTGGGAAACAGTCCTCAGGGGAAGTCATCAATCAGCTTTATGAGACTGCTCTGGGGAAAGTGGCTTCATCTTTCTTATAGTTGTTCATTTGTTTTCTCTCTCTCTCTCTCTCTCTCTCTCTATGTAAGCTTTGCACTTATGTCACCTCATTTACTTCAGGGATTGCACTGTTTGCTCAAGTGTTCTTTCAAGCAGATGTGCGTTTCACTGAATGACCACAATGATAAAAATCGCGTCCAAATCGTGTCGTCGTGTCCTTAACCTGAACACGTGATCGCACCGTAGATTTGAGCAAAGCGCAACGTATTCTCAGCCGGCAGCTAAAACGGCACACTTTATGGTTTTTCGCTTCCATCTGTTTAAAAGGCGCGCCTGCATCTACAGAAGCGTTAGCAACGCGCGCGCGGGTGTGTGTGTTTGTGTGACGTCACGTCGACAGTAATGGGCTCGCCGCGCGCGCTGCTTGCTGTGGCACTGTTGATCAAAGAGCCTATGAGACGCAGGCGCCTCGGAAACGCGGCACATGGTAGGAGTCTCTCTCTATATATTTTTCCTTTTCTTCCTCTTAATCATTAAACATTGTAGCTGGTTTAATGCCGATTATGGGCTTATGGCAGAGGAGAGACTTTAAATATAGCAGTGCAGGAGCGAGCATTGACCAGCTGATTGGCGGTGAAGTGACAGAGGGGCTGAAGTGTCTCCCTGAAGTCAATCTACAGTAACTGTGAGAAATACTAGAGAGAGACGAAGTCAGCTTGTAGACCTTAAGCGCAGCAAGGTGAATGCACAGGTTGGATGATTTATTAAAAAATAAATAAAAGACTTAAACCATAAAACGAAAATAAAAACAATACAGTCTAAGGCACGAGGAAAATTAATATGGTCGACTGGCGATACTGAATAACTAGAATATAAAGTTGAATTTTAATATCTGATAAGTAATAACATTTTAAAAACAACCACAATAATAATAATAACAACAACAACAAAAAAAAGCACTATCCATTTTGGTCTCGATTGCTTTTGAACTTTACTTAGAACAACAACAACAACAACAACAATAATAATAAATAGCAGTGTTGACAAAAAGTATTTTTTAATCGCATGTTATGAAATCAATAAAGCAAAACATCAAGTTACGTTAATATAAATAATAATGCTTGAGACGTGATTAATAAAATTAGATTAATAGTGATAGTGATTAATTATTATTTCCGTTAACAGAATTTCCCCTAATTGTTTTGCACACAGTTCTGAAAGGTTTAATGATTCCCCTAATGTTGCTCTACCGCACGCGTTTATTTCTGCGTAACGGGCAAATGAGTTACATGTGGCTCCTATTATTTTGGTTAAATTAAGATCTGTAACACACATGTGTAGGGTCAAGCCGTAATTTCAATCTTCATTTCTTTCATTATAGTGATGAGAAATTCGTTCCCATAATCTCAATTAGGAAAAACACGAGGTAATTAAATCCCTCTTTGCAAAATAAAACGAAGGTTATTTAAATGACTTTTCATCAGAAAGTTAATTAGTATATTCTGAGATTTGATTTAGTAGACCAATTATGAAATAGTTGTTTGAAACTATTTGGAATTTCTTGTCATGAAATAACCGGCCTCGAATAATTCTCCTTACATCAGATTAATGATGTTTGGTTTGGACACCATGTGGGAATTGTTTATATAATCTGATTAACTGCGATGATGCGCTCACTTTAAAACTATGAGACAAAACAAAAACAAAAAAGACAAAAAGCAGTCTTTGGTGACCTATGGCCTGTGTAGGTGGCCAGCTGCAAGAGCCTGATGTTCTTATTAAAAACGCAATTTCCGTTTGCTTTCCTCTGGTTCACTTTTCCACAACGACACCTGATACATCCGACTGGTTGTGATTATATAGCCATAAAGCCGAGTTTTTCATTAAATGATCATTATAATGATTGAGCAGTGTTACACTTAATTCAAGTCCCAGAGCAATATCAACGTTTTAAAAAAGGAAAGAAAATAAATTACTATAAGTGTCTGAAGACATGGTTTTGACGGGTTTTATTGATTAGGTTTAGCTAGTCGGATGAGCATTTGATGGCTGTGATTTCGAAGTTAATTATGCTTTCTGAAAAAAAGCATACCCTCTTCTGAGTGCTATTAACATTTAAGATCGTAACTAGCACATGTGCCTTTAAGCAGAAATGAGGTGGAACCGATGTGCAGGTCTGACAGCTCGGCCTGCTTTCGTTGTGGAAATGTTGTGCTTGGCATTTATGAAGGAGGCTCGAGGGCGATTCCGTGTGCATCTGTTTTTCACTTTTTCAACACTGACAGTGGAGCGAAAACTCCCAAGCAAATTTCAATGCCAGGGCGCCTAATCTAGCGTGGGAGAGTGTATGATATACTCTCTCTCTCTCTCTCTCTCTCTCTCTGTCTTTCTCTCCCCCCATATGGTTTCTCCTTCAAACTTGAGCCAGGCCTTTGTTTTGTTAAACCTATATACAGAATAACAGTTTATAGATGGCATATGAGATAATATATGTGCTTAAAAGAGATCATGGTGGTTTCTCTGAATTAGGACTTGCAAGACAGCATGGGCATCTATTTGCAGGTTGTAGATTTATGAGTCTCATGTCTGGACATGCTTATTAGGAACATTACTTCATGGAGTTTGTCTGGATCCTCCATGGGGTTTTGGCTCATATGAGAAGTGTTGATAGTCGGACTCGGAGCTAAATTAGTCTACAATCGACATTTTTTTTCACGCTCCTAATTTGAGTTTTTAGTATAATGTTGGTACTCAACGCAAACCCCCGTATCATGCATTAGGAACCCTCGAGGCCACAGGCGACGTGTGTGTCTGTATGATAAACGGGAGCCTTCAGCTAAAGATACGAGCGGCAATAATCCACTTTCTGAAGCCTGTCAGGTCACTGCTTCTCTAAAATTAGATTAATGCACCTGATGCACAAAGTGGTCGCCATGCTTGAACCCCTAGGTCCTCTGTAGCGTTGAAACATTCCGAGGACAATTAAAGTTATAAAAGGTGTTGGCAGAAACGCGATATGCATATGTTTAAGTTGCTCTTATATCTTTTACGTATGTTTCTATATAGAAATATATACTGTACCGTAATGTGCGTAATGTGCGGTGGCCTTCCTCAGTTTATTAGTCGGAAAATAATAATAAATGCTGTTCCCCCCTGAAAAGTGATTTAAAATGAGAATGCTCTGATCGCAAGAGTTTGCATCCCATCATGAGTTTATGGATGAAAATATATGCAACAACCCATCCCTGTTTTTATGCACATGGACGTCCAAGAATTCAAAAATGAAAACGTGGGTGCAATCCAGAACAATAATCCAAAACATAGAATACAAGAAAAACATGTTCGGAAAGTTAAACGCTCTCCAGATCTGATGTAAAGAAAACTACTGGACATCTGGTATAGTTTTAAGAGATATTTCAAGAGAATGGGTAAAGACTGGCAAATTGGGAACAGATATGTCAGGAAGAATAGAAGCCGAATGTTACTACAACGGAGAGTATCCAACAGGAGGGGAGCAAATAATTTATTACAATACATTATATTCATTCATTCATTCATTCATTTTCTGTACCGCTTTATCCTTCTACTCAGGGTCGCGGGGACCTGGAGCCTATCCCAGGAGGCTTAGGGCACAAGGCATTATATCGCATTGAAAAATAAGACTTTATTTTTAATATTTTTAATATTTTAACAAACGGCACTCTCGTTGTTTATGTTGTCTATGATAATCAAGAAACAGGTTGAAACTCACATTAAACATATTTCCTGGTCAAATTTACCTGTTTTTTTATTTTTTTCATTTGGTCCTAATAGTCTGCAAAATAAATATTTTTGGACTCAACGGAACTGTGAGCTTCTGTTTTAGACGCTAAATGGTTTGTAATTTACAATGCGACTAAGGACCTTATTGTTTAATGCGACTGAAATAAGGACCTTATTCGTGCATGTATTTTTCTACTAAAAAAGAAAACATTAAACATGTGTATGGGCAATGTATCAATAATACCAGGTTGTTTTCCCCAATCCATCACTCAGTCTGGAGCTTCCAGGTCTGTGTTGTAATTTCCTCTGTGTTCCTGCGCCCTTGTGCCAGCACTGCGGATCAGCTCAGTGGCTCCATAACCAGCTCGTGTGTTTAAGCTGGACAACAGCGCCAAAATCTCAGCAATATGTCAGTCAGCAAGCAAGAGCCCCCATTTAACACGGGGGAACTCAGCAGAGAGCACGGAAACTGACAGGTATCCAGGTCTCTACAAGTTCAGCCAAAATGTGTGTAAAATCAATTTCAGGGAGATTGGGAAGGAGAAGGACTTGTGCAGGACCTCAATCTCGTAAATGAGTAAAATAGCATATGTGGACCTGAATGGAGCTCGTTAGTGGTCTATAACTATGTAACCATCTTTAACTATTCTATAAAAATCTTGAAGTTATGCATATAACCCTCTGGTCAATTTCTGTGTGTGTGTGGATGTGTGTGTGTGTGTGTGTGTGTGTGGGGAGGATAGCTTAGAAACAACGACAGTAAAAAAATAGATTTGATTTTTACACAAGTAAATAAACTAGATTATACTGTAGCATTAAATAATAAATTTTTAAAATCCGTGGTCTTATATGGGGGTATCAGCCTATACAAATAATATTTAAACACATTAAAATTATTTGTTTGTAAAGATAGCTGTTTGTATTTTTTACTTAAAGAATATTTATATTTTAAATCGAATTTAGTTTAACATTAATGAAAATTACAACACAACCTACCCTAAACCAAAATATACTAATACCCAGTCAGATGTGCCTTCATTTAAGGGGGTAATTCTAGGCATAACTTGTGTGGCCGACATAAAACGTTTGTATTTTCTATATCTTAAAATATACAAAAACTATTTTGGCCATTTTTTCCTTGAAGTCAGGCTACAAAAGAAGCCCTTCTCATCTTCAAAGTCAACTTTAGTCAGAAGAAGTGTCTCGGGTATCTATCTTTCTCCCGTCTCGCACCGAGTGTGAATTTATGGAAAGTGAAGGATAAATTGTTGAAACCACATCCGCACTGCAGGAATGACCATCATGCGAGACCGCGGTGTGTGCGCGGCTTACAGGGAGTGCAGTGAATGTCCAGACACACACTCCTATATCCATTAATCCATCGAGTCCACAGAGACAAATAAGCAGTATTCCGTTAATCGAACACCAATTCAATAGATCCGGGAATAAACAGTAGGCTACTTATTATGTCAGCCGGACATCGAGCCGTGAATAGCTGGCATGTTCAGTCCCCGCTCACTTTCTTTCCTCATCAGGCTGCTGATACGGAGACACCACTGAGATATCCGAGAGCTAATTAATCAGACGCTTATTTCAAGACCGATGAGTTTGGGCCTCGCTTGTTTCTCTCCCGCCGGGGACACGTGCAGATACACAAGTGGTGCTATAGAGGGAGAGGTTTAACCAAGGTGTGTTAACAATGAAATGCACAGAATAGTATATTTTATACTGCTGAGCTCAGATTATTTCATATTTAGAATGTAATATTTAGAATCATCGTCATCAAATAGTTCAAAATGTTGAACAAAATTGATATTGGTTTAAAGAATCAGATCACCAACGTGCATAAATTCTGAAAGTGCTAAGTCGACACTGGGGATTTTGTACTGAGCACTGAGTTTGTTCTGTATTTGTTTCTGTTGCTGTATGCAAGTAGCTGAATGCAGCTAATAAAAATCCAACGACTGGATATCAGAAAAGGAAGGTTTTCACAGACTTCCATAAAACCACAGATTTTCACTTTATTTGTTCTCTTTAGTCATGTAAATAGCTTTAGTCCAAACATTTCATGTAGGCTTATTTAAATTGCTTTAAATGTTTGTTCTGAATTATTATAACTAATCTGTAATCTTTTGTATCCCTCAGCATTTTGGTTTGCAATAATGTGGTTTTGCTTTTTTATTTCCTGATGAATTTGGCATTATTTTGATCTGGATAAATAAGGACAATGAAACACACACACACACACACACACACACACACACACACACACATATACCTCTCTCTCTCTCTCTCTCTCTCTGTGTCTCTCTCTGTCTCTCCTACTGAGCCCGTTTACACAGGCATGCTGACTCTGCTGTCAGTGTCACACGCTTGTTAGGACATTAACGCCATTTAGGAACAGTCCAAGAACGATAGGAGCAGGTGACAAAGAGAGAAGGAGAGGAGAGAAAGTAAATCCCCATTCGTTTTACCATAACTTTGGGGCAGTGCTATCTAAAAGAAAAAAATGTAAAGGAATCAAATTACATAAAGCTAAATGTATTTTTACACTATCTTATTATTCTACCTACTGCTTTTGGACATTACAACTGAGGCTTTGTGATTAGTTAGTTTTACTTGAAAAAGATCTATGCACTTCAGTTTACATCCAAACATGGACAAAATAGAAACCGTCTGAGAATCTTTGCCAGGAGTTCAAAGACAAAAAACAGACCTGGGACTTTCACAAATTCAAGTTTTAGAGTATCAAGTTTTTTATTTATTTATTTATTTATTTTTATCAAGTCAGTGTGATAGGTGCACACAGGTCTTATTCCCATTTCAAATAATATAACTACTAATAGCACTACAGCAAATAGAAAATAATTTATTAAGAGAAGGAATTTATATACAGTAGTTTGTTTGGAATAGTGACTGGATCTGCAGATCATTCTAACATATATGAGAAAAGTGTTTAGATATTGCTTTACATAATTTAGAGTTTAATTAATTGAAGCCTATATTGAAATAATAAGCAGTGGATAAAACTTTATGTTTTGTTATCTACAGTATATGTATACTTTAAATACTAATTAAAACATGCCTGCAATACCTGCTGGTGTCCGCTTTATATAATTTGTGCCTATCTTACACAGCTTAGCTTATGAATGTATAATGTTTAATTATTCTGTGTTTAAATATATTCCATAAGGTTACAGTTTTATAGGCAATTCTAAAATGTAAAGCCGTGCAAAAAAAAGCAAACCATACAGAAATAGAATATGCTCTGAAATGTTGCATATAGCTTAATTGGTGTGTGTTTGTGTGTGTGTTTGTTCATAAAAAATATATAAAAACTCATTAAGATTGTAGAAATTTTAAGTTAGAAATAAATGTTAAATTAAGAAATGTTAAACACAGCACATCTGTGGTAGGTCTGTTGTTTTTTGGCATGCCAACCTATCTATACTGTCTCAAACTAGCATGGCTGACTACAATGGGAAAATTGGTTTCATTGTATGTCATGCCTGTAGGGGACACGTTCTTGAAATAAAAAAAAGGCAGGGACTTAAACAAGAAACAAAGACTCCTTTGCACATAGTTATGGAAAGAATGGCTGCACCATGGTTTGCTTTAAGAGATGGTACAGCTAGTCTTACATGCCTTTTCACACTGAGTCACTAAATCTGCCACTCAGTTTTCTCGTTTAATCTCTATTTCCTTTTCCCTTGCTCTCCAAAGCCAGCTGTCCATGCTCCGTGTTGTCTTTGCCTGTTAACATTTCCTATTTGACAGGCATTGCGAAACATTTTAATAAGGCATGGTGATATAACCACAACATCTTGAGAATGAGATACCAAAATATGTCAACTGCATGCTTTCCAAAATTCATCATATACAGAACAATATCGAATTTTTATGTTAGTATACTAAACCGATTCACAAGTTCAAGTTCTAACCCTAGAATCTTAAACAAATTCCAGACCGTTTCATTGCCTCTGTGTCCTGTATTCATAAATGTCTCTTATATTTACTGCTCTTAGAATTATCTCTGTTATTTACCCTTTAGCACTTTTTTCTCTCTTTCTTTTTTTTTACAGCTCCCATTTCGGTAAACTATTAAAACTCAGCCTATTTCTTACATCTCCACTCAAGCTTTCACGGTTTCCTCAAACCTTTGCTCTCTGTATCCCCAGGTTTGGATTAAGAAATGGGAAAGTGACTATAAATTTGATGAATGGCTCAGGGGTTGGGTTCATAAGACAGCTGTTCCCTGTGCTTTTTGACATTTCTCACAGAAACTGCCTTCATGCCTAACACATTCACTTGCCCTCATTTCTTTTAACTGGGATCTTTATCCTGAGATGTTGAATTAGATATGTTTTAAAATGCTGCATCAAGCTAAAACCTGTGCTTCAGATGAAATTAAGAGACGCCCCCCCCCCCCCCCCCCCCCCCCCCCCCCCCCC
>JAOTQY010000040.1:6780816-6791205 GCA_026413445.1 Dolichallabes microphthalmus
CGGCCATTTTCGCTCTGTGCTCCGGTATTTCTCACTTTGTTTACCACATTTTCTCATTTTTAATCGGTCGGCTGTTTAGATCATCGCTGATGCGTTCGAGTAATCGTTTGATCGAGTAACCGTGCACATCCCTACTATAAACTGTGTAAGCTGACCGTTATACTGCACTTTAGATTACACCCCTGTTGCAAGACAAGTGTTTATTTTTATTTTTTTATAGTCTGGCAAAAATTAATTTAGGTCTTTGCCTAAATAAACAAACAATTTGCCTAAATAATTTAAACCTGCCTGCCTACTGTAACACTACAAAAACCCCTATGGCACACAGACACACAGCCACAGAAAGAGATGCATTTTAGAATATTTCTATCATCATAATTGCAAGTTACGTTGTTACTGTTACTTTTTGCAAGTTACATAATATTTAATTAAAAGGCATTGAGGCGATGTAATTATTGAGCACAGAACGCAGCAAACATTTACGCCAATGTTTTGCAAAGTGGGCCGTGATGTTACTGAGGTTGGGCTGGGAGCGATCTTGTACAATTAAACGCCGGGCAGCAAGTCCATGCCTCCTCATTAAGGCTATGTGAAAGTTTGATCAAAATCCCATGAAGGATTCAGGAGAAGCTGCAGATAGAAGTAAATCGTGATGACGGGCAACAATAGACAATGATGCAAGATGACGGTGATCCCTGTATGTCGCCTTCATGCAGGCACCACAACAAAGTCATAGGATTTAAATTACATGATGTTTTTCATTTATCTGATCAGATGTGATCATTGTCCAGCGTCAAAATACAGCCTTACCAATTTACTGTTTACATTTAATTTGTTGCTTCACAAATTAAATTGTATGTGGATGGATTATTACCTTGCATTGCATCACCATGAACCTATGATCAAATGATTGTTCTGTTCATGAAATAAAAATATACAGTTATAGGGAATTTCTCAAGATTGGTTTTGGTAGCCTGTGGCAGGGACTAAGGACAATAACCGACTATAAAACGCCAACATCCAGAATGCTGACCGTGGACGTGTCTCTGGTGGACAAGCTGAAAGCCGACTTTGGGGCTGCTGCTTGCAGGACTAACGGCACTAGCGATGCTATCAGCGCTAGTACTGTTAATGGAGGAACAGACAGCATCTTAGGTTGGGTCCTTGGACTCTGTGCTGACCAGCTAGAACTAGTGCTCACTGAGATATTTAACCTCTCCGAATCCCAATCGTTAATCCCCACATGCGTTAAACAGTACACCATCATTCCTGTCCCAAAGAAAGCGCCCTGTGGCTCAGACCTCAGTCGTGATACAGCGCCTTGAACAGCGCCATGCAAGGCAGACAGGTGTGAGATCAGCTAACAGCATCATCCGCATTGAACAACCCGACCTGCACAACCTGTCTGCTGCAAGCGGTGCTGGGCCAATGCCAGGAATACAGTAACCCAAATATTCGACTGTTCTCTCCTTTACGGTCAGGAAAGTACTTCCACTCCCTGAAGACTAACACAGAGAGGATGAGGAGAAGCTTTTTTCCGCAGGCTATTTGGGTTCTGATCACAGACGACACACACTAATCTCATATTTACACATTGCAAATGAACTCATTTCAACACAACTAGCTGATTGTTCATGTTTTGCACATGGACACTCTGACAATCATAAAAATTTGCAACATTATGATTGACAAATCACTACTGCTGCTGTTACCCATCCTTATGCCATTATTATTGTTGTTGTTCATGATAACAGTACGTTATTACACATCTCTAAATTCAAAATATTTCTTTTTATTTTCCCTTGAATATATTTATTCGATTGACATTGTGTACATTTTGTTTCTTTTATTATTATTTGTATTATGAATTTCATGCTTGCATCACATTTTATTCTTATTTTTACCATTTTCATATTTCAGTATTATTTTAGCCTGGATTTTATTACATATTTAATTATTCTGGTCACCGGCAGTCATGTAAACATTAAAGGCGTGGGTGAGCCACTCAGATTGGGCCACGGCTTTGGGAATGGCTGCTTTACACAAGAAAGAGCATAGTGGAAAAACGATGCGCGTCTCACTGGTACTGTGATGCTGTTCTTAACAATGTTAAACATGTGAAGACGGATTAATTCTGTAAACAAATACTAGTAGGTCTGAATTTTTTCTATTTTTTTTTCTTTTTTTTTTTTGCTGGTGAGTCTATTTTAGCTCATGTATGTTAAATCATTTAAACTGTACTTCCTTTGTGTGTTTTTTTTTTCACCTTTCAAAGTCGTTAATAATTTCTATTAAGGTCTTGCTTATGCCTAAAATTCATCTGTTAATTAATGATCGTAGTAACTGACTTAGGAAGTCCCCCAAAATTTGCAAATCATTAAGGGACTACAAATTAATCCAAGTTACTAATTTCAGGCTGACACATCTTGCATACGCACACTGCATGTTTTGACATCTGGCCAGTACTTCTTGCATACTGTTTTGTATACACTACAAGAACAGTTATGGGTGTGTATTTACTTTTGCCAGACAAAAATATATTCTAGATTTCCAATTCACTTTTACAGGAATAACTAGATACTCTCGGGGGAAGTTTGGATTTTCCCATTTCTGTGTGAACAAATCAAGAATTAAGTGTTCTTTTCGCCAGGGCTGCTACAAGAAAAATCTTCCAAAACGTATTTGGAAAAGTCCATTTATGTGGAATGGTCCATCCAAGAAATGACATTTCTTGTTAAATGACTGTAGTAGTACGTTTATATCACCAGGGTCAAATGGGAAGCCTTTTAACATAATGGTTAAGGTAACTCTAAATGACACTGAATGAAATTAAACAAAAAACAAAGCACAGAATGTCAACTCACTGTAGGGTGAGTAGCACAAAGTGAAATGTAAGCTGGGGAATTTCCCTATACAGAGGAAGTGAGGGTGCTATGGCTGTCAAGAGAGGATGTGGCAATAAACTCAGTGCCAAATAAACAAGCTATTCTTACTGCTAAAGCGAAATGAAAGCAAATTCAAACACGTTCTAATCAGAATCCATGTGACATATGTTAACTGCAGTATTAATAAATAAAACAGCTGTGTGTGTGGGGGGTCTTTTTCTTTTTGAAAAAGCTAGATACACAACATTTGACAGATTGTTTAAGCCTAAACGAAGTGTCAATTGTCAATAAAATGACGGACTTTATATAATTTGCAGTTTTGATTAATCAAATGAATATTACCCAACCTCAAGAAGCAGCTTAAACTATTCATGGATTAGCTATAAAATGCAAATAATACATCTTCTGCAAACAAAGAGTAACGCACCGCTTTAGCCATAACACCCTTAATGGTTCCTGCGAGCGCTGCAGCCATGCCAAAGCGCCCGTTGTTGAGGATATTCATGGCCACTTTAAATCCTCCTCCAACTTCACCGAGTACACACTCTGCTGGAACACGCACATTCTCAAAGTACACCTCTGCTGTGTTTGAGGCTTTGATTCCCATCTTCTTCTCGGGAGGGCCACTAAATCAAGACATGGGCACAAAAGCGAGCAGGAGAAGAAATAAAACAAGAGGGAGAGATGATGAAAGCAAATCTTAAGAGATTATCAAGAGATTGATATATCAGCATGGCAATTAGGAAAGAACCGACAACAGAAAACTATAGACAAAAACATCCTATACTAAAGCTTGGCTAAGGCAGACCAAGTAATACACAAAGCCACTGTTAAGGCAAACTTTTCCAGTTTCATGTTTACCCACATCAAGGTGGTCCTCTGCTATCTGGCTTAATTATTAAAGAATTACACAAGTGCATGGACTTGCTTTGTCAACACAATTAACGCAAATTCAAACTAAACTCACCTTGTGACTCCTCCAAAGTTTCTTTCAACAATGAAAGCAGTGATCTTGTCCTTCATTTCTCCAGTTTTCTCATCTTTCACTGGAGTCTTAGCAAACACGGTAAAGATGTCAGCTAGACCTCCGTTGCTATGGCAGACAAAATTTAATAATTATAATTTAGTACAAACAAAACTATACACATGTAAAAGGCAATATATCTTAACACAGACAATTTTGCATAGTTATAGACAGATGATGAAAAATGTGTTTCTTACATCTTTAAATGTTAAATAAATAAAAAAAGACTAAAATATTCCATTTACATCATTCTCTTTGTTATGGCAACTACAAATGAGCTCTGGTGCAACTCTGGTATGGGTAACCAAGAACCCTTTGTCACTAAAAATAATATCCTGAGTTCTGTAGTCTACATGGAGAGACCTACACAAGGACCCGCGAAAAGTCCTACAGTGGCCAAACATATCATTCCTCAATAAAGGCACAGTCAAAACATGATGGTGGCAGAATCATGCTGTGGGGATATTTTTTTTCTGTGACTAGGAGACTAGTCAATATTGAGAGGGACAAAAATGGATGGAGAAAAATATAGAGCGATCCTGAGTGAAAAACTTGTTCAGAGTGTTCAGGATCTCAGGCTGGAGCGTCAGTTTACATTTCAACAAGATAGCGACCCGAAGCATACTGCCAATAAAAACAAAAAACAAAAAAGTGGCTTCAAAAAACTGTGAAAGGTCTGAAGTGGCACAGCCAAAGTCTGGACCCAATAGAGCATCTCTGGAGAGACCTGAAAATGGCTGTGCACTGACTCTGCCCTGTCAACATGGTTGAGCTTGAATGAATCTACTTCGAAGAACTGAAGACAATTACAAAACAAAACTGTGCCAAGCTTGTAGCATCATTCACAAGCAGACTTGAAGTTGTCATTGGTGCCAAAGATACTTTAATCAGGTTTTAAATGATTGATCTGAATACTTATGTAAATGAGTCTTTTTATGAATTTTCAAAACACTCCAAATGCCCGTTTTTATTTCGCATTGTGGAGTATTTTATTTTATAGAATAGGAACAATTATTTGAATTGATTTTGATACGAGTTTGAATCATAACAAAACTTGAAAACTTGAAAGGGTCTGAAGGCTTTCCATCGGTACTGTACACTACTGTATGTACGGTGTATGACAAGAAGAGATGCCATCTAGTGGTGGAATACCTGAAATAACACCCACGTCTGCATGTAGTATCTGTTAAAGAAAGGCACCTGCACTGGCACACGTATACATACCTAATCCAAATTTTGCTTCCGTTAAGGGTGTAGTACTTTCCACAGGGTGAGGGCACAGCAAGAGACCTAATAGAGGCAGCATCTGAGCCACTAGATGGCTCAGTCAGACAGTATGCAGCAATATGTTCACCTTAAAAAACAAAAAAAATGCATCTATATTACACAGACTAAATAGCAGTAAGCAAAAGAAAACATGGAAAAATAGCCAAACATTTGGATCACATAATATACAGAATGATACAGCAAAAAAAAAAAAAATTTTTTAAAAAGCACTGAGTTGAGCCCATGACAAGCAATGTAAAAGTTGTTCAGCTCAATGAGCTTTAAATGTGTACAGGGTTTCGCATACGTGCAAGTGTGTACGAGCTACGGAGCAAAGTCTTGTTTGAGATTCTCTCAGGCATCCTAATTGCAGCAAATTCCAATCGGTCTGCCAATTGTCATGAGTTTTTGAGCATGTTAAGACCCCCCCCCAAAAAAAGTATTTTTTTAAAGTCAAAATTGAGTGTACTCTGTTTAAAAAAACAATAACAGTAAATTTATGGATGAACACAATAACATGACTATGATAATCATATAAATTTAATAAGTTGCAGAATGAATTTTATGTCAAACCTATGTTCAGTTACAAAAGTTGTTAGTTAGTGCCGTCTCCTGGAGATAAAATTGAATGGTCTTGGTTCCAGAGCCATGGAAAATACTAGCAAAAATTGAGATTTAAACATACAGAGTACATTTAAAGGCTACACCATTCCATATTAAAAGCCACTTAACAGTACGTATGGCTAAATGACTGATTACACCCTATATTTAAGATTTTATAAAGGGACAAAAAAAAAAATACAAACTCTGTGTAACCTACATTACCCTCATGACTGAACAGAGGAAATGTCAGGATGAAAATTGAGGATTTGTTTGTAAATGTATCACACTGCAATACACTGCATAGTTCAAGTGTCATGCAAACATACAGGCACAAAACATTCTTGATTAACTATATTCAAGCCTGTAATGACTTAAAGTTTCTAGAAAAGCTCAGGTTGACAACACTACAAACTGACTGGCCTGAAAAAAGAAGGCATTTCAAAAGGAGTCTGCATCATGCAAAGAAAACAACTAGGGGAATGACCTGGCTTGGATCAAGAACTGTCCAACACACAAAAATAAAAACTAGACTAGACCATAGTCTAGATTTTTTTTTAATAGTGCTACAGCATTTTCTCGCGCACACACAGACACTACTGTGTGTCCATAACGGAAGTACCTGTAACAGAGGGTAATCAGAAAAAAAAGCTTAAATTTGCTAGGGGGGATAAAAATTGGGCAATGGAAAATGATGAGTTCAGATGTACCCTATTTTAGAATGAAATGTGCATCAGGGTAAGAAAGGAAGCGCATGAAGCGATGCGCATGTAGACAGTACTAAAGCAGAAACATACTTGCTGTTAAACCATGTGTTTTTGCTGTCAACCAGTAACTTCCTGATAGCTTTGGTTCACACACTTGATTATACACGATGCACATTGCAGGAGAATTCCAACAGAGGGCACACCAGACTATCAGACAGTTTTGCAAAAAGTAAACAAACATGGAGACATTTGAGCTTCATTTCCAATTCAATATTTAAAACAGTACTCACCTTCCACCAACTGTTTTGACACCCTTATTTGTCATCGTGCAGAAGTAACAACACAACATACAGGTGGGGGAGCTTTTGAGGCATTTTTGATGTGCCTGCTGACTATGCTCACCTTACAGTTTATACACAGATTGCATCTTGCAGACATGCACAGGCGCACTGTATTAATTTATGAGGACGTGCAAAAGCTATGCACCAAACAAGCACAGGAAATGTAAGGCAGCCATCATGCATGCACATATGCACAACTAACTACATTTCCACCCTTATGGCACATTGCACAGTGTAATCAAATCTAAAGTTGGCTGAAAGAAATATTAAATGTGTGTGAGTGAGTTTTTTTTTTTTTTTTTGGACCGGGCAGTGTAGCTGCTGTTCCATTCTCACCTGAAGCCAGCTTGGGAAGGTACTTCTCCTTCTGTTGCTTGTTGCCGAAGAGGAGAATACCTTTAAAACCAATGGACTGGTGCGCACCAAGAGTGATGCCCACGCCCAGGTCATGCATGCCCACAATCTCCACCAGCCTGGCATACTGAAGTCACAGACAGAAATTCCTCTCAGACTTACTTTCTTGTTTTCTTGCCGTTTTGGCTCAGTAGACTAATCACAATGCTTCTCTGATTCCAATTCATAAATATCAAATAGTTTAATATGTTTCCCCTCTATTTGTTTAAACTTAGACACAGTAAAAATTTAGTAAAACCAATGTTCTAATATGAATATATATATAAATGCATCTTCTTTAAATTAGATAAATATGTATTATAACAATATTTAATATTTTTTATATAGAAATAATTAAAATCTGTAACATCACATCTGACATACTCATTCTTTCTGGCTCCTTGGTAACACTACTTATTTGTCAACGTCCTTGACTGTCTTCTTCTCACCTGTGTGTTATTGAGGCCGACGCCACCCAGATCAGCAGGTACCTGCAAGCCAAAAGCTCCCATCTCCTTTAACCCCTCCATGGTTTTGTCTTCTACCTTCTCTAGTTGGTCATTCTTAGCTGGGTCATTCACCTCCTACAGTATTTGTAACATATACAAAGATAAATATTAACATGCAAAATGTAAAGTACAGTGATTGAAAAATAAAACAAAAAATTATAAACTCTCACTGATTTGTTAAACATGAAACAGAACTCACATCAAAGAACTTTGAACAAGGTCCAACCAACTCCCTCAGAAACTCAGACTGCTCCTCATTCAGCACTGAAACATATGAATACAATGAATAACTTATCACTTTATAATGCTTAAAAAAACATCAGTGACAATACTAGTGCATGAATACACTACATGAAAACATAGCAAGAACAGCAATTTAGTTTACCTGTGGGAAAGGGGAACACCTGTGAAGTACTGATCTGCCCTTTAAACATGTTCACTGCAAAGGATTTTGATTCCTTAACAAGAGAAAAGGAATGTTATTTTTCAAAAGCGTGAACATTCTAAAAATCAGTGTGGAGGAACAGACAAGTACCATAGAGACAGCCTTCTTGTCCACTCTTTGAGCCTTGGTGCCAACATCACTGCTGGCTGCTGACTTCTCCAATATTGTCTATGAATTGAAAGACAGAAATTAGCATAAAAAACAGAGGAAGAAATAGATAGGAAACATAAAAGCATTAGGCACATCATCTGAATCACAAGCATGCTTCGCTCTTCCAAGGCGAGGAGCCAAGGAAGCAAAACTGTCCATGTCCTTGTCAATCCCTGAGACTTTAGCCAATCATGGGCATCTAGAAGCTGCCAGTGAGCTCATGCATGTGTGTGTGTGTGTGTGTGAGAGAGAGAGAGAGAGAGAGAGAGAGAGGGAGAGAATGAGAGAGTGATAAGACAGTGACATCCTCACATCAGTGAGGTGTTCCTAAATTGTCCCAGATCTGCTCCAAGAAAGATATTGGTGTCCAGTCTATTTTTGACGAAGGCTGCTTCTGTTATTAAGAACTTCTGAAAGCTGTTCAACCTACCAATCAGGTAGCACTTTCATGAATATTTCCTTTCAGACCCAAATTCAACTCAAGGCATTCTGTGCCCGAAACAATCCAGGTGGAGGAAATTAAGCTAATCTACAGCTTAACTCTACACCCATGTCAAATCGGACGTTATGCTCCACTGTGACTGAACAGGTGAAAAAACATGTTTGGCTGGCCTCACGTCTTAGACGAAGCACGCTCACCTTTCCATGTTGGCAGGAACATGCAGGTGAAGAGAAGAGTGTGCGGTGGTGAATAAAGTGTAAGCAGTGTCAGTAAATCACTTCTGAAAGTCCATCTTCCTTTACACATTTACATTGTGAATGTTGGCTTCGATGATGGTTCTTCGTGGCAAAGTCATGCAGGTTTACAAATCCCATGACTTCACACATGGTCTAAATACAGACAAGCAAACAACGTGACACTCACAGGCTGCCCAGTGAACCAGAGAGCACTGGCAAGGACACCAAGTCCTTTCCACTCCTCTCCCTTGTCTCCCACCCACTTTGAGAGCGTATCTTTATTATATGTCATTCAAAGCACCTGGTGTGTACGGCTTCTTATTGCCAGTGGTTATGGAAACTGGAGGTGAACTTTGCCCCAGATTCCTCGCGCCTCCAAGTGGCGTTTGCAGGACAAACACACACAAACTCATGCCAAGATGACACGTTACAACAAACACACATGCTTTTCCCTTCATGAGGTGTATATTATTATTATTTATATAGATTTTACTTTTATAAAAGCATGTGAAATTTAAATTTGACCTTAATAAAAAGAGAGAGAGATGCTCCTTACCTCGGCGCTCTGGCTAACATAACGACGCAGACCTTGCACAGCTACAACAGCTCCTGTCTGGCGCGGTGTCCTGATAAGCAGAATAGCAGAACATGCTAGCTATCTTAAACAACAAATATATTAATACATGTAATGACTTTAATCCCAGTAATGGACTCACCCTGACACGGACTGGGGCAGTCGGAGCACAGCGTTACACAGCGTCGCATTCTGAGTCACTTTACGCACCAGCATGATTAGCCTTTAGCTTTGAAAATAACAGAGTTTATTTACCTTGTTTGGTAACGGAAGTGACTCTCAAGACACTCACGTTAAACTGCTGCAGATATCTGAAGATAGCAAGCGTACAAATGACAACATGAATGAACTTGGAAAGGCTGGCTGTTGTAAATTCTTCCTATTATTCTCTCATACGTGTGACTTACTGCGCATGCGCATATAAGATACGTCATGTTTCGTCGCCATGCCCATCACTACCGCAACCAACTTTTTAAAATCGTTTGCGTGGTTTTATTGAACTTTTTTTTATTTGTCGTCATTGGAGCTTCAGTCGCACTACATACAGTATATAACAAAGCAAAATTACATGCAAGTCTTATTAAAAGTGTATCTTTTCCTAGCAAGATACACCGATACTATAGGAGCTCTTGTACCGGAAGTTGGGCGGGGCCAGACTGTGAAGATGCACTGATCCCAGACCTGTTTTAAAGCAAAATGAATAAACCACTTGCGATCAAGCCATAACATTATGATCACCTGGGCCCAGTTTTTCAAAAGCAATCCAGTGGGATTTTGGATCACGGATTGGATCAAATCTTGGAAATGGGTTTTTCAA
>JAOTQY010000040.1:6863747-6874325 GCA_026413445.1 Dolichallabes microphthalmus
GGGACATACTGTATCTTTATAAGTACAATTTGACTGTATTATTTGTGTCCCCTTCAAAAATTGCTCATGAGAAATTTAATATTTATTGTCCCCCCCTACTGTTAAATGAAATTTACGCCCATGGTATCTACCCAGTGAACCCAGTAAACTTTAAAGCACTTTTTGTAAGTCGCTCTGGATAAGAGCGTCTGCCAAATGCCTAAATGTCAATGTAAATATAAAAAGTAAGCTGACAATATTCATACAGTATATACTGGAGTTACGAACACAGTGCATACCGAAAACTTATCCTAAAGGTGATGCAACTTAAACAACCTATTTACAACCTGATTAGTACCTGGGTTTTTCTTAAGTTTGTTAATTTTAGAGCTACTTATGTAATATAGTGGATGCCACAAATAAGGACAAAGGTCAGTGAAAAGTAGGTTTGTGAGGAAATTAACTATTGATAACACACCTACAGACTTGAACTAGATACAGTTATACAGCTGATCAAAGGCATTTATAATCACTTGACTGTTGGCCTTTGGAGCCAAGCAAGCTAACTATTTCAGATTTAGATAGCCAGTATTGTCTAAACAATCAACAAATGCAGCCAACAGTGACCAAAGGAGCCACTTTAGAATTTGGCTGATGAGACCAAACATTTAGTTGTGTATTATTCCAAGGCAGGAAAATTGATAATCCAGCTCCATGAAGAGTAAGCTGTTCTTTTACCAACACACACAAACACACATGCACACACATTGCATTGACAATTTTTTTAAGAAAAGGTACATTTCTGTGCACAAAAAAATCTGATGCCTGCATGGACCAGGTTTTCTTATCCACCCTAGCAATATTCTGATTACCACCTGCATGGAAAAGCAAGACCTAAGGGTATTTTTTTAAGAATGGCTGAAAAAAAAAGAAAGAAAAAAAACTACTGAGAACTGTTAAGTTATTTAGCCACTTATCAGAGGCCGTGTTTCATTGTAATACCGCCAGTAGCCATTCTAGATTGTATGACGCTCTGGAAAAACACCTCTTCAGCGCCCTGACATCTTTTGCCATTTCCTTTCATTCTAAACTAAGCACCTGATGGCTCTGATTTTTTTTCTTTACATTATCTCTATGGCACTGAGCTGGTTTATTAAGTGGGAATGAAATAGTTTTCTATTTCATTTCTGTATTCATGATAACACAAACATACAAATCATTCATATAATATTAAATATAAATAAACCAAAAATATACGTCAGCAAAAATGCTCACACAGAAAGGTATAATAATTAAGAATGAAAAATGGTTCAATATTTCATATAAAGACAGGAAATCCCAATACATTTTATCTGCATATTGATGTAAAGATATTAGATAAGTCAAACATAAAGCAATTTAATTGAAAAAAAGCATTTTTATTACCATGCAGTAATATACTATAATTGGCACAATAAGTATTAATTAACACACTTCCCGTGGCTTACTGGAAAATAGTTATGACCACAAGTCAGTGACATGCCATAATAATAGAAATAAGATTTTAATTTGTGTCTCAGCGTGGTCTCACTTTATCTTTATTAAATTCAAACTAGATTGATTTGTTTATGATTGTGAATGAGATTGAAAAGAGATGAAGAGAGACTGACTGAAAATACTACACATTAAATAAACCATAAATAGTGTATGTGTGTGAATGGGTGTGTTCATGGTTCATGTGTGTGTATGTGTGTTTGTTAGGCTGAATATTAATTTTGTTGTATGAACGCATTTTAAAGAAACGTGAAACACTGTTCAATACATTCATATTTTTTACTTCGCGCCGTCTCCAGTGGAAACCGAGTAAGACAATCACAACCATATGTAGAAAAGTGTACTGAGGCACGCACTTGCAAGGACACCCTGCTCTCTGCTCTGACTCACCCTTCCATCGCTGTTGCCAGAACATTTCAGTTACGTGAACAAAAACAACAAACCTGCAAGGTGTTTTCTATTTCCTTCTTCTTTTCCAAAAACATTAAGAACCTAACTTTTCTGTCTTTTTCATACGTGTTTTATCTGCTTACACATGGGATATTACTGAAGACCTCACATGTACAGTAATATCTAGTGTGCATGTGTGTATATGTCTGTGTTTGCATGTGCCCGTGTTTGTGAGTAGTTTTTGGTGAACTTGGGTTACGATTGCAGCCAACATTATTTGAGTCATAGACTCAAATCATGTTCACATGACTGCTTGATAGCAGCCAGTATGAAAATCTTTATTCATTACTCCTCTTCTCTTCTGCAGAAATCTTCCAAACTGGTATTCCAAAGCTTTTAAAAGAACAGATATTAAGGGGCGTTAAAACTGGTCGGAGTTTCTAGAGAGTGAGGCAGAAAACGAGAAGAGGGACAGAAAAAGTTTGGGTAAATAATGGACAGGTCCATGTTTAGCCCTAGCAGTAAAAGCATGGACCTCACACAAACACTCTACTCTTCTGTTATTCTGAAGGAGCTCTTTAACAGAGTGTGCAGTGTTTACCTAATGAGTGCTTACTTCACATCCTTTTGCAAAAGCACACCACTTGAAGCTGGCGATGCTCCCGGCCAGCAACTTTGATCTAAGAACGTAATGTGCCACTAGTTTACGTGGAACAGAAAACCACTATAGTCATTTTATACCCACTGGGCAGTTTAAGAGAAGTTGGCTTAGATGTAATAATTAAAAAATATCACAGGTCACCAGAATGTATAAAATGTAGGGCTCTATTTACTGGTATTTGGGAGTAAAGCAAAAAAAAAAAGTTTGTTCAGTCATTTGCTCTTGGGCAAAATAAACATAACCGGGCTGACATGGGTGGAGCACTGCAACAGGGCTGTGACATTTGAAATTCATGGCATAGTTTTTATCCAGTACAGAGGCTCTCTCGTCTCAAAGATGGACATGTGAAATTTAAGAGTGTAAGAAATTGTCACTATCTGCAACCATCTGTTAATCGTCCAAATGCAAATAGACAAGCCTGTATTCAAATTTATACTCAATGTGGATATGGCCTTACCAGACCTAAACCAGAGATTTTGTTTGTTTTAAATTACTTATGAACTCTCCCGTTAGCAGTGAGGCTTAGTGGTTAGCATTATTACCTTGCACTTCCGAGGTTGGGGGTTTAAATTCCACTGTCTGTGTGCGTGGAGTTGTGCTTAATGGGTTTCCTCCAGGTACTCCGTTTTCCTCCCACAGCCCAAAGACCTGTATTGCAGGCTGACTGTCATTTCCAAATTGTATGAATGATTGTGGGAGTGTGTGTGTGCTGGTGCCCTGCAATGGGTTGGCGCCCCAGCCCAGGATGAACCATGGCATGATGGCCCTGCAATCTCTGTGTCTCTGGTAATACTGCCCCTGACTTTTCCTCAAGTAATATTTGCAATGTAATATTTGAATAATAATTTCTAAAGACCAAGAAGTATTATCCGTAAATGAATGAACTAGGAATTAGTGGGAACTTCCACTATTGCTTATAGCATTTCATCAGTCTCTCCACAGACCCTTGGAGTGCACTGTAAATCTATTTTTAATTAGACTTAATTCATGGCCTTACCATATTAAATTGTACAGTATTTCTTCTTAGCTCTGGCTTAGCACATTGTTGCTATGCTGTAGCTGGTGATGCCAGAGCATGTTGGAGCCACTTCCAAAACAATCCTGTAGGTACTGAGCTAATCTAGTTCTGTTTGCTCCATTTTACCAAATCTATAAAACCGTGAGCATGACCAGGCAGTAATAAATGATGAAATGCTGGAAATGCATTGTTTAGTGCTGTATGTTTGTTAATAAATGTGGTTTTCATTTGTCACACAAGCCTTGTATCTGACAACTCGCTTGCTCCCACATGAAAGTAAAATCCTTCACTTTTTTTCTTGCGCCTGATGGGATCTCAGATCCTCTAGTCTCAACTAGACCCTTCGTGAACCTTTATGATAAGCTTTCTAAACAAACAACAAAGAGTATCAATCTGTCAGTTCTTACTACCGCTAAAATTTATAAATGAAATCAAATCTTATATATATATTCGAGAAACTTCCTGGCTTTGTCTTTTTTTTCTTTTAAGGAACGTATGAGGAGCTGATTTTTGTGAAGATGACAATAACATATGTTGGATCATGTATTAGTTTTAGTTCCTTTTCTATATACAGTATATACTGTACTGTGCAGAAACAGTTTACACAAGGTTGGAAAATATAATAAAGTCCATATGGATGCACCCTTAGGTCAGAGTTTTGCATTTGTGCAGTGATTAAAAATTCGGCCTTTATCATTTTGGAAATCTAAAAAAAAAAAAAAAAACATTAAATACTCCCTTTATAGTAACTATAAAAAGAACAGTGACTCATTTTAGGATTCACTTCATAGAGGAGGTCTTACTTAAATACCATCCATAAATCTTGCTAATCTGTATGCTCACACACAAATTGCTATTTACTATAAACTACGCTAAGTAGAAGGATGAGTTATGAGCATCAATAACGATATGTGACTATATTTGTGTTTCTCTTGGACAATACAATAATAAACAGTCTCATTTCATCAACCTTCGTATACACAGGTTTGGTCTATTTAGTATAAAGATATAATTATGGTAGCTGTAAAGCATCACTTAAGGATTAAAAAGGTTAAAGAATCTGACATACATACACAAACACAACTTTTCGTTTTGTGCTGGTTTATTTCTATCCAATTATTCTACCACTGCTTTCTCTTCAGATGTTCAAGGCAAATCTCCCTCTACCTCCAGATCAGATTAAATATTTGATTATCATTCTAGGCTGGACTATCTCACCATGGCATGCTGGTATTTTATACTCTCTTTCTCTGATAACCCACATATATGCCATGTACGCGATCGATCACACACACACACACAGCCAGAATAAAAAATACAATAAAAAATAAAAAACCAATGGTGCAATAGGGTTTGGTTCTGATTATTACGACAAGAGTACATTAGCTATACTATTTTAATATCATATACATGTGCTAAAGACTCAGGTACTGTACTTTAAAAAGAATAGCATTGTATTAAAAAAGAAACGTATTTAATTATTCTACATTAAAAAATATGAAAAAAGTGACAACCCTTAAAAGCCAGTAGTCTCAGGTACAATTTGTACAGGTTAATAAGGAAATTGGATGTTTTTTTTTCCAGGTATGTTGAAGAACCTGTCACATTTCTTGTATGGAAAACCCAGAAGCCTTCATTTTTTTGTTTAGTCTTTGTATGCAAAAGTGGTCTGGCATAATGTACAATGAAGGCATATTTTAAGCAGATTTTAGTTTGAAAAGACTTATGAATTTATATAGGTAACCAAAAGTCTTGGTAAGGCTCAAATGAATCATGTTAATGAAATGATTAATTTAATTGAATTGATTCTGCAAAAAGGTTTTACTGCACATTTTGTCAGCGTATGGCATATGTATATAGAAAATCAGTTATGTACAACACTGTTAAAATAGTTTCCACAAAAATATTACGGGTTTTTCCCCACATTCCCAAACTGTTTGCGAGAACGTGCCGTGACGGTTTTTGGTCACTCGACAGTGACTTTCTTTCCCCCTTGGGGTTTGTCCCTTTTATCCTAAGGGTCGCCACATCGGCTCATTTGATCTGCAAGATCTGGCACAGGGTTTACACTGGATGCACTTCCTGTTGCAACCCTCCCATTTTTCTAACCAGGCTTGGGACCAGCACTGCACGTAGCAGTTAGGCTGTATGAACCCTGTTGTCCAAGGACACAACAATGGTGACAATTGGCAACCCAGGGCTTTCCAAAACCTGCTCCGATTTCTTTTGACACTGTAACACCTCGGGCCTTAAACCACCTACGAACTGACTATGCATTACATATGACATACTGTTCTATGATGAACTGAAATGAACTGAACTGTCACCATCACAAATACAACATTTTCAGTGGACTTTCAGTGAAAAGTCTGTATTTTTTTGCCCTACGTTCTTGCTTTAACAAACTTGAACATTAGTTTAACCCCTAAAGGTAGTGTATGCCACATCAAACACACTACGGCCTAGAAACATAGTCGACACAAACTACATTTCTTAGTGGTAAACTTCACCTGCGTGTTCATAATAACCAGAATACTAATCACTTACATGTTCCCAATCGCCCTGGCAGCCTACATACTGAGAAGAGACTTTGGACTTTGCCTTCTTGCAAAGTGACACTTGGTTTGTACAAATCTCAACTTGCCAAGTCTTGCAATCTTGCATCTGATTTTCTGTTTCCCTCCACCCCCTTTTTTTTAAGCCATGTATGAGTGTGTGTATGTGTGTGTGCCCTGCGATGGATTGGCACCCTGTCCAGGGTGTACCCCGCCTTGTGCCCTAAGTTTGAATGAATGTATTGTTTCATGGTTTTATGTGTTTTGGAATTGCCTCTGATACTCTGTTAATTGCCTGACTGATTACCTAACCCTGTTTCTGGCAATGGCGTACAATGTGCCAGATTTATTAAAAATTATTAACTTGCTTTTGCATCCATCTCAGCCTCTCGTGCCTGATGGCACCCAAGCCATGAAATATTACATCTTATATACTACGTAATATTTCAGGAATATATTCGGGTCCCAGGCTTACTTTAAATTGTGATCTGTCCCAGAGTTTAGCAGTAAACAAATTGTGGGGGATTTTTGTATACAGCTTTCAAAAAAATATCCTTTGACCAATCGTCATGTTTTTGTATTCAGTCTCTTATTCAAAAGTGTAGTTATTCAGCAACAGGTCTGTGTGCGTCATCATCATATCTGTGTGGAAAATGAATAAAATACCCCATGTCTATTTGAAATGGTGGAATTTTTATGGATGTTTTAAAACTTAAGTATAAAAAAAATTAAAACAGACATGGGCTTTTGAGAACAACCCTAATGTCTTTTTGGGGGTTTTTTTTGTGTAAAGTGGCTGAGTGCTGCTAAAGTGTTTAAAGCTGTGCGTGTGTTACCATACAGCACCATAGGAAGGCAGAGAGACTCGGGGAGCAAAGGAGTGGGAGCAGAGAAACGGTTATATAAGCGATTCGTTTCAAAGTGCGAAGACCATAGGGTAATAGTCATAAAAATAAAAAAAATAAATCTGCCGAAAAATCAGGTCAGACAAAGTAAATGATCCCTGAATAAAAGCCATAGAGACCTGAATCACTAGGTCTTAACACTCTGAGGCGTCTAAGTCAGTCAATCAGTGCAGAATAGAAGCCATCAGTGTACACTCGTTCACTTAGTGTTTAAAGGAGAGAGGGCTGTGTGAGACAAGGGCACTGTCTTAAAAACTGTAGTGCGGAACGATTCCTCTCCTGGACATTTCAGTGTTTTTTTTTTTAGGAAGAGGAGTCAGTCAGTCTCAAAGAGAGAATAAAACAGCTGTGTGCAGCCGAAAGAGCTAGCAAGAGCAGAGAGAGAGAGAGAGAGAGAGAGAGAGAGAGAGAGGGAGCAACTGAGCGAGAGAAAGGAGGAGTGTGTGTTCCATTTAAAACCCTGGGAGCTCTAAGCTTTTCCTTAGCTGCCAAGTGTACCCGTCTGTCTCACACTCCCACCTCCCTCTTTCAACAGGACACACATGCACAGACTCGGAGGCTCATTTCACACAGTTTTTGTCAACGTTTGTCACACACACACACACACACACACACACACAGAAGCTGGCACTGCTTAATCAAACCTAAAGCTGGCTGGTTAAAATAAACACGAAACTTCTTGTCATTTGACAACATGCTGTTCATTGTCCACTAGTGAGATCTGGCAGAGTAAAGCCAATATACACCGACACAAAGCACCTCCATTGCACTTTAACTGGGAAATTATACTGGGTTACCACACCCTGCTCTAGATGCAAATCTACCTGCAGGGTTTGGCACCAAGTCATACAGCAGAAGCTGCTATTAACATTTAAAAGAGAAGACAAGGTGCTTTCTTTGAAATAAGTGAAGTCAGCCAACCGCAACTTTTGGAAGTGTTGCTCATGCTGCATCTTAGTGCAGCGTAGTACACTAGGAGGAACGCGCTATCTACCCTCTGTCACATATAGTACATGCAGTCTCACATTCCTACAATTGGCTAGTGTCACTGTGATTGACGAGAGAGAGAGAGAGAGAGAGAGAGAGAGAGAGAGAGAGAGAGAGAGTGAGAACGCCCCCTCTCCTACCCAGATACTGTGGGCTTGCTTCACTGGGTCCTAACCACAGATGGCTTTGAAATTGTCAGGATTCAAACACGACATCTTCTGATAATGTGGCAAATGCTTTTCTGTTGTGAGACATGGGATCCATTTCTTCTTCTTTTTATTTTAAGGCATTTGGCAGGCACCCTTATCGAGAGCGACTTTTATCTGATTTTATCTCATTGTACCTCTGAGCACTTGATGGTTAAGAGCCTTGTTCATGGGCCCAACAGTGGGAGTTTGGTGGTGCTGGTGTTTGAACCAGGGACCTTCTCGATCAGTAGTCCAACTTCTTAATCTCTGAGCTACCCCTAACCCTTATTATTCTATATATTTTTTATTAACTAGGATCAGGAATTTATATTCTCTTAAGGTAGAAATAAGCCCAAGCTCAACTTTCTGGCTGAACGAAGTGAAGATTAATAGATTAGATCCCAAGCATAAGGCCATCAAAACCACCAGTTACTGTATGCAAGAGGTTCATTTATAATTTATTATTTTACCATCCGAGTAAGACTGCTGTGTCATAAATTACGCACAAAGTAAAAAGTACACAAAGTCAGCATCAACTACATATACATTTTTTAAAATCCTCCTAACCTAAAAAAAAAACTGTTAATCTTTAATTGGTAACCAGTATTTAAACTGGTAAAGTTTTTTTTGTTGTTGTTCTTTTTCATATTGTACCATTTCTTCAACAATTTAACAAAGGTCTCACAATGTATGTTCATGCTCAAGCAAAAAATACCTGCATTTTTTTAATACCTCAACCTCGCTTTGCTTCACTCCTCATCCTCCTAACTCACACTTTGGTTGCCGCGCCTCAGCCAAACAGGGAATGGCAGAGCTGAGCAACAAGCTGAAGGAAGGGTATCGTCTTATATGAGGTCCTATTAGGGAGACATTAAATCAATTTAGAAATGGAACAGTTAAGTTAACTAAACACTAATAGCTAATAACTGAATGGCTTTTATTTGCTGTTTCTATGCATAAGATTATTATTATTATTATTATTATTATTATTATTATTATTATACATTAATAAGAGCTTAACTGGATTTTTTCAAATGTACCACATAAATTTCATTTTATACAATTGAGGGAGCACAAGGACCTTATGCCCCCAGTGGCCCCGCCCACATGTGGCGCAGTCACAACAGCAATGTGAAATTCTGCAAGACTAACACTGCACCAAGAGTAAGCCTTCTTTATGATATGTACCACTGCTTAGTAGAAAACTGAGCTCATGATATATCTGTGTACCAAATAAAAAATATATATTTTACAAAAAAAAAAATAATCTACACTGGGTGTGAAAACTCATTAAACATACAGGACAAAATTGATGACAGTGCAGGCTTGGAACAGCTGTGTGAAAATCAGAGTTCACCTCTTTCTTATGTATGTGTGTGTGTGTGTGTGTGTGTGCGTGCGTGTGTGCGTGTGTGTGTTTGATGGTCAATTTAATAAGGCTTTATTAATATGTTTAATAAAAACATTCTGGTCATTTAGAATGTTGCATGTCATGTAAAGCGCTGGCCAAAACATACTGTTTTACAGCCTGGGTAAATAAGACTAGTACAATTACGTGCTTGTGGAATTTTTAAAACTCCGTCTACATGAGGCAAGTGCTTCAGCTGCAGTGGGTTCAAAATCTGTCCTTTCTGAACAGACCTAGGGTAAAACTGAACTTGTGTGTCACTGTATCTTCATATGTTACACCGCATTCCATGATCTACACAATTACTCTCAATTGCAAACAGATAATCTGGACTCTTGGCTGTGTTTTGCACTGTATATTCGGAAAAACCTAAAGAGGAACCAGAATTGTGCATTCTCCTGAGAACAGGCTGTTTGTGCTCAAGCAGTAAAACATGTCAGAAGTATTTAATCGCTGAGCTCTGTCTGGTAAGCACGGGCATCATTTCCCAGAAATGTGCTGCCCTTAAGTGCCCAGTCAACGAAAGGCTGACTGCTGCCTCCCTTAAAACAGTAGCTATTCATTTGTTTTTAACCTCAAAATGGTCTTCCTGGACGGAGCTGGCAAGCAAGAAATATCTTACAATCAAACGAACCTAGTGACCTCACTTTCCTCACTGGCTTGTATAGACGTGCTGAAAAAGAAAAGTCTTTGTAATTTTCTGGCAGAGAAAAAAAGAGCGAATGAGCTCAGTTTTAGGATGTGTACACATATATGTACACAGGAGTGTGAGTGTGGCAGCGCACAAACATGAGCATGGCCCGGTTTGTTAATGTGGGTGTGTAAGTTAATGCAAGGTCTAATTCATTGTAATATAATTATTAGGTACATGACTTGAGATCCCCTCCTTGAACCACCACCTTATCGTGGTGGAGGGGTTTGCGTGTCCCAATGATCCTGGGAGCTATGTTGTCG
>JAOTQY010000040.1:6965535-6978277 GCA_026413445.1 Dolichallabes microphthalmus
ATTCAATAAATACCGTACCGTGCCATTCATACCGAGGTATTACCGTACCGTGAAGTTTTGATACCGTTACATCCCTACTATTCGTATAGGACAGGTAACAAATTGCAGGCTTTTGCGATAAAAAAATTTTAGGTCCATACTGCAATTGAGATTTTTAGGCAATTAATCATGCAGCTCAAACCTAGTCCAATAGTTTTACTCAGGTCTGCTAGAATAAGCCTGAAAGGACAGTGAAGAAACCACTTAGGCAGGTGTGTTTTGCTAGAAAACAGTGTGGTAATAAAATATCAGAGCCTGTTTGGCTAGCTGGTCGTGACTTCAAGATGGCTCACATACACACAAGTTTAAGCCTCTAAATGATTGTGGTAGTAAAAGCTTGCTGTGCGTGACTGTCAGAGATTTAAATGATCACAAAAGGCTCACTTGTCGACAGTGACCACTTGGAGAATTCTGCTCATTTGTGGCATGCTTCAGAAACCATGCATTTCACATGCTGAAAGTTTGCCATTTTACATATTTGTTCAGAATATTTAGCAGTAGAGTGATTGTGTTGAAAATGGCCACATTTGGCCTGTGAGGCTTGTACAAATTCTTGTAGCATCTGTGCATAAACACACACACACACACACACACACACACACCCCTGAGGAGAAGCAACACTTGATGGCACATCTGATGTCTTTAGAAGTACGGCGGGGTGACATAGTGGTTAAATAGCAGCTTCAGCTGAGAGCACACCCCAGATAATTGTGTCACCAAGACACACTGGACAACAACATCCATCTCATTAGGGAGCTCTGTATCTCTGTTGTGCAGATGAGGGTGTTTCCTGGTGACGTTAGCCCTTTATTGCTGTTGAAGCAACCTGGATTTACTTGTACAGGTTTTATGGGCTACCTCTAGTCCTATTGTGTCTTGAGACACAATTTCCTTTAGACCATAGAAATACACACACCCACGCATTCACATTTACTACTCATAACATACTTGAGGAACTGATATACATCACAAATCCTGGAATGTCCTCTATGAAAGTGTGTGTGTAGTGCGTGTGTGTCTTTCTACTGTCTAATCAAGACACAACAGGACTAGAAGTAGAAGAGACAATAAACCTACAGAGTAAATCCAATTCTAACAGAAATATACAAGAAGATACAGAAATAAAAGTGACCTTCAATGCCTACCATTAGTATTGTGGCTACTGTACTTACACACACACACACACACACACACACATACACACACACACACACACACCAACAGGATGTTCTTTAGCAGCTGGCTTCTCATCAGTCATTAGGAGCACAATACAGTGCAGCATGACAAAGAGAGATGTTAACTAAACACAACACACACACACACACACACACACACACACATATTTTTTAACCCTCATCTCAAGCTTAATGTCCTTGTGTCCTTAAAGCTGTCCCTGTCTGGACTGGAATCTCTTACAGGACAAGAGAATGAATTTTATCTTGGTTTAGAGCAGAGATGCTGAGATGATCTGCCAGTGCACCGTGGTGTTGTGCGTGGATGTTTGCGCAGCCGTCTGCTTCATACTTGCATACATACATGAAAAGTGAAGTGTATCATCTTGAAAGCTGAATAATTCTCCATTACACTGACAGCTACCGTATAACTTCTGTAGATTTACAGTATTATTACACTTTACATTACAATATGCCACGACACGTTCCATGATGCAATAATGTGATGATATTGTAGTAACAGACATGAAATGCTGCAAAAGATAATGGACAGATACTCACTCGTGCTATTAATTTACTGTACAACTGTCTGGCTGTGAGATTATTCTAGCAGAGGCATTTTATTATGAAAAGGGAACTATCACCATAAACAGCACTAGAAGTGACATTTTAGAAAGCATTATTCATTAGTTTGTGTCACCAGCGATTATGTATAACCTTTTTTACCAGAATACACTTTAAAAAAAAGAAAATGTTATTGTTTACACCCTGCACTTGAGATGGAGCGAATGGGGCGATGTTTCTTTTGACGAACCTCATGGAAGATGTGTCATAACATCTCATCAGAATAGGACACAACCGGACACATCTGCCTGCCTTGATCGATCATCATTCTCCTGGAAGCTGACTGGTTTTAAGGGACTACATGTCAGTCTGTCAAGTGCGCCTTCAGAGAGTTTATACACTTCACACTTCACCTGTGCACATCGGTGGTGGAAGGAATCATCACCTTAGCAGGTTTGCTTTCAAGCATATGAATTAGTTTAACTTTTTAAATTTTAAATTTTATATCTTACTGCTATGCTTGCAATTTTTTCAGGCTTCTATATAATAAAAATGTCATTTATTATTATTATGTTTTAATTGTGCCATTTAATTTGCCTTTATTTCTGCCAAAGGAACTCACTTTATATGCTGCCAAGTGCCAGGAGCCAATTGCTTTCACATATGGTAGGATCAGGTTTTAAAGTGGGCCGTAACAGCGTTCCAGCATCTTCGATAAATAAATAAATAAACTATTGGTTTATATAAAATATTCTACAGTGCTCACTCATCGTCACTCATTGTCTATAGCATTTTATCCTGTATACAGGGTTGGGGAGGCTGGGGCGTGAGGTGGCGTACACCACGGAAACACTTGGACATCCAGAAAGGAACATTTATTCAAACAGGAACTGAACTTTTTTTAAAACTCTTTCAGAATCAGATCAGGACACCAACAATCTGGCTGCTCTGTAATTTTATAAGACTCACAAGCACTCTCGTCAAATGAGCACATTCTCTCCCTCTCTTCTTTTCTCTAATGCACACAAACAGACCTGTCTTGTTGCCATCCCTAAACCCCTACTGTTATCTGCCACCATCAGTGAGACATTCATTCCAAACACCATATTAGCATTCCTTCAATTGCTGCACCTATGGACCACTTAAAGCTATCCCACTCACTCCACATTATGCGCTAGATGCATGCAGCCTCAGCCCAGCTATGGAGACTTTAAAAGCGCAGCGCTCTGACATTGTGTCAGCCTCCTTTGTATTTACTGCTAGTCTGGGCAGTTAGCGTCTTCTCCAGGGAGCCTGGATTTAGCAGGATTTGGACTCAGTGGTAGTAGTGGAGAGGGCAAGGGTGAAGGCAGACGGAGAGACAGAGCGACTGCAGACAAATTAAGGAGTGTCTTTGTGGGGAAAGGAAAGACTCCTTCTGCTCCCCTTCCAACGTGCCTGGATTTCCTTTTCCTCATCTTGACCCTTCCTCTGTTTTCAGGATGTACTGTGGGCTTGTGGATGTGATAAGCATGAGGGCCATCACTAATCACACTTGCCCTAAATTCTCCTGTGCCCAAGAGGATTACAGCAAGGAGCTCAGCCATCAGCTTTCATCTGTCCCGTCTTAGCAGGAAAACCTCACCTTTTAAGGCCACTCACACCACCTTGTGTGTTTACTCTAGACAAAATTTCCAAGTGATCAACAAATGTATGCAATATGGGCAATTTAAGAGCATAGACATTTCCAAAACCTTTTTTTGGCACTGATTTAATTTAGGATTTTTTCCCCAAAAACTTTTTAATAATATTAGCCGATGCCCACCCCATTTAGGCGACAGCTACAACCCTGGGAGATCACATGCTTCCTCTGAGACATGCAACACTATCTGATTGCTTCTTATCTGCTCATGCACAGTTAGGGAGCAAAAAGTGCTCTCAGCCCCCATTAGACCCCATGTAGTGATTGACGCAAGAATACAAGTTCGCCATCCCTCCGCCATCTGAGGACATGACCAACCTGCTCCCCAGTTCTCCCAGCTACTGATGGTTGTAGCATTACTCAGGGTTCTAACTCGCAATGTCCGAATGACTGATTCATATTTAAATATAAACCATCTTGATACAGAATTGTTGAAAGTTAAAAGGATTACATACACAGGCAAAGTGATATTGTTCCAGTTGAATTTTGAAGTCTTAAGCATCTGACTTGCCATTTCAAAACCTTTAAAGTAATAAACGTTGCATAATTCAATAGTTCATTTATTCAGGTGGAGCCAGAACATTTGGCATGAGACAGAAATATGCTGGGAGGAACATCGTTCTATTGCCAGGCATCATGCACATTCAATTCTCACACTCATTCAGAAGCAATTTAACATAGCCAGGCTATTGCGAAACTTTATGTACCTTACGTTTTTCTAATAATGACAACAGAGAGTACATAAGAATGCACAGAGCTTACAGCACATGAACCAAAACACACTGAAAAGAATATGTATACATAATCAACACGTGTTGTTAGCATAATACCCATAATGTCTTGCGGTGTGTAGCCTATAGGAATAAATAGTAACTAGGTCATTGGAAACAAAAGGATGCTTATAATTTCAGAATCTTCCTGGCAAGATTTAAACTGACCCAGTTGTTGCTCTTTAATCTCACAGGCAGCACTAGTTCTGCTGTACACACAGCATACATCCGTAAACAACCTTGCATAACCAAACAGTCGCTCCTTTCCAGCTTCAATTATGCCAGGTTCTTCACAGATCCCCAGCAGGCCTGATGATCTCCACATGTGACCTGATTAAAACACTTTAATGACAGCAGGCTTGATGAATGAATGTGAATATACTGTAGGTCATTTATCCTGTAAATAACGATCCTGTAAAGTGTAGTAGAAAACACTACAGGTTTATAGGGAACTTTTAACCCAACGTTAAATATCTTAAACCCTAACCCTAACCGCTTCATTATTCTTCAGCTTGTCAGTAGAAGGGTTTTAGTTATGGATCAATCAATAGGCCGTCACTGGTTAGTCATTGTCACTGGTTTTCGAAAGTTTTTCCATCACTGCATCTCACCACAGATCAGACATGACAGTTCCTACAATGCTACAATGTTTTGATAAAAGTGCCTAAAAAGGAGCACTACGATCATGTCTGACTTATGTAACCTGTCAGCTATAAGACTGAGAGAATGTCTTTTTGGAAGAAGCATGAGAAATCCAAAAACAAGAGAGCAAGAGAACAGAAGTTTTTTGGATGATGTTCTAGTTTTTGATGTTCTCCTTCGGGTAAATGGTGCAACAGGCAACCAATAGATCTTCACCGGTGCTGTAAGACCTGTAACAGATGACTGTCAAAGCAAAAGTTCTTATATTTTTATTTAGCATCGCTGGATTTCAGAGTTCAAAATCTCACAAAGCTTTAATCATCTGCCTATGGATCAATATTTGGGTTAAAATTCTACATAACCTTATAGACTCAAGACTCTAGCTCTCAGGCTCAAAGGTTTGCATCTTGTTTCCTTTGAAACACACCATAAATGTGTGAAAACAATATGCTTTGGGGAAATGTCATCAAAGCTTATGCTTGGAAGAAAAGCAAAAAAACAAACAAAGAAATAAAACTGTCAGCTGACCTGACGAGAAGTATATGACAATGTCTGTAACAGTAAGCATAAACCCTGAAAAATGTTAATGTCCTACTGATGTGCTCAGCTGAAGCATATAACACATTTCTGCTACCATAGTCGTGTCTGAAATATAAAGATATCTGCAAAAAAATAATTTAAAAAACTGTCACAACTGGACTCTCTAGAATGACTGCTGTCTCAATGACTTTGCAGAAGCTTTCTCATGTCTAAAATTAGACAAATGGCGATAATTACACTGTTATGTCTTAATAAAGGTTTTTAAAGCCCTAATTGTTCCTATTGGTATTTTTCCCACACTGATGAATGATGGAGACTACAGGTCCAAAAGTTTGTGAACAATTGACCATCACTTTCATACTGTACTGTATGTGCTTGTTGGACAGATCATTACAGATTTATCCCTAGAAACCTCCACTCCCCTGGAAAGATTTTCCACTAGATTTTAGAGCATGAATGTGGGGATTTGCCCATTCAGCCACAAGAGCATTAGTGAGGTCAGGCATTGATGTCAGGTGAGAAGGCCTGGGGCACGGTCAGCAGTACCATTTAATCTATGTAGGCCACACAGGTTTTTCCACATCAACATTGGGAAACAGTAATTCTACAACATGCAGAAACATCCTATATACGATTATGTCCCATCATTGTGGTAACAATTTAAAAATCACATACAGGTACATATGTAATGATCAAATTGTTCACATACTTTTGCCTATAAAGTGTATATTTTTGTCACATGCAAATATATAGTAAAAAAATTATATATTTTGATAGAGAAAATAAAAATAGTTTTTTCCTCCAATTGTCCAAGTAATAATTGTGAAGTGGCAATAACTGTTGACTGTAAGTGTAAATTTCATAATTGTAAACAACTATAATCTAACTGGGGGAAGTGCGCTCTTTATTTTGACGGACAGTCTTTCTCTTTCTCTTGTGCTCATTATATGACACAATTGCATGGTGCATTTCACATAACATGACATTTTCATCAGCAACTCTTCTAAAGTATGCATTTCATTATTGTTGGTAATAGCACCTTGACATAATAGACGTATTTATCATTATTTTGGGTGGGACTTTTTCCCCCCTTCAAAACAGATAGGAACTGTAGTTATTTTAGTTTTCATAGAAATCATATAGTTACTATAGAAATCAATTCTTATACCCCAAGTAAACCATCCATGATACTTCCTGCTTTAAAATCATATATCAGTCATACTGTAAAAATTTAATTTCCTGCAAAATGGAGCTGTCCCGGGAGCTATATAGACATATTTTCATGCAACCTGGGGTCATTTGTATGTCATGGTAACATAGAAGACACCACATCCACCCAGGAATATTTTCTCAACTTATGAGGTCATTAAGGGAGGGCAATCTACAACACACACCTTGTCTGAGTGGTGTCTAGTCATTCTGCCCATCAGCGTAAATTATTTACCTGCATATGTTCCACTCACTTCCTCAGAGCCGATGACGTTACTGATAAGAACCCACTCCCAAATTCACACACACACACACACACACACACACACACACACACACACACACACACATACTCAGCAGATGGACCGTATTGTGTGGCAAAGATTCATTTTCAGGATCAAGGCCCCATTATATTGTCCCTTCCCCCACTTTTCTGTCCTTCTGTCCTCGCCCTTCCATCTGATGCCTACTGGCAGTCAGATGGTCTGGTTGGCATACAGATAATCTTAAGAGCCACACATTATCTTCAAAATACAATCTCCAAATTGTGTTCCCATTAATGATCCACCTTGTGTCCTGTAACCTTGTTTATCAAAGCAGGTATCAGAGATGGTTGGGGGGGGGGGAATACACACCAAAGCTGACTCATACCTGACAGTCTACAGGCTTACGAGCCCTAGAGTTTGCATTACACTCTCGCAAGAGTTATCTGCTAGGGACAGGGCAGGAAGGAGGAAATGGATTGGGGAAAAAATGAGTAAGATACACAAGGACACTCAAGCACAGGAAGAATCAATGAGGCATGACAAGCATAGAGATTATACACAATAAGTTCCATATCCTTACTGATGTGTGTGTGTGTGTGTACAAAACATTCTACAAAACATGGTACACTGGGAAACCTGTTCAACAAGTTCGGTCAGGTGAGAGGGAAAGAGAGAAAACTGAAATCATTCCTACGCAGGACTGACCTAACAACATGTCATTTGCAGCGTTGTATAATTCTCCAGCCTCTGATGCCTGTAGCTCTTATAAAAAGTGGCTTATGGATTTATCAAGTATTGACAGACTACCTCTTAGAACTTACCACTCACTGCTCACTGACTTTTCCTGCACTGACTTACTGACATTTCCTGCACTCTCATATTAACATGATCGAATGCGTTCAAATAATTTAAATTATTGAAAGTATTGGGGGGAAAAAAAATCAACATGAGCTATATTTCATGCAGAGTGATCCTCAAGGTCATGAATACAATTCGATTGTTCACTTACCCATGTTGTCTAGAGTCCGGAAAGGTTGCATGCAGAGGAGAGAAAAAAGAAGCCAGAAAAGAAGATATTAGTCCAGTGAAATACATGGATATGCATTTGTACACTGATCCACATCTCAAGAGAATAGCTTGTTCAAGCGGTTAAATACATTTTCACACTGCTTGGTCAGGTATATTGAAGGATTTCATAAGGCTGACATGTCAAAAAAAGGTTCTAAAGAAGAAGAAGAAAGATAAAATTTTGCCCCGAAATTTTATTTCCATTGTCTGTTTAATTTAAAGCGGGGGAAAAAGATCAAATGGAAGATAACACACTGTGTAAAGTTTAGACTAATAACATAGGAATTCTTTATTGGGTGGAACATTCCAGGTCAGATCTGACACACACGAAGGTGACTGCACACCTTATGCTGAGGTTTAAGGTTGCACATTATAAATAATCTAGTAGACGAGTCAGACAGACATAACAAAAGCCACACACACACATAAAAAAAAACAACTTTTTTTTAATAAAATGTGGTCACATCTGCAGCACATTTGTGGCCTGCTTTTGTATGTGGTAAAAAATATGTGGTTTATATTCTCAGTTCTCCAGGGACTCTGGATTCTTTATAAGACAACTACAAAACAGATTAATCCAATTTGCGCTATACCTTATTTCTCATTGTAAAATTTCATAGTAACAAATAACAGGAGTGAGAATCGAGCGGTAAACAATGACCGTGAAATAATGAGAGAGCAAGACGTAGTCTCTTGTTCCACGGCAACAAACAATCTCATATAACGTCGCATGGATGGCTCTGTAAGACATCAACACTGTGCTGTCCTTCTTGATACTACTATACATGATGTTTTATGACCGAAGAAAACATTTGTGTGTGTGAAGGAGTAACACTACACACTATTTTCTAGAGATTTCATGGATCATCTGTTCGGCGGGATCGAAAACCGTCACACTTCAAGCAATAAAAACAGAGACACGTGTCTGTGTGTTTTAGTTTTTATATACATATGTATGTGATCACTAAAGCATATTTTATTTGGTTCCAAACCATAAAACTTGCCCAAACCATAACTAATCTCACGCCTCGGGTGTTGAGCAAAATGTTCTCTTCCATCTGCAAAACAACCCGATTCCTGCTTTCACAGCTGGTCTGCGTGTAATCTAGGGGTGGAGCGGTACGCAAAACTCATGGTTCTGTACTCACCTAGGTTGTGAAGTTGTCGGCACAGTGAAGTGAAAAAAACAATATGTTTTTGATATGATTTTTTTTTTCTTTGGGAAAATATAAACTTCTAAACATGTTAACGGTGTCAAACTGGCCATAATTCCCTGAACACATAAAATATGCATAAAAACTTATCTAGGGATAATCTTAAACGTTGTTGAAAATAGTTTAAACTACAATAATGTCTGACTTATGTAACTTGACAACACTGTCTATAGCAAAATTATTATTATTATTATTATTATTATGTTTTAACTAAGGAATATTTAAAGGATATTTTAAAACATTATTGGCAATATTGGCGATAGCACAGTTACTGTTTTTGCACAACTCCTTCTTTCTCGACAGAGTAAATGAGGAGTATGTCTATGTGGATATAAAATACTACCGCAGTAGATGTCAAGTCTTTCCATCCAAGTTTTTCCCTATTTATGCAGAGTGACGTCAAATCAACACATTGCACAGAGCTTCAGAAATAAACAGTAAAACTCCTCATCTTCAAATGAGCTATACTGTGTAGATATAAATATAAGTTGTAGACCACTGACTATGCAAATCACTGCTTTTAGGAAGAAAATGAACATCACAGCTGACTCGCTTGCCGGGCATGTTTCTAACAAAACCTGAATGTCCGGTTTCCTGTTTAGGATGTAGGATGGAATGTTATATTATTATTTAAATAAACTTCATCTGACTTTTTAAACCTATACAAATTTAAAGTTACATTTAAATATTCAATCTTCTTTCTATCTGTTCCATTAATTAGAATTAAATGAATTAACAGAGAAAAGCCACACTTGTTAAATCTAGACTGTGCAAAAAGCTAACCGAGTGCCCTGTACTAAACGTTATGAAATGAAAAACATGTACATTTTACCCGAGTATCATCATATACTGAATAAAAGGCCTTTGGCTTAACATAGGCTTTCGGGTGTGTTTTAGAGCTGTTCAAATGAGCAAACCTATGCATATAAAACATGATCGAAGGATCTGTTAAAATAACTACTCTCTATTGAACCCTATACTCATTTACTCGTGTAATACTATAACTCTTATTTGCACAATCCTTTCAGCAAATCCCTTTAGTGTCACTCTATTTTCACTATACGTCTCAGCTGCACAACACACTTTACAGTACACTATTTAGTTTAGAGCGTAATGGCAACCTGCGAATATGTCATTTATATTCGATGTTACTGCGTCTGGATACACAATCTTACCATATTTTGGCACAATCCAAAAAGAAAACCACAATACACGTAATGTCTCTCATTCGCCAGTAAAGCAGCAGAAACTGACTAAACAAATATACTGTAAAGTGATGTGGCAAAAGTGTACTTTTTATTGTCTGATGACTAAACACTGGAACGGTTAAGTGCATTGCATAATAAAGGTTTGTATGCCACTTTAAGTGAGCTTGTGTAATTTTCCTACACATATCATGCTTTCGCATATGCAGAGCAACACAAAACTCATGCATGGGCACACGTTTAATGATGCAGTGCATCACAGTTAGAGCCCAAATCAGCTCTGCGCCTAGTGAAAGCTCCGCGCTTCTGTCTCACGCTGCAGCATATCGAAGTCAGGTGGCATTGACATTTGAAAGCAATGGATTCACACAAGGGCGCTGAATCCTGCTTCACATGAACAAGTGCTTGCAAATAGCACCAAAAGTTAAGTTGGTTGGTTTAGTCAGGTGATGTGGCGGATTTTAAATAATACTTTTGAATAATTTTTAGATGCTCATTTCTTTTCTGTGCTTTCTTTCTCAGGAAAAACACATGCAACTCTAACAAGAAACATGCTCTACCATAAAATGCTCCATATACTGTTCAATACCAATCAAAAGTTTGGACACAACTTCTAATTGCATGGTCTTTTCAGATTTTTATTTATTTCTACATTATAAAGCAATGCTGAATGAACCCAACATTTGCAATAATCTCCTTTGAACAGTTGATATTGACATGTATCTGCTACTTATGCTCTTGTAAGGTCTTCATTACGGGTCTAAAGGTGCTGTTAATTGGTGATTTCTGAGGCTGGTAACTCTAAATGAACTTCTCAGCAACAGAGGTAAATTTTAGTCTTGCTTTCCTAGCATGGTCTTCATGAGAGCCAGTTTCATCATGGTGCTTGATGGGTTTTGCAAATGCACTTGATAATACTGCAAGAACTATTCCAGAAAGGCTGACCTCCGTGTCTTAAAATAACAACTGACTGTTGTTATTGTTGCTTTATTACCTAATGCTACATGTGTTATTTCATAGTTTTAAAATCTCTAATATTGATTTAGAATGTAAAAACATTGAATTTGAAGGTGTGTCCAAACTTTTGACTGGTACTGTAAACTGTATCTGACAGGAGAGCCTCCACTGATGTATATGTCTGTATGTTATACACTGCAAAATATTGGCAGGAAGACTACAGTAAATTGAATAACCTTTCTAAATAACTGTGGTGATCAGAAAAGCATGTTAACATTAACCGAAGCTCTAACTGCCTGACTGGATGACTACATGTGTGTATGCACATTCCCATTAAAGTGGATGGTTAGTTTATCACTAATTTTAAAGTATCTGGGGTAACCTGGATGAGGCCTGATATAAAATAAGCTCATCAGGAGCTTGCTTGCTTACTCACTACTTGCTAACTAACTAACTAGCTAACTAACTAACTAGATAGATAAAAAAAATTATAATAATAAATGTTATAGTAAAAGGTTTGGTTTAAATTTATTTAAAAATATTCAGTAAGCAAACACTATCAGATCAGAGGTTGGTTAAAAAGACTCCTGGGACCGCATGTGAATCTCAAGTGACTCCATATGGAATCCTGACCATAAGAGACAATTAAACCTTTCATGCATGTTTGAGTTAGAGCAAATGAACCATTAAATATGATTTTTTTCCACCAGAAACTTGTGTGTATTAATAAGACATGAACCACTGAAAACCATCTCTGTCTGTTCTTTCCATCTGACTTACTGATTGTCATTCCTTTCAGCACTTTGGTCGTCTCCCCTCTCAATTTCCTCTCTGCTTCTCTCAGTCGACGGCATCCACACTCCACTCCACACTGCCTCTCATCTCACAGTTCCCTTGTTCCCTCTTTCCCTACAGCTCTGAGAGGATCCATTATCCTCCAATGTCTCCTCTCCTGGCAGGAAGCCTTTCCTCCCAGGACACTCGTCTCTGTCCTTCATCAAGTCATTCACCATTCTCCATACAAAAAGCTATGGAATACCAGCTGGGATCAGTAGGGGATTAGCTATTAGTTCCGGATTGTAAAAATGCGAAGTTGTGTCAGGAAAACTTTTGTCGTATTGCCCCTGCAAACGCAGGTCTGAAAATGCTCTCAGCCAATCTTATAGTGGCAGTCATTCAGCACAGTTAGCAGCTCGGAGGGGAGAAGTGTTGTGGGTAAGGAGCATGGTGAGAGGAAGAGCAGTGTGTGTCACTCAAGAGTGAAAAAACAAGACAATAAAGCAAGAGGGGTAAAATTGCAAAGCATCTATACTAGTTTTATACAAACCGGATTCCAAAAAAGTTGAGACACTAAACAAATTGTGAATAAAAACTGAATGCAATGATGTGGAGATGGCAAATGTCAATATTTTATT
>JAOTQY010000040.1:6991600-7003441 GCA_026413445.1 Dolichallabes microphthalmus
CAAATGTGCTTCAGTAAGCCTGATGGAGAAGCATTCCCACAGGAAAAACATGGAGACACAATCCTCTGGTCCGCCTTAGGCCTGTAGCCAGATCTTTCCGATGTACGGCCACTCATCAGAGCTTTTTAGCTAACATAAGTTAGTCAGCCATTAGCTCAAACCATAGCACTGAAAATAAAAGAAAAGTGCTTCATATCCTCATACTAAAAGCACACTCACTATGAGGCCACTTCACATTTAAAATAATGGAATCCATTAGCTAATAGGAACCCTCTATACATGACAATATGCCATCCCAAAGGATCTCTAAAACATGCATGAATGATCCTGCTAGTTACTGTACCTGCTAGTTACTGTAATCCATCATCATGTGCACTGATGATGGATTTAAACTTACGCTTGCATCCGCTACCATCAAGCTTAGCCTTCTTTTCTTTGCTTAGGGGCAAACCAGGTCAATGGGTCACACGGTGTTTCCCACATAGCCGTAGCCCTGTGGCATCATCAACGCGACAGGACGCTGGATGGGAAGTGAGTGGGCGGAGCTTTTTCCTTCCTGGACTCTTCTCAAACACAATAGCTGAACTTCCTAAACACAGACTAGCATGCTACACTGTTATTGGAACACACAGGCTGAGAGAGCAGGAAAGAGGTTGAAGAGGAAAACAACTGCTGAGATTATAGTGATTGTTTGGAAAGGTGCGAGTATGAACGAATATACACACACACAGACATACACAGAAACAAACAATTTTACTCCAAATGGTTTCCTTAAGCTTCCTCCCATTAGATTTTAACTCAAATCCATGCGCTGCCACATGCCGTATGCTAGGACCCTTCTTTAATCCACAACTCTAGTTTGGTTTAATTCTGCAGTATGTAGCTACAGAGCAAAGTGTTTGTTCAGTAATGACACTCATTAAGCCAACATGGGGGACTGGAATAAACACAAATACAGTGTGTTGTTTGTTGCAATTACAGCTGGCCCAATCTCAGCTTTCCCCTGTATCCAGGATCCTCTGATATTCCACATAATGACTAGATATACTGTATATATAATGCAGTGCCACTATATGTATCTGTTTAGTGCGCCGAAGCGTCATTTTTCTTATTCAGGTTTTTACAAAAGATAAATCCTACCCCTCTTCCCCCAGAAACACTTGAAAAACTCCCAGAGGTAAAAATCCCAGCCCTGTCAGCATGGTGTGTGAATTCTGGCTTTGACACTTCCTCAGCCTTTGCTACCTCACTTGAGAGACATGCGTGAAACTGTTTATTCAATCCCACCTGAGACATTTTCAAACAAATTCATCTGGAACCAGTTCCCAAAATATAGAAGCAAATAGCGTAGTGGCCTACACCAAGCAGTTACTAAGGATGAATGAATAGATGATGAGGCCATTGCACAAAGACTAACGTTACACTAATGAACGCAGCATCTCTTTCTTTCTCTGACTTCTAAAGCCATGCTTGATTGATTTTCCGTTGCATCCTGTGGGATCCTGGTAATGCTCCACCTCTCTAGTGCGTCTCTTATTCATAACTATACTTAGATCAGATTAGAACACATTATCTGTTCATTCAGAATAATTAATTCATATTCGGTTACACCCCTCCGAAACTGGTGTTCTTGATTCAAGCATTCAAGTTTTTCTTTTCCAACCAGTTGTGCCACTGGCAGTGTGAACTGAACAATAGGTGGCTTTGGTATAAATTCTGGGCCTAACTCATAATCCTATCAGGTTTAAATAGATGGCTATAGGCTAGACTACTGAAAATGAAACCATACACAAACACTAATCCAACAGGTTGAACAGGTTAAATCGTTCCTTAGTGATTCACCTGTTCGCTAGCTCTGCTATGTTACCCAGAGGGGTGATGAAAAATCCTCAAAGTATCTCCTACAGCATGGAGAACCTGAGGGACCAGTTCCATAATATGTAATCAACCATATGTATAAGCAAAGTGTGTTTGTCCTATGTGTACATGTGTGAGTCAGTTAGTACCTCTGTGTGCCTTATTGTTAGGACAAAAGACCCTCATGTCCCAGGAACCATGCACATCAGATTCATGTGTGGGTTTGTGTAATTGTGCATGTGTGTTATATAACCAAGGCAATGCAGGGGAACCATAAGCCCTTTGTATGAGCATGAGAGAAAATGAGAGCAAAAAGAAAGAGAGCACAGAGAAAAATAAAGACATGAGAGAACAGATCAAAAGAAAAGGAAACAGGAGTGGGCGATAATGGACAAAATTTTGACATGAAATATATTACCATCCACTTTCTGCTACAGATGTAAGAAATGAAAGATTTGTACTAGTAATAATGAAGAATCTTAAAACACACAAAAGAAACGATGTTGATGATACTGATCTAGGACAATAAGCCCAGAAAAGTGCATGAAGTTTCTAGGACTGGATATGACTTTCTGTAAACACGCTCGCATGACACCTGCATGTTCAGATGAACAGCTTGCATCTTAGAAACCAGACCAGCATGCTCTGTTGAGAATACAATCTCAGATATAAATCCACCAGCTCGGCATAGTCACACAGGAAGGATCTATAGAAGTGCTTTATAAGTGCCCCATTACACAAAGAGACAGCTGAGCACTACATTATTATAGTTCTCAGTGTCCCAGGATGCATCTGGTCAGATTTCGTTGTCCACTAAATGGTTAGCTTTCCCTTACTGCTGCACGTAGTGACCTTCTCCTCAGCCGCTTGTTCTTACTGGCCATCCAGACGGGTCCATGACCCAAACAGCAGGGGGGGGGGGGGTCCAGCTAGATCCAATTACACAGGCAGGACAGAAAACTGGGTTTACCCTTCATGCTGTCTCTACATTGGATGGGAGCCTGGATGAACCCAGGGGCAGTAGGGCTGCTAATGGACAATATGAACTTTGATGCCAAAATGCCATCACTTTCTATTCAAATCATGATTCTTACTGACTTTCTTTGTAGTCATCATGTTAAAGAAGAAGAGAGATATATGCAGACATGGTTACAATTTAGGCAACACAAAAAAGACTAATTTTTGTTATTTTGTATTCATTTATATACATACATTCGCACTTTTAAACCACTTTAACATACCCGACTAACACAATAATATAATAATAATATAATATAACTAATGGCATGTGTGAATGTTCAACACAGAAAATCTCTTCTTGTGTTGTTATAATCTGTGAGCAGCCCTCTTCTTTTTTCTTCCCTCTTGACTGTTGTCATCAGACAGGTCACCAATTCCTAAATCCCTTCCTTAATCTTTTCTGTTCTTGCCTTATCTAATCTGCAAAGCCCCCCTCCCTCCAAAAAAATCCTAATACCTTCATTTTTTCCTACCTCTCGTCCATTAGGGCATGCTGGAACTCGCAGTCTGATGACCCTCTTACACAGAGACATGTTTATCCATGTTGGTTAAATAATGGAGTAACCTCGATGTACTCCAGGATAATAAAGCACAGGTTGAGAAGAAAGTACAGAGGGTGATATTAGAGGACTTTTGGAATATTTTGCATATTTTAACACAATCTGAAAAGCATATGTTAATATATTAATATTTATTAATATTGTCTAAAACAGAAAATCTGCCATTACAAATGTAGTTTATTTCCAGTTCTATTCTTTACATTTCCTATACATTATTTTCAGGGTGTTAATTAAATGATCCGGGAGGGAACTAAAGGGAAGGAATAGAGGAATAAAAGAAACAGAGAGAAAAAGACGGGCAGTGTGACCGTGTGTGTGTGTGTGTGTGTGTGTGTGTGTGTGTTTGCGTGTTTGCCTCTTCAAGCACTAATGCAGCCTGTGCCTCTGTACACAAGATTAATGACATTGAGCTCAGCTGGCAGTGTGTGTATGTGTGCGAGTGTGAGTGCGTGTTGTTTTGACTCCATCAATGTTTCTGAGGGTGTGTGCATGCCTGACAGCTCTTTTAATAGTATTCATAGTGCAATTTGCAATTAAAACTAATAACATCACATTGTGCATTTTGCGTGGGTGTTTCTTCTGTTAAAGTAGCACTACACAATAAAACACACATACACAAACAAATTGATTGTTTTGCATGATCAGATCAGCCATGAAAGAAATTGGATTCCTGTGAAAATCTGTTATTTATTAGCCTGAAAGGTATTTTTACACCTTCAGTAACCTGTTGGTGTTTGTCTTCTAGTGTGTAATGATACCCAGCAATAATCAGAGATTTTCCCACCATTAAACAAAGGCGAGGCTGGCTGGGTGTCAAATGGACTCTCTCTCTCTTCCAGTCTCCTTCCATCTTCACTTTAACATGCTCACACATAAATGCACATTTTAGAGGTCACTGTAATGTGAATAAATTTGTACTACTTTTACACCAAGTAGAAGGGATTTGCATTTCTGAAACACACCAAATGCATTTCATATTTTAGCCGACTAGAAAAACAGGCAAGCCTTTTACAGAGCCAGGACCAACATCCTGTAACGCACTGTAAAGGTTATCTCAGTCAATAATTGACTCGAGCACTAGTTCAGTGCCTCTTTCCCTTCCTCCCTCTCTTTCTACCTCTTTCTGGCTCTCAGGGAAATTCCCAGAGGGTAAAATGCAAAGCGATCGTGTGTTGTATGGAGCAGCATTGAAAGACAGATCAGCACATGGCTTTCCTTAATTTGTACGCGCATGCATTCTAAAACGGACACACGGGCACACAGCCCTTATATACTGTAAAACTACTACAGGACAGGAGAGCAGTGGTGTCCTTGAGCAAAGTCACAACAGCTCATCGGACACAGGGGTATAAAACAGCTATAAAACAGGACTAGTTTAGTGACTGACTTACAAATGACGGTCTTGCATTAGAAACACCAGAATGCTTGATAAAAACTAACCGGTGGTTAGTTATCAAGGTAAATTTTATACTATAAATCACAATTCTCAGCTGACTGTCACTAGGTAGCGTCGCCTAGTACCGCTGGAAACAAAGCTGTTTATGCTTACTGTAAGACCTCAGAAGACTAATGAGAGAGTGTGACAGAGGCACAAAACACTAATTGTCTATGGAAAAAGCCTAGGATTAAGAACTGCTCAAATTCAGAAGGCGTGACACTACAAAGGGATTATTATTTAACATTTCTGCTGTGTATTAGTGACTCTGGTGACTATCCTCTAAAGCCTAGTACAATTTACCACATCTGTTCAATCTGAACACTTTTTATAAAAATTTTTATAAAACTTAAGAAACATGCATTACTTAATGGTTATTTCTTAAATACTTGTTTGGTGTGTTAAAGAAACGCTTATGTGTAATAACTCAGGGTTTCCAATCAGTCAGAAGAAGGACACGTTTGAAGAAGGACACATCAGGTGTTTATTTTAAGATGACATTTAAAGGAGTGGCTGGTAGTCTTATTGTTTGGATTTTCAACTTCAAAACTGCTAGCCTCAGCTAACTGCCACCAAAACCTGCTAACTGTACCTTTAAGAGTTTGTGCTAGTGATTAGATAACTGCTCTGTGATTAATTACCCCAATAACTGATCTGTTGTTTTCCTGGACTGTACCTTGTCTGAAGAGTAACTTTGAACAAATTATGTTAATTGTTTGTTAAGTGAAACCGTAAGTCAAAGACACTGCCCTTCACCCTAGGACTGTCATAATACAGTATGCACCAGCAAGACTACCAAACGATGAACAATATTTGACATCGAGAAATATTCCACTGCACATTGTTATAGTGAGGGTGGCTAACTGGTTAGCACAGCCACCTTGCACCTTCATGCTTGGTTTGTTTTCTACCTTTATTGCCCATTCCAAATTGCCTGATGAATATGATGTGAGCGAGTGTATGTATGCCCTGCAATGAGCTGACACCGCATCAAGGGGTGGTATACCCCACCTCACCACAGTGAACTCGGAACACAAGGTGATAAGGGGATAAGCTCCAGCACCATACCCCCCCCCATTGCGCTACACAGTTTAATCGATATAGACAATGAACAACTGAAGCTGAACCCATCCAAATCATATTAGACAATTATTATTACAACTTCTTCAGTGATAGCAGAACAACAACCAGAACAAGTAGTTAGTACAGTGAGTTGTGTACGTGTGTATCTACGATATGGAAATGAATGATTTGGGTAATTTGAAGCCGAAATATTTCCTCCATTAACTTCCTCATTTGCTTTTTTTTTACCCTAATACTTCCTGTGCTCTCTCCCAGTACTGTATACTGTATATCACTCCTTTATACCTCGACAATCACCAAGCTTAATTTCTGTCAGTCGGATCCGATTTGCTGGTGTGAAGTAACAGCTGCTTACAATTCTACAATTACAATCTCTTCATGCAAAACAGACATTTGCCTAAATCAATTACTTCTATCATCTTCCTAAGAGTTGCTGCTCGGCGACATGATCGTGGCATGAATCTTACACATCAGCAGTGCAGAAAAGCCATAGTAGATGTGTTCATTTTCCTCACAGACAGTAGACCTGCACAGATCCAGCCGCCATGCACCTGTTGTTTGCGTATTCAGTTTACATAGCAGTAGGTGAATCGAAGCTGGAAAAAGGCTTTCAATTCATCAGGTATTACTAAACCAAATCCCACACAAATGGGAATACTTTTTTCCAGGGTAGCATCTTTTCCATGGAAAACATTAACCTAAACACAGCAGGGTAGCAGCCGTCACTTTAAAATCAGGTGTTTTTTCTTTACCCGAAAGTAGGCGTGAGTTCCTGTTAGAGATATGATCCATCACCACCGTTTTTTCCTCATAAACTCTACCTGTGTTTTGAGGAAATGGTAGTTTCCAAATATTCATTCAGCAATAAATCTTTTGCAGAACTATGGAAACTTACATAAGTAATAGTAGTGCTGGGTGACATGATCACAAATCAATATCAAGATTTATTAAACAGTTTAAATAGAATATGATTAATGATTAATGTTTTTTTGTTTTTTGTCCTCATACTTCACTGACAATGTTTGTACTGTAAATACAATGCATGTTCAAAATGTTCCATCATTTCAGATGGGTCAAACTATTGGGCTGCATTAAGCAAAGAAAACAACTAAGGAGATTGAAGTTACTGGAACTGGGTTACTAGCCTTTCAAAACCTGATCAAATCTTGGAAGGATAGTGCTGAACCATCAACTTTGTTATGATCAGTGTGGTCAGAAAAAGTACGAGGTGAGCTCACTTGTTGAGCTCACAAACACTTGTTGTATATGTTGCATGGTACAAAATCAAAAGTAAAACCCAAAGCTATTTTTAATAGTGAAAGTAAAGGCATTTCCATACACACACAGTGTGATGGCAGCTTACAGGATTGGGATTGTGTGGTCATAAGAAAACCACTTGTTAGTGAGGCTATTCAGTTAAAGGATTAAATTTGTTAGGGAACAAAATTATTGGACTTTGGAGTAATGGAAAAAGTTCCGATTGACCCTATTCCTTGAAAAAGGGAGTTTGAATTGATCCTATTCCAGAGCAATGGGCTCATCAGGGTAAGAAGGGAAGCAGATGAAGCAACACACCCATCATGCATAGGACTCTGGAGGCAATGTTACGGTACAGGGATTATTTCAGTTCGTCGGGTCCAGACGTTATGTGGCAATAAAATAAAGTTAACCGACTATTTGAATATACAGAATGACCACATTGTATATTTTCTTTCCTGATGAGACAGGCATATTCCAGGACTCAAATTGTTCTGGGAGCATGAGGAATCATTTTCACTGGCCTTGGTGTTGATTATTTGTCTAGCCCTAAGAAGTAGCACATAAAGTTCAACTCAATTACAATACTTGAAGTCAGACATTGTTATTGTTGAAAATTACTGCAGTGTGCGAGTACATCAGGTATGTTTAGTAATGCATGAAGAATAAAATACTAATTACCCGCAGCTCAGCATCCTGAGATAAAGGAAGTACTGAGTTTCCTGTCTTAAAGAGCATTAAGACTGTATGTGTGTGTGTGGGGCGGGGGGGGGGAGGCCAATGAGGATGTGTCATGTAAAGTAAGGGGGCCAGGAAAAAAGAAAAAGAAAAAACATCTTTCTGGGTCATCTACTGTATGTGTTCAGCAAATTATGTGTAATAAACAAAACCAGGCTAAAGCACAATAAAAAGTCAAAAGGTCTTACCTCAGCTTCTTTAAATGCAAGATCAGAGAGCGATGTGATCTCTAACAAATAATTAAACAGACTCCGACTGACCAACATGAGCAGGTAGGTGTTTTTCCAGTCTGGGTTAAGTATTAATCAAAGTTGACCAACAGTGTGTCTCCACAAATTATCTTTTTTATTATTCATAAAATAAGAAGAAAGCGTTTATGTTACAAGTCATTTGATTGGTGAATCATGTCAATGAGTCAATAATGATGGCTCAGCATCTTCCCACGATGTTGCAATACGCACCCGAAGGCAAATGATGAAAAGTTTTTAAGGAACTGAAGCAATTAGGGAAACAAATGAATAACCTAATCAGGATCTACAATAAAGCCACAGATGAGATTTCCACTTTGAAGACATTCATATGATTTTGCTGAAATTATGTTTTGTCTTATTCTACCATGTATTTGATGTTATATATGTATGAATGTATTAATGAATGAATAAATATTATTTTTGCCTGCACCTTTCTAACTCTGTCTGTGAAGTACGGTATTAGGTGCATCCCCTTCCATTTTATCTTTGTAAATAAATCTGATTGGTTTTTTCCAGTGTCCAGTGTTACACAAACGAGTTTTCAGATCAAACCTGAGATATGTTTATAATGAGAACAATCAGATCAGAATTCATATAGTTTTCCAGAATACCGCTCAACACCGGTGACTATATTTTTAGTCAAAGGATGCTGATATAGTTTATATGTATATCAGCCAATGAGTTATGTAGTAAAGCTCAACATATGCATGTGGTAAACAATTAATTCCAGGTGTTCCAGGGAATCCATATTTTTAAATTAAAGACTGATATGGATCGCTTGTGGTTACAAGTATGAATTGTAGGATTTGCCATGATGAAGGAATTGGAATTGTGCTGGGGCATGTAATGTATTCTTTGTTTTGAAAAGTGCTTGGGGCAAAAAAATTAAATCCTGATACATGTGACAGAAACATGAAATCCAGAAAAGGATACCTGATTGGAATTTATAACCAATTGGATTTGTGAGTTTTGTAACATGTGACATTTACTTGAAGAACCAACTTGAAAAACCAACTCCATCTATAAAACTAACCTGATTTTTCTTGTCATTTTTACTGTTAGCTATAATATTAAATATTTTTACCAGTCAAGTGCTGGGGACATGTCCCGGGCATATATTATATTGACAGTTCGGTACACACCATTATCTTTGGTACAGTCTGTTGATATTGCCTCCAATTGCCCCCTCCTGAACATGTCATTAGACTAAATTGGTTTATATCAAATTCATCCACTGTATAAAAAGGAAATAATGTAGTTTTCGCCAAAATAAATAAATAAATAAACAAATAAATATTTAAAGTCTGGTCAGTTATAATAAAACAGGTCTGAATCCAATTTAATTAAAACCAATCCTGGTGGCTCTCAGATCTGCTACTCGCCTTCACTCATTTGTCACCTCCATCCATGTTTATGCTTCCTGGTCGCTTCTTTCAATCTGACACAAAGCTTTTAGTTAATAGGAAGTCATAACACTAGATCAAAGCCTGTGTATGGTTACACGTCCTCTCGCTCGCCATCAGGCCTGGCTCGGAACACTTTTCACTTTGCCAGAGCAAAAACACTTCAATTTCTATAATGGGCTCGGATAATAATGCCAGACCATGTTTACCAAGCAGCAGCCACACAGACACACGCAGAGAGAAATAGAGGCAACAAAATTCTTTCTGACATACTGTACTCGTACACTATAGTGTACGCTGGCCTACTTGGCACCAGCGCAACTCATTGATAAAATAAATAAATAAATAAAAATCTGCATAGGCTTAATGGTGCATGCATGAAAAATACTTTATTTTCTATTTGCTGTTGAGGCAACTAAAGATTTCAGCATGATGTGATGAACAGGGGGCATAGCATCTGTCTCCTAAAATTATTTCTATTATAATAATTATTATTATTACATCCTAATTCAATTATTGAATGTTTTAGTCTCATTTTACATAGGAGTGGACTCTAGACAAGTATGGATGTACGATATCAATTTACCCGTTTCCCCTACTGTGCCAAGCTGCTTTGGCAAACATCTACCAGATGCACCGGGAGCCACCTTTGTCTCTTGCCAAATTCAGGATAGGGGAAAGAAGAGATTTTCACCCTGGTAAACTACTAAATCCCCCAGTATTTCACGAGCCATCTTATTTTAATTACAATCCCAGCCTCCAATTAGAGGCCAATAAAAGTGGGATGAAAGAAAGAAGACAGACCTAACAAGGGACGGATTTTACACCCCTTCGTTTCCGCCATACGAAACACACACCACAGAAACACACAAATCCATTAGTCAGGGCTTTTCTGATTTAAACAGGGTAGCTGTGTGTGTGTCTGTGTGCACATGTAGAGAAAGAACTCCACAGCTTTCCTTTGTTCTCTCAAGGCTGCATCCTGCCATTAACATCTCGATGCACATGCTGGGTTCTCTTGCTGGCACTACCATGTTTGGGGTCGACCCCCAAATCATAGTGACCGAGAGAGAGCGAGAGACAGAGAGAGAGAAAGAGAGAAAGAGAACAAGAAGGGGGGGAAAGGGGAATGAGAACTCAAATGCTGAAACCTGGCTTATAGTAAAGCATATAACAATAATTTCACCAAAGTAAACGCAAACCACTCCGTCCTGAACCATTCCTACAAAAAAAAAAAATTCTCAGACAGATCAATATAATTTCTTTGCACCACATTTTTAAAGCATGTCAGAACAGGCCCAGAATCAATACCCATACAGAACTTCTGTGCAGGTTTCAACAGCGTCTTATTTCATCCACTGCCTCGCAGTGTCATACTTCATTTATATCTGACCAATCGGAGCAGGTACTGACGGTTCTGAAATACAGCCACTGCATCATTCCACAAATGCATGTGTGCTTGTGTGAGAGAGAGATTTAGGGTCAGAAACACTAGATTAAAAACCAAGCTCCTGACTACACTGGGGTTTATTCTCACATCCTGTGACTCACAAAGCTCAAAGCACATGTGATCTATACACCAAACCCTCTAAACACACTTCCATCATGTGTGTATATTTATTATTACAATACAAATACATTCACATATCCCACAACCTGCCAGGCAAATGTGCAAAAGGACTGAATTTGTCATTACTCGGTTAAACTTGGGACTGATTTAGAGAACTGCCAAACAGAACAAATTCTGTGTATGTGTGTTTATAGTTTAGTTTATTCTGCTGCAAAGCCAGTCTATTCCTCTCTACGTGTTGCACAGAACACATACACACACAGCCCCATAAGCTCCTTATGTTAGAATAATTATGTTAGAATATGAATTAAATATGATAATACATTGATTTCATAATAATTTTTTAAAATACATTGTTGCATGTCAGTGGTTCTATAAATGTGAAAATATTGCTCACAGAGCAGATGAATTATCATTTTGAACCGGTTTTATTTTATTTTATTGGTAGACACAAGAAGTGGTGTTACATAGCGTGATGGTATATGCAAATCATTAAAGGGGAAGTGTGATCTTACCCATCTATCTTAATCATCATTAAAAAAAAGTTGGTGGAACTGACAAATGAGATTACACCAGTGATCGTTGGTAATTTTTATAGGCACTGGAGATCCCCACTTCTTGCAACATAAATAAATAATTGTCTCATCACAGAAAAATTCACTGTATC
>JAOTQY010000040.1:7024659-7039737 GCA_026413445.1 Dolichallabes microphthalmus
AGTACCCGGAGGAAACCCACCAAGCACGGGGAGAACATGCAAACTCCATGCACACAGAGACGGGAATCGAGCCTGGGCCAAAGAGTCATATTAAATTATTTTTTATAAGTATTGGTTGAACTAATCCATACTGCAATTGTTGTCATTTTTGTTGTTGTTGTTGTTTTGTTTGTTTGTTTTTTCTTTGGGGGCGGGGGGGTATTTAGCATATTTAGCTTAGTTCAGCATAGTTCAAATAGTTCCGAAATTTCAATCAGACACTGCAACAGCGCAAACCGCAGACAGAGCTCAGGGAGGCAAGCCTGAGGAGGAGTTCTGGATTTGCCCTACCTATTGAACTATGGCAGTATGGCGGCTTGCCTCAGAAAGCTTTCATTTCACATTCACTTTGAACTTTAGAAGCCAGGAAGACAAATTGATATGGCACCAAGTGGAACTGGATCTACTACAACTTAAGACTGTATGTGTGTGAGAGATAGAGAGAGAGAGAGAGGGAGAAAGAAGGGCTGATTCTGAACTCATCGACCCTCAGGGCAACATGATCACACGACACTTGCTTACATTCTACAAGTCTTCAAAGTGTTCAGCCTTTAAGTGTGGCCACATCACTGACACTTCAAACTCATATTCTTCTTCGGGTGGAAGAAATAAGTGAGAGTTTACATGAGAAAGATTACATTTAATGATATAAGTACATAACATTCTATCTCAGCCACTGGAGTTGTGGGAGAACATCCCCCTCCCTTTTTTTTTTTTACATTGACATCAGGGCACCCTAATGGTTTGGACATTGAAGGTAAATTACATAACATACAGTGAGACCAAATCCAGTCTTGTAACACCCTTTCCTTCCTAAGAGCCTGAATAGGGAGGTGATGATATTTGAATGAAAAAATGAAGATAAGACTTTTCACTTTCTTTAATAAACTAATATACCATTAGAGAAAATGAACAAAGATGTTAAAAAGTTACCAGACTGTATCTCTTCCTTACATTACGGATAAGGAAAAGAACAAGACAAAAATGTTGAAGGCAATTTGTGTTCAAACAAATTAGAGTAAAAACGCTTGAGCAGCTATAATTTGAAAATGGCTCACTGATGGGCTATAAAGAGAATGAAAAGGAGCACTAGCTAATAGCTTTTATCATTTACACACTGCACTTAATAAAGAGCAGGGAGCTGCTTTTCCGATTCACTTTTCCGAACTAGCGAGTGAGTCCGTCCTCAGCCTCTATGTGTGTGACACGTGACAGAATGGCAGCTTCCACCGCCTCCCTTGTTCCTGCCTCCATCTGTGCAGCCGAGCCTGAACAGCCTGCATCTCTCCTTGAAAAGGCCATAAGGCTGCGCAGCTTGAACGCAGAATGGTGTGATGTCATGCTGCATTAGAATGCTCAGCACCCGTTGGCAGCCTTTCCCCTCCGTCACGTTTCACTGTACCCATGACAGAAGTGCATATTTTTAAAAAGTTTGACTTTCTCTTTGCTTTGAGGTAACTCGGATCATTGAGTGTGTGTGCCAAGCATGACTTGAGTTCTCCAGAGCACTGTGGCGGGCCATCTGCCTTTAGTATGAAAAGACATCTATGGGCAGTTTTACTTATGACTCAGAGGTGGTTACAGTCTAATCACACCAAAGAGGAAGGAGATACCCAGGTTGCCATTTTTAGAATAACTTTTATCTTGTATCACTTCCTTACAATACATACAAATAAGGAAAAGAACAAGACAAAAGTGTTGAAGGCAATTTGTGATCAAACAGGCAAGTCTCAATAAATTGATATGGTTACTATCATATAATGTAACACAAGTTTTATTTCAAGATTTTAATCAGTCCAGGAAATGCATAAGCAAATGCTGCAGAAGCGAAATGCTAGTGTTTACAGCAGAGGACAAATAATACATCCATTTGATAGCCCCTTAGGCAAGTAATACTCCAATGCACTTGCCCAGTCCTGCATTGCATGGCTGAAAACCTAACAGATGAGGCTGAAATGTGGTAGCTAATGTAATGAGCTAGCATTAATACCTACCATGGAAAATGCATATTCAGTTATATAGCACTTCATGTTTGTGGGTCAAATAGGTCAAGTTGTTGCCGACTATTTCATCTAGGACATTCTGTCTTGACAACATGTAAAACTAGCGTCTGACTGGATAACTAGAGGAGGGAGATTTAGCAGTTAGAGTCTGAATGATCAGTGCATGCTATAGTAAGAGCACTGAGATGCATCACACCACTCACAACATGCATATTACAGTATTAAATATAACAACTGCATACTTTTGTTTTAGGAAAATCATTATGAGGTTTTCTCTCTGGTTGTTAGAACTATGTGTCCTCTGAGCAACTAATAATGAAAAAGCCTGGATAGTAATTTGCCCAGGCTAGGGAATTGTCCTCCTCTTTTCCACACTACAATAAGGAAATTTTAATGTAAACCAGCCCATTAACAACAATAGATTTAGAATATGCACAAACAAGTCCTTCTTGTTAATAATTTGGATGAATTAGCCTTAAAATATATTTTGAACATGAAGAAAGCTACTGAGAAAAAAAAACGATTTGAAGCATTAGTCCTTGCTGTGTCCTTGACTGTTTATATTTACTGTATTTTAAAATGAATCACTCCATCACAGGGTTGGTAATTCCATATAAATCTAACCCATTTCTAGAAATCACACAAAGGAGAATCTCAAAAGGAATGATAGCCTAAGAACGTGAAGGCATAACGAAAAATATGAGTATAAGGAAGAAATATTGAAAGAAAATACCTCTTAAATGACTCAGGGCAGCTTGCTTCTGTAAATTGATCTATAGTTGAATAGCACTGTATCTTTAATTGTGGCATGGCAGCGCAATGGTTAGCAACATGGTTCACACTTCGAGTCAAGGGTTCGATTCCTGCCTTTGGTCTGTGTGTGTGGAGTTTGCATGTTCTCCCCGTGCTTGACGGGTTTCCTTCGGGTACTCTGGTTTCCAAAGTTCTCTCTTTATTGGTTGCATTTATATCTTCTCTTCACATTCTCCAGTTTCCTTTTTTATTCAACCCCATGCAAGAAGTGTATATTTATTTTTACAGCTGCATTTTATATACTCTGCTATTTAGTTTTTGCAAACATGCATTTTATACAATTACAATGTGTCAAGCAATTATACAAACACTCAAACATGCAATTTCTGAGAAAGAGCTAAACAGAAAGAGCCTGATAGCTTTTTTCCAGTGACATGTGCACATCCAGTTTCTGAAACCTGGCCTACAACTGGCAATAAATGTTTTACAGTATGCAGGGATCAGATTTGGCATCCTAGATTGAAGCCATGTTACTTTCACTGCACCTGCATGGCTTAATCTCCCATAAAATATGCAAAATATACCACCTTTTACTAAATACAGTGGCTGGCCATAAGAAGGCACACGCTCATTAGTCTTTAGCTGTGATTATGGTGCACAATGTGGTGGTGAAAATAATTCCTTGTCCTCCCAAAACCATTCTTTTACAATTTGAGTCCTGGAATATGCCGGCGCTATCGAGGTAGAAAAACTCCATAGATGTAATGCCCAGGTTATTCGGTACATTCGGGCCACCAGCTGACTTCATTTATTGCCAAATAACTTAAAACAACCCCAGATCATGAAACTGCCTCCAAAGGTTTGTACAATGGGCACTATGCATGATGGGTGCATTACTTCATGTGCTTCCCTTTTTACCCTGATGCACCCAAGTGATTGTCCTTCTTTTTTTCCTGACCATGTTTCTTCCACAAAATTGACAGTTCAATAATATCCTTCTAGGTTTTAATTATGCTTTGGAAAGTTCTTAACCCGATTCCAGTCATTTATAATAAGACTAACATCATGACCATATATTACTGATGTATCATTCCACGTTCTCATGTATACAGTATAAAGTTAAATGATACTTACAAAAAACATAATGTAAGAAACCTTGGCAGATGGATTACATTTAAGCAGCAATGACAGGTTCAAACTGATTTTGTGAAATGCATTCAAATCGTAAGTTAAACATTACGAAAAGAAAAGCATACAACTCCAAGATCTTCAAGATCTTCATCGGATGTGTAGGAAATAAACAGTGTGAACTATAATTACATGAAAATTATGCTTAGCTTTGACCACAACCCAAACTTTCATGGACTCAGCTTTACTGGGAAACTTCAACATTGACTCATAACACATAAACTTGAATACATCAGAAATGTTTTACATACTAAGTTGTGAGGAGCATAAGAGTGGACCATACAATATGGCACATGTTATAGTCATTTATATAACTATGCTTAGACCTACAGTAAGAAAATGAGGCCACTATTTTACATCATACAATACTTCATTGAGAAATGTCTAATAAAAAAAATCCAATTCTTTCTTACAGATATAATGGTTTGGTTCATGAACACGGTTTTACCTTATAGCAGAGATGCTTCCATTGGTTACACCTGTCACGCAAATGAACAGGGAGCCAACAGTGCACACGTCACAGACATGCTGAAACAACAACGAGTCTGCTTACATTGCACATTAAGGTTAACACTCAAGTATCCGTTCTTCTGGTTTCTGACAAGAGGTCAGCTATAGTGGAAGAGCAGGGTGTGTGTGTGCTGCCCTTCTTCCTGCCCTCTGTCCACACACATTGCTTCTACCTGCTTCCTGTGCCTCCAGCAACAGAGGAAACCACTGCCTGTCAAGAGGTCACCTGGCAACCGCTTTCCTAGCACTCATTCAATGCTCCCAAACAGAAAGGTGTTATTGTAAAAGAGTGTCAGGATGGCAAAAGAGATAAAAATTTTCACTTCTCAGAAAGTCATGTGCATACAAAATACACTTCAGCATTTTCCCCCCATCACTTTTTTTTCATAATGCACCTGCTGTGCATAAAAAAAACCCCAGCTTCACAATAATTACTAAATCAAGGCCACAGCATGAACAATAGGAGTCCAGAGCTCCAAGCTCCAGTTAAATTTCACTGGAAAGCATCTCTGATCCTTTAATGCATTTGAACTTTAACTTGCACATCGGTGTTTAAAAAAAGAAGAAGACAAAGAACTAAAAGCCCTAAATCTTAATATTTTTTTAAATTCCCAGTGCAAATCCTTCAGCCTGACCTATTCTTTGACCTGTACTGTCTTGGTAATATGAACCATCATTTTGGAAATTTAGAACTATAGTTGCGTAGGAGGAGAGGCTGAATAGTTTAAGCACAGTTCTTTACAAGCAATCACTCTTACCCACAGACACATATACACAGATCTAGCAGAGTCGAGTGAGAGAAATATTCTTCATTTATGATGTTTCCTGTCTGGTAGAAGGAAGGAGTAAATAAATGCAGTAAAAAGGAAAACAAAAATCACTGGAAAACAGATTCCAATACACGCCTACATCCCCACCACAGAGAGATGCTAGCAGGTCAATGAAAGCATGGTGTAAGTAGGAAGAAAAAAGAAAAAAGAGGGCTTGATCCAGAGATCAAGAACACACGTGCAGTTCATGAGCTTTCTGAGTTTCACAGTGAATGCTGGGTCTCTTGAGCCATGAACATGTACATGTTTTAAATGAGGTGCAGTTCAGCTGTGAAACTAGAATGCAGTATAAAGGAATTCATAGTTGTTGAGCTGTAAACCTTGGGATGCAGAAGATGCAAGCACACAGCAACAGAAATACAAATTAGTTGCTAAACATGTACACACCAAATTTATAAAGGTTACTATTTAAAACATGGATTATTCTGTGTTTTAATTGCTTGTATATGAAGCCCAAGTATCAGCTATTCAGTCTTTCCTCCTATCTTTCTACAATCGCATTTTGCAGTAAGGGATAAGTGATGAATTTCCATCTTACCAAGAAAGTGCAGGTTAGGCAACAGGTCAAGTTGAAATATTTGCACATCAGCGTGGAAGCTGAAGGAATCTTCCATAGCCTATGTTATATAGATAAACACTCTCTTTTGGGCCGGCACTTACACAGATCCCCACAAAGTAATTACAAATCACACATTTTCAAAATAAGGTGTCAGCTTTTCCGATTTTTTTGCCTCCTTCCCCTCCCCCTTTTTTCCCAACATGAGGAGATTAGGACTCAAATCCAGCACCCTCAAATTAATCTTTCATATGGGAGCATTCAAACAGCGATGTGTGAGAGGGCTATTTCCATGACAACAGGACTAGATTAGGTTGTGATTGTGTGGGCCCTTGATTGGGAAAAGCACTTAAAGATTTTGCTGCTCTCTGTGAAAATGGGCTGGTCTGGAGAACAAAAGAACGGAGGGGGGTAGTGTTGGGGGGGTGGGGGTGAGCAGAGCATGTGAAATTCATTGGCAAATTTCAGGATATGACTGATGCGTGCATTTCAATTTTAGGGTTTTTAATCTTGTTTTTTTTTTTATAGGTGATCTAAAAAATGATTTATTGTTACTGCGCATGCGATAATTTCCTTTGTGGGGGGAAAGAAAACGGTTTGCAGAGATTTCCATTTGTTTCTGGCTTTTCACCTGATTTTTCTAAAGTACATTCAAGTAGCATGACAGACATTCATGAATAAGTTAATGAATTCGCACTCCTGCAGCCTCATTGTTAGCTATGCTTTCCATTTGTGTCGTCAGTCATTCAATGCTCTCTGTGTAGAAGGGCATTTTGCTACTAGTCACTTTATTAGGCACATACCAACACTGAGTAGGATCAGCATCAGATCTTCATGAGTGGAATTCCTTTAATATTCTGGTCCATGTTGATATGATTGCATTACACAAGTAATGCACATATAATTAATTCAGTGTCTCTCCTCTCACTTCTACCACTTCCCAAAGATGCGCAGTTTAGTTAGATTTAGATCCATTGCAAGCCATTGAGACACACTCTACTTATTGTCTTCTGACCAGCTGAGACAATACAGTGCATTATCATGCTGGAAGTAGCCATAACAAGATGAGTAAATTGGGGTCATAAAAGGATGCATGTGGTCAACAACAATACTCAGCAGATGCTGTGGGATTCAAACACTCTTGGTCGGTAAGAAGTGGACCATTGTTTGCCAAGAAAACATTCTCCACACAATTACAACACCAAAAGCAGCGACTCTGTCGTTGTAGGCCATCCAACTCTAAGTTTTTTTATGTTGTTCTTTTCTGTGTTGTAAAGCCTAGCGATTTAATTTATGGTTGATTCATTTGTCAGCTCAAATTAGTCTAGCCATCCTTCTTTTGACCTTTCTCATCAACAAGGAGTTTCTGCCTGCAGAACTACTGCTCAGTGGATGTTTTGGTATTTTACACTATTCTGTGTGAACTGTGTGTTCTAAAATAGCAAAACCGACCCAGCAAACATGTCAAACTCACAGAGATCACATTTTTCCTCATTCTGGTGACTGATTAAGAACATTAACTGGAGCTTTTGATTAAATAATTTTATGCATTTGCCATTTCCCCCTTGATTGAATGACAAAAATTGGATTGGATGATTGCATAAATTGGTGTGTCTAGTGAGAGTAAGTACACAAACAAGGAAATGGTGCCAGACTTCACATGTACAAAGCTACACTTTTCTGCGCTGGCCACTACTGGAAATCCAAATCATCTCTTGGTAACTGTGTGCAGATTGAGTGACCAGATGTCTGGCACCTCCTCTTGAGCATTTCAGTCTCCAAGAGACTTAAACGGCTGCCTGTCTTGTGCATACAGATTGCTTGCAAATATAAAAGTCTTGTGGCTATCCTTGGGAAATTCAGTTTCCATCTCAGTTTTAAGTTCTCTACCTCAGCTGTTATTCAGTCCATTAAAAATCCCAGAACCAATAAGCAGGCCACTAAGCGATACCACTGCAGGACATCCCAGATCATGACTGTACATAAATCGTGAAAATGACACACATAACCTGCTTATCCAAAAAACACAAGATCATCTATCTCTGTTCATACGTAGATATGGACTCTAACGTAGACAGCTACAGTCTTGGAACAGCTGTAACCTTGACAGAGTGACTCAATCTGGAGCCTTCCTACGATGCTGATTGATGATGTAATCCCTCAGCAGGTTACGCAGCTGAACTGAGCAGAGTGTCTAGCAAATAAACCTTCAACTACAGAGATGATTAAACGGAGAGGAATTCGGACAGGGTTAGAGACAGATTTACATTGACACCAAATAAATGTCTGTCCTTATTACACCAAGGTAAACCATAATGAGCAGGACCAGATTTACTGCACAGTTCCATGATGCCAGCACTACTGAGTTACGATAAAGGTCACAGTCAGATCACAGTCATGTTAGTGTTATCATTACTGAAGGCAGGACCACCAGAACACTGGCGACCAGCTGAAATCACATAGAATTAAAAACAAAAAACTCCGTCAACTCCAGAACCAACTTCAGAAAGACAGATAATGAATGTGTCTATAAACACCTATAAGTCATAATATTAAAAACACCTGCCTTATATTGCGTAAGTCTCTTATCTGCCAATAAAAAAGCTCTGTGTCATCAAGGCATGGAGTCTACAAGTCTTCTGAAGATATGCTGAGATATCAGGCCCCAATCAGGCGCAGATCCCTAGTCGGATTGAGATCTTGGAAATTTGGAGGCCAAATCAACACCCTGAACTGTACTTCATGGTACTCAAGCCATTCCTGAATAATTTTGCAGTGTGGCAGGGTGGATTTCTTTGCATTCAGGGAACACAGTCTTTATCAAGAACATTTAGGTAGGTGGTACATGTCAAAGTAACATCCACATGAATTGCAGGAGACAAGATTTCCCAGCAGAACATTTCCCAGAGCACCACACTGCTTCCGCCGGCTTGCCTTTTTCGCATATTACAACCTTGTGACATCTCATTCCCAGTTAATTGGACGCACATGCACCAAACCATCCTCATGATACAAAAAAATGTGACTCATCAGAACAGGCCACCATGTTTTATTGCTCCATGCTCCAGTTCTGATGCTCACGTGCCAACTGTAGGTGATTTCAGAGGTGGACACGGCTTAGCATGGGCTCTCTGACCAGGCTCTGGCCCCATCCACAGCATGATGAGGTGCAGTGTGTGCATTTTAACCAATTCGTGCTACAGTAGCTCTTCTGTGAGATTGGAGAAGACAAGCTAAACTTCGTTACCCACACGCATCAGTGATCCTTGCATGTTCATGACCCTTACACTCATCCTTCCTTGGAGAAATTTTGGTAGGTACTAATCAGTGCATACTGGAAACATCCGACAAGAGCTGCTGTTTTGGAGGCGCTATGGCAGAGTAATCTAGCCAACACGATTTGGCCCGCCTTAATGTCAGTCAGTCAGTCAGTCATCTTCTATACCGCTTTATCCTGTATTCAGGGTCGAAGGGGGCCTGGAGCCTATCCCAGGAGGCTTAGGGCACAAGGCACACATACACACACTCACACACCCATTCACACGCTACGGGCAATTTGGGAAGGTCAATTAACAAGGCGACAGTGCTAACCACTACACCACCGTGCCACCGCCTTAATGTCCTTCACACTTAAAATTACTGTTTACTTGCTGATAATATCTAATATACTGTCTCTAATATAATATCTAATATTTGAAACCCTTCAACAAGATAACCTGTGTTATATCAGTGTTCCTGTTTAATACGTATAATGCTGATAACTGTTTTTTTTGTTGTTGTTGCTGTTGTTGTTTTACCAAATGACTGTAATTTATCCTGTTTGACTTTTATAGTACAACATATATAATACACATACAGTATACATACAACTTCACCAAAAGGTAGGCTAATGTGAGGATTGCACTCTACGCACAAACCAGCATATCCAGAGCCAAAGCATTTGGTGCTCATTACAGTGTAATGCCTCCATATTGCCTTGTTGAAAAACAGCTACAGAAAGAGTGGTCTTCAGGGAAAAGATTAATCAGTGAGCACTTACTGAAATCAAGCCTAAAGTCCTAAAGTAATCATAAACACAGCAAGTGTTTACCCCTGTTATTGTGAAACAGTATGAGGGCTCAAAGCTACATGGATTTAAAGTTAAGAGGCTTTGACATAAATTAAAGAAGTCAAACACATCTGAGGATGGGAATAAATAAAGTATAGCTGAAGCGAAGTTTTGTATTCATGAAATACATTTTATAGACGAAAGGTTGTGTTATTATTTCCGTCCTGCTATAAAACTGCTTAATGAAAAGAAAATTTATTTAATCTGGCACTATTTTGCTGTTTGAATGTTGTTATTGCTTTATCACGTCTAAAACAATTACTACATTTTACACCACTCACATATTAAGCAAGCTGATATCTTACATTATATTATACTATATTATACACTTGTACAAAAATACAGTACATGCTTGCTTATATGCCAAAGAAGCATGATGTACTGTTTTTCCCATGAAGTATGCATCGTGATCCTAAAATTGCAATGCTGCCTCTGCCAAATAAAACAATAAGATTTAGGCTTAATTCCCTAAAAGTGTTTTAAGCGCATTTTTGGCTCCATTCGATGATGGTATTACATTGAAAATCCTGATACTGTATTTCTGCAAGTGATTGTTCCAGATAGAGGTTACACCATAAGACAAGCTGACAAGCCGACATGCAGGCACAAGACCTTTGTTTCATCTAAGTGTGGGTTTCTGGCTAATGCCTAGCAGCAAGGGAAAAAGCTAAACAGCTATTACTTTACCACACTGTCACTAATCACTGTTTATCTACCATCGGTAAGCCCAGAGTAAAATGACAGTCTTATCAACAGGACATAAAAATACTGCTAGAGTCCACAAATAGAATGTTATTGATCCGGCTAGAATATATCAGATCTAAATCTAAACACAGGCAACTTTTTCTAAACGCCATGACCCAAAGAAGCCTAGGGAAACACATTAAACCCACAGAGGAAGATAGAGATGAAACATTTGCAAGCATTCCAGCTCTAGACCTTCCATCTAGCGAGATTTCACGGGCGCAGTCGCGTCAGATCGGCGCGCTAGTCCGTTCTCCCTTATCTTCGCAGAACAGATGTGGCAGCTTCATGCCAATTCCCGCCTGCACAGGACGAGCCGCGCATCGTCATACGTCAGGTCTGATTTCACAGTACAGCCATCAGCCAAAGCCTCTTAAAGCTTAGAAATGAATCTGGCTCTGTGGATGTGCTTAAATAACTGTGAGCATTTATTTGGGGGAAAAGCTTCTGATTTCGTAATATTTCAGAAAGTTGTAGTGGGTGTGAAAATTTCTTTGCAGAACTTTAGGAACGACTGGATGCACAACGCTGGGATGATCCATTCTTTAAAGTTGGTAGGAGTTTGTTAGGAATATGTGTAATAAATGAGTAAATCATTTATATTCTGATATTTTACGCATACTGTACTAATCCAACCGCTCTGAGTTTAATGTTATTATCAAAGTTTTCTATGAACCCTAATAGTCTAAGGTGGGAGCGCAATTCAAAAATAAATTGTCATGACAATTAATGCTCAAAAGTCCTACCTTGGAGAATTTAGGGAAATTAGAGAAACCTTGAGAAATCAAGCCACTTTCTTAAGTGGGGAAAAAAATGGACCCTTCTCAGAAAGTGTCATTTGGTAGCAATAAGCTATCCAGCTAATACTATTGGTAAGTTTAGCCATAACATTAAACCATAAAACCATTTGCCCAATATTGTGTAGGTTGCCATTTTGCCACCAAAACACCTATGACCCCTTGAGGCATGGACCTCTGGGTTGTGCTGTGGTATCTGTTACTGTTAGCAGCAGTTCCTTTAAGCTCTGCAAGTTGTAAAGTGGGATCTCTGTGTATCAGACTTGTTTATTCAACGCATTCCTTGTTCTGATACTTTTCTATCATAGTTAGCAGTCACTATTTTTAGCAGTTTGTGCCACATTAGCTTTTCTCTGGGATCAGACCATAAGCCTAGCCTTTGCTTCTCACAGGCAGGTTCCCATGATCATGTTACCATTTACTAGTATACGAGGATAATCAGTGTTACTGTGATGTGGTGTTAATGTTATGGCTGATTGGTGAATGATGAAGCTACTTCCTCGAAACAACTAACTGTATGGTTAGTCCTGATGTTTGCTTATACAGTTCCTTCTTCATCAGTTCCATACCACACTAACTTCTCTGGCAACAACATCCAAAGGGCTGTAAAATGCAAAGATCTGTGCCAGAAATATGAGGTTCAAGCAAATTAAAGAAGACTTAAAAAACCAGCGAGTTTAAAATCCAGCGGCACCCACAGCAGTGGACTGACTCTAGAGGCAACCCTGTGTGTCACCAGCCAAAGATCAGACAAGAAGAAATGGACTTTTTTTTTGTGTGTGTTACCTACACCAGTCAGAAATACAGATTTATGAGCTGTAGCTGAATGCAGCACGAGGCTAGTATCCTGATACACATACTTTGGATACACACACACGCACACACACACACACACACACACACACACACACAAATGATAGCAGTTCAATGCAAAATATCATGAATATACGAGTGGAGAGATTCAGCTGATGTTCACATCAAACATCAGAATGAGAAATGGTGTGATCTCTGTGACTTTGCTCACGGCATAGCTGTTGGTATGACATGAGCAGATTTGAGTATTCCAGAAACTGCTGATCTCCTGGGAAGTTTATGCTCAATATTTTACACACAACCTGATGGTGCAAAAAAAGAAAATCAAATAAAAATTATTGAGTGAGTGACAGTTCTGTGAGTGGAAAGACACTGTTGATAAGAAAGGCCAGAGAAAAACTGTCAGATTGATTTAAACTAGGGCTGCATGATTTCATCAAAAATAATAATGTGATTAATTTGACACATAAAACAAATATATAATTTTGTATTCAAACCTATTTATCGAGCAAATAATAATTTCCTGCCTATGTGTATATTATCAGGTGGCACAGTGGCTTCGTGGTTAGCACTGTCTTGTAACTTCAGAGTCTGTGTCCGATTCCCGCCTCGGGTCTGTGTACATGAAGTTTGTGTATTTTTCCTGTTTGGTGAGTTTCCTTCAATAGTCCAAATACACGCAGATTAGGCTATTTGACATTCCCAAATTGCCCGGAGTGTTTGTGTGTATGCCATGTACTCTCCCTCGTAACCTAAGTCTCCTGGGATAGGTTCTAGGCTCCTAGTGACCCTGTACACAGGATAACGTGGTACAGACGATGAGTGAGTGAAATTTTGTGATTGCCTAATTGCACAGGTCCATATTGCGATTTCAATATTTATGCGATTATAATCTCGTTTTTTAACCGTAGTGAACAGAAAAGCATCTCAGCATGCAGAAAACATTAAACGTTAAGCTGAAATACCAGAAGACCACATCAGTTACGGTTTCTATAAGTCTAGAACAAGCATATACTTTAAGGATATAATGTGCACCCAAAATGGACAAATGAAGATTATAAGACATGTCATCCGATATTGTCTTCTACTGTACACATTTGTTTTTGAAGATCTTGACCTGTATCTGCATTATCTAATGTTAACTCATGGTGCTGCGTTCATGTGACTGTCTGACGAGCAGGTGTGCCAAGGTTTCTATTAAAGTGGGTGGGTTTAATGTTATTTCTACAATATGAAATTAACAATGTGGAGAATTATATACTACCAGTTAAACGTTTTGTCACACCTTCTAATTCCATGGTCTTTCCTGATTTTAATTTTTTTCTACACTGCAAAACAGCAACAACAACAAAAAAAGTCCTCCAGAAGTCATACAAAATTTTGAATGCCTTCTGCGTTGTTTGTTATATGTGTCTGCTACTTAAGCTCTGTAAAGCCTTCATAACGGCTCTAATCTGAGGTGAGGTTAAACAGTGATTTTTGAGGCTGGTAATTCTAAGTGAACTTCTCTGCAGCTGCCTTGGTCTTATTTTCCTGGAATGACCTTCATGAGAGCCAGTTTCATTATGGTGCTTGATGGGTTTTGCAAATGCATTTGACAATACTGTTCTTGGAAGAACTATTACACAACAGCCGACCTTCGCGTCTTTAAAATAACTGACTGTTGTTGTTGTTGTTTAATTACCTATTACCATATGTTTTATTTCATAGTTTTGAAAAAATAATAAAATTAATCCAGTATGTTCTAGAATGTGTGCGTGTGTGTGTGTGTCCAAACCTTTGACTGGTACTGGTGTGTGAAAAACAAATGCTCTAAAAAGTCTTACTGGAAAGTACCGATATCGATATCGAAAGTATCGGGTATCAAGCCCATGGCGTGTTCTTTTCACGCGCGCTTTTGATCTGTGTCTCGCGCGCGGTGTCGCGTGCAGACCGGTCTGACAAGACACCTCAGGCTGTTCTCCAAACAACACTCTGTAAACTAGCAGCGAGTTACAGAGTTCAGCTATAGTTAACAACCATGTGCTGGGACAGAGAAAAACTGTTACTCAAGAACTGCGGTTGCATTACAATCTAGCAAAAAAAAAAAAAAAAGGCTCAGGCTATCTGACGGTATGAAGGAAGGTAGGTCGGTCAAGTTAGCTAATAAAGTCAGCTAGCTAACTACAAGAGTTAAAACGCTTAAAGAAAACATATTATTTATTGTGAAAACAAACCTGGTTAACTAAACTGACTTCACTGGCTTTAGTGACCTACAGTACTAGCAGGTGTCGGTGTGGGATGAGCAGCAGCAGCAACAACAATCACTCCACACAAACCTCGGACTGACGGATAGAACAGTTTCTGTAGCAGTTTTAGGAAGGAAAGTGAAGGAAATACTAGGCAGGACAGTGTATATTATGTTTGATAACATTTTTAAAAAGGTTATACACCGTCTTCATGCAGTGCTCGCTGTGACGAGAGAGAGAGAGCAGTCCCTAAAAACAAAAATCACTTTCTCGTTAGCAGAAATTAATAGATTTTAGGGATTTTCATTTCATCTTTGGAACAAGTTACCTATTTAATATAGTCTAAATATTCCTAATACAACAATATAGCCTAAATATTCCTACCATATGCATAAGTATGAGTACATATTTACCATCAGTGGTAGGTGTTTTGCCTGCCATGTGGAAGGCCTGGGTTCGATTCCAGCCAGTGCCCACACCCCAGCCACTGGATACAGTGCCGGTCCCAA
>JAOTQY010000040.1:7058320-7072925 GCA_026413445.1 Dolichallabes microphthalmus
TTGGGCACTGGCTGGAATCGAACCCAGGCCTTCCGCATGGCAGGCGAAACACCTACCACTGAGCCACCAGTGCCCCATATAACATATATATGAGCATTAGAGTTATAAAAAACTCTGATTCATTCAATTTTTCCACTTTTCCGCAATGGCACATTTGATATCTTAGGCATTTAACCTTTTCAGGTTCGCTTCGGTGCTGCCTGGCTAATGTAGTTAAGTCTTTTCCATTAATAAATTTTATAACTGCATCACTGAGGAAAAAAAATCTGAGCATGTTTAAATAAAAGACAAGCTATCTTGTCTTTATAAAATTTCTCTTGTCATGCGATTATTCTACTGTATAACAAAGAACACTATTAGTTTAATTCAATTAATTTTATTAAGAGTTTAAAAATAAGTTTACTTTAGTCTCAATTATGAAAGTGTAATTAAACTGTGAAAAAAATGGTAATACTATAATTTCACACTTAAATGTGTACAAATGGACTGTTACAATTTATTTAAAATGAGATTGAGTAATGATATTTCACACATCTATGGAAATATTTGGCTAAGCATTTATAGACTACATTAGCTCTCTTAAAACGCAAACCAAAATAACTCATTAGGAGGGGCATTGAAGTCAAGCCAGTGATGGTATGTCTTGTAAAAAAATATTTTTACATTTATAGAAGAATTCGGCTCAGTCCGGAGATGAGACTCCTAGAGTTCCTGGGAGGCCAGCGTTACATACTGTATGAACATGGCTCTGATGTACTGAGAAAAACTTTCTATCTTGATGGTATCCAAGCACTAGTGAAACCGTGGGATAAGTGCATTAGTGTAGCAGGAGATATTTATAGAGTAAAAACTCACTTTATTTCTCTATCTCTATTTACTAGTTTTAATACAGAACCCCCAACTATTTTAGCCATAATTAGTGATATTGGGGTCAAGAGAAAATAATGTAAATGAGATTGCTTTGTTGCACTATGTTTACACAATACTCCTAATTATTTAAAAAGGTTATATGATTTTGCATGTCTTTGTGCTTCTCCAGACCCGTGATTGGTTTCTCTTAGCGCGTTCAGAGACTGAGTATCGTTCTGCATCCAGCGCATTTTCCTACTACGTCCTCCAGTCTTCAGCTTCCCTCTCTCTCTTACTGAAACCTGTCGTTACAAGAGAACTAATGCTGCCCTGCAATATGCCTGTCTCAAGCGTGGAGCCACCCTTAAACACACTCAATATGGTGGAGGTACGCTCCCCTTCCTTCATTTAATTACAAAATATGCAAACACAAACATGGGTCAATATTTAAATGATGTGGCTTCAATTTATAGGCACCTGACTCCAGCCAAAACACTCACAGATTGGGAGGTATGTGAAGTGCTCAGGTAGCACTGAAGTAGAGAAGGTGTACAATAATGCCATTGCTGTAAGCTAACAAGCTAATTTAACAATGGCTACAGTAGAAAGCCATTGAAATGTTCCTCATTTTAAGTAATGGAAATAAACATAATAAATGACCCACCCACCTCCTACATATATTTAACTTCCATACAGGCTCGGGAATATTCCTTCACTTCATCTTTTAATCGCGTAGTTCACAGATTGTGTAACCAAACACTTATTAGGAAGTAAAACTTCCTAAATGAGGAGAGTAGGTTAGTTTGTTAATTACCGTACAATAAGCACTGTAGGCCCGAGTGCCAATGTGTGATACCTTATTTGCCTATACATGAGTAATGTAAATATAAAAATATATTTATATATAAAGTCTCCAACTAGTGTAGTTCTAATCACAATTAAACGGATACGTTATAGAATGTCTAAAACAGTAAACTAATAACTATGCATAGTGACATTTTAGGTATTTTAGTCTAAACAAAAACTTTGTCATTTCAAGGAAACACTGTGACCTTGAATGGATTGCTGTATGAGCTTTCATAATATGGTGCATAATGTAACTGTTTTGTGTTCTTCCCTGTAGTAATGTTGGTAAATGACTCATAAAATACTGTCATTTTTGGGTTCTAACATCCTGTTCCTGCCTGTGTCATTTCCCCTTCTGTGATAAATGTCCATCTCCACAAAACAAAACAAAAAAAAACTTTAGAAACTTTAGAGTTTAGTGTGCTCCTGAATCTTTCAGCAGATCACTCAAATAGTTATGTTATGTCAGGATATTTATTCCCTCATCTATGGCAGCAATAATATTTTTATTTTTTATATATATGATTTGTTTTTTAGGTCTGAACAACATATTTGTTTGCGAGTACATTCCTTAAACACCACTATCCCCCCTAATTTCCATATTCTTTGTATTCTCTCTATATGATAATATCATAACTACCAAAACACAGAGATTTTCCAAATCGAATGTGGATTTTGCTAAATGTATGCCATTCCCCCCGCCCCCCCCCCTTTTTTTTTTTGTCCCAGAGGTGTCTGGAGCAACTGGAGATGGATCCTGTGTTTAACCCTCTCTATCTGGGCAGTAATCTCTACATGTACCTGAGGATGCGAGGCCTGCTGTCTCGCTCCTATGGCTCTCGCCCTCAGAGCCAAGGAAGAGGTCAGCGTCGAGACACAAACCGGGCAGCAGAGGGCTCCACACCTCGGCAGGTCAGACGCACTACAGAAGTGCTCTCTTAATGTTAAACTCAACATGGACATACTTGTCTCTTTTTAATGCTACACAAGGCTAAACAAACATGTTTTATCTAAATATGCTGATCATATTTAGATAAATATGATCAGCATATTTCATCATATTGTTAAGTTTCCATAAACACCCTAAAGGAAGACTGGTACTGCTGTTGTAACCTACGAGTGCTTACATGAGAATTTCAACAATTTATTCATTATTTTTTAATTGACTTGAAACTCATGACACACCCTGTAACATGCTGTTTGTCTTTAAAGAACATAAATACTGTAAGTAGTATCGTTACATAATATTAAAATCTAGTGAAACAAGAACAAGCAGGAAATATTTTCTTTAAAAAAAATGTAAAAAGGGGTATGCAGATTTCCAACAGATTTAAAACTTTAAGATACAGTATAGTCATTTTTTATTCCCCTAAAGTTGTGTGGAACATTTGTGATATTGAACAAATCCTTTCTTCTGAAAAACTCTCTAAAAGGAGAAATGATTCAGAGCTTAATTTACAGCTACATTTGACAGAAGAATTCTTGAAAGCTTTCTGTTTCGCATAAATGTTTATGAGCTACACCAAAGGCTTCCTTTCACAATGTTTTGAGCAAACAGGTTTCTGTTCTTTTTTTAGTATAAGGAAATGTGTTGTCTTTCTCCTGTCTTTTGTCCATAACCTTTGATCATACTCCATGGAGGTAAATAGAGATCAAGCTGAAAACTGTGCAGTCATTTTTAAAACTAATAATGGAAAATATTAACACATTGTGTTGTTTATATTACTATTATTACTATTACATTCTCCTACAGTATTAGAATTATACAGTCATTCTGGATCTTGCCAAGTATTTGCAACCTACAGTAGTTCAATCACAAGCATATCTAACAGCCTTTTATTGAGACAGTGAAATTTATTTAGGAGCTGAATATGCCTTTTTTTTTATGTATATAGTTGCAGCAAGGTCGTGTCAGAGCCATGGTTGCTCCTCTGTCATCTGCACCCCCAGCCAAGATGTCCCGCCCCCCTCTGACCCTGAGCCGTTCACGACACCTTGACCCCTCCCCTTTGCTTAGTGGACAATGACGTGGATAATGATCTTCTAATGATGATGTGAGAGCGCTACAGTACTTGAGTAGTGAGCTATGAGTTTCGGTTTGGTATGTATGTATACCTGGCCCACATTAGCATAAAAGGGCATACCACACCACAGTGCACTGCAGACCCAGACTTCTATTTGTAGCCCTGAATCGTTTCCAGTTCTAACTTGAGCTGTTTCTTTCTCTGCAGCAATTAACTGCTATCACAAAATACCTTCAGATATAAACAGACATAAGTAGCTGAAGCCAAATTCTAAAGATAGATGATTTGTGTTCATTCACTAGTCAGTGCTTAGTATTCAAGTACATCGCAAAAGCATGTGGGGGAAAATACACAAGCATGTTCAATTTCAAAACGTTATATCAAATCAGTATTGCAGACAAGATGACTTATCAATACTTAAAAAATTCCTAAACACTACAGTTTGCAATGAGTCAGTGATTAAACAGGTTTTTTGGTTATAAGAGGACAATATGGCAGCCATAGAGTACAGCACACTTCCAGCTGTTTGTGTCTACAGCTGTTAAACATTAGAGCAGATAAAATGCCTCATTCTTTGCAAAAAGACTGGGAAAAAAGATTATAGACCATTTTAATGCCCCTAGATGGTAGGAAAGCATGAAATAAAGCATGAGAGTGGACTGTCTCGCGCTGAGAAAGAGAGGGTCTCTTTCTATTGTAACGCTACGCAGCAATATAGTTTGGAGTGGATAGAAGGGAATGAAATGGTTTACGGAACTGAAGTGATGTCAAGGCCATGGCATTACTCAATGTCACTGTCTGACTGAGGCCCATCTGAGCTGCTTCATTAACATTTCCGCCATTCCACCCACCCAATGCCGCCTACACCAGTGACACTCTGACCTCATTTTGGGTTTAGACATTATGCAAAACCCCTCACAAATAAGAAGCTTTTTGCAAAAAGTTCTTCCTCTCCGTTTCCTGTTTCATATATTATTTTGAAAAGGCCTTAAACATTTAAAAAGCAAGGGTTTTTTTCTGATTGTATTACTTGAAGGTTTTGCCCAGACTGCTTTCACATCTGAATCTACCTAATGGCATAACCACGTGTTCTCTCTTGGGCCAAATCGCATGTAGATTTGTAATGTCTGTAAAGTGTTACTTAGACTCCAAGTCAAAGTCCACAATAACCTTTTTTTCCACATAGAAGTAATTCTACAAAATTAACTAAAAGCTTACAGAATCTGGGCATTTGTCCACATGAATAACAGGCATACGAAGGTGTTTTATGTTTAAGAGTCTCATACCACACTATTGAGGAAAGGAGGTCAGTGCATTAATGCTTCTGTCTTGAAGGTAATTACTGTTCGGTTGAAATGTTGTCATTTAATAAAAATTACTTTATGTAACTTGTTTAAGACCCAATACTTCAAAGCCAGTAAATGTGTTGAGTTTTTTTCCCCTCATCCAAGCAGTTTAGTTTAATTTACACACAGACATACATACATCCTACTTAGTTCATCTATTTTGTCTTGACCTGTGTGCAAGTGTGTGGAAAGCTAGAAACAGTGGTTTGGCGAAGACAAGAAGTTTCCATAAATAGGAATGATTAGTTTCTGGCAGTACTGTAACAGATTTTTCATGAAATTTTCCAGCTTTCCTGTTGTTACTTACAGAACATCCTGTAAGTATGACCTTTTCCAAAATGTATACGTAATATTTATTTTCTCCCTCAGCATATCTTTATTGTAAACATAGCGATTAGTAACAATTTCATGGCATGTTTAACACCCTTTTTTTTGTCTTTTTGTCACTAAAAACCAGGCCCGATATATTTTATTTACAGATAAACATGATAAACATATAGACTCAGTCAAATATCTGAGTTGAAATAAAAGGATAAAGGAGACAGTTTAGTAATCAAAAATATATAATTTGCTTATGATAAGCACTTTCATGCACCAAAAGTACTTCTGTCGGACAATTCAGTAAGCAGCAAAGGCACACTTCTGTTTTTTTTTTTTTTTTTTTACCACTACAGTTATGGAGGCATACAACTGAGGTTGAAATGAAAACAGAAACTGTAGATTTTAGAAAAGGAGAACTCAAGCTAGATGAGATATCCATCCCCTGTGTAGCTATTTTTATAGACTGGGAAATGCCAATACTGTTACCACTGAAAACGTTTCCAATTAAATTGACACAAATTAAACATTTGGTTCTGCAAAGATGGCAGGAGGTACTTTCATTTCCCAAGGGAACTGTGGAATGTTTTTTGGGTCACAATAACTGCACTCAAATCCAGAAAAAAAGCTTGTCTTGGTAAATGCAGATAAAGATGTGTAACCAGTTAAGCAGATTGGCATGGTGATCACATTTACATCATGTATTATAAGTAAGTTCCCTCTTTTAAATTGAACAACAGAACTATGATACAGCGTAAGGTGTAGGGAATTAGGCATACATGTTAGTGTGACCAAGTACTCACTAACTCTGCGTTTGGGGCACGTTTATAAATGTGTCAAAAGGGATGGGGGGAATTATAGAGTTGATGACTTTAATGGCATCTTAATGAATCCAAAGTGGTGCAGTGGATAGAGCTGCTCCTTTACAGCTCCAGGGTTCCCAGTCTGCCTTTGAACTCAGGTTACTGTGTGTGTCTGCACAAATTCCCATTCCACCTCTCAGAAATGTGGCAGTAAGTGGATTGGTGTTGATAGATCAGTATGTACAAGTATGGAGGTGCGTGATGCTCCGTGATTAACTAGGGGGTATTCCTGCCTCATGCCTGTGTTCTTGGAATAGGCTCCAGGTCCACTGTGACCCTGACCAAGTTGCTGAACATGAATAAATAAGTGAATGCAATCACAACTATCACTTTGCACATGCAAATGTTCAACTATCTAAATGTGTCAACTTATACAGAGTATATTCATAGGACAGAGGAAGTTGTATAATTGTACTTTTGTTAAGAACAGACTTAATTCAGGGAGGTCATTTAGAATGAAAAGGTACTACATTTTGTCCTAGGAATCCTATAAAGGACAGGGTACTGCCTGCTTTTTAGATGAGGAAAACAGCATCCTAAAAATGCACAACAATGTGATGAATAGATCAGATTCTGGCAGGCCAAGAGGCTGGTCATTGAAGAAAAACGTCAGACAGTGGAAGAAAACACAGAGGAGGGGAGAATGAAAAGGAAAGAGTGAAGGGGTGAACGAGAGACAAAAACAGGACTAGGAACAGCCTGTACCTTCACACCGAGCCAGACACACACAGCTCAACGTAGCCAAAATTCTAGCCATTTAAATTAAAGCTCTTTTCTTTTTTTAAAGCTGGTTAATATTCACTAAGCATCAGGCTGCTTTTTTAGATTTTCTGGCATTCCTCAATAGCCGCTTCAGTAGGACAGAATAGGGGGACGATGAGAAAGAGGTGGAAAAAAAAAGTATTTGGAATGATTCTCCAACTTGAGGAAACAAAACTAGTTTTGGGACAAAAATATTTCTTGAAATAGAAAGTATTATGAGGTTCTGAAAAATCTTTTATTATCATCACATAACATCAACAGCACAGCTGTTTTTGACTTACGCCCACACATACACATAGCAAGTGATTAGTAAACTGCTGCATTTAAAATCTCCGTAGAAAAAATATGTAGGTGTGCATTGATCGTTCATATGGTCTATTATTTTCGACTCTCCAAAGGTGAATTGGAAAGGTGAAGACAACGGCAGATTCCCTTGTCTGGCAGTTCAAATTTCTGATATTTAACGGCTTAACCGCCTTTAATATACTGTACAAGTCACAGACTCGGTATGATTCACTAAGAAGGAGAAACTGGTAAAAGATGTGCAAAATTGTCATAGTATAAGACTATGTGAGTAACTCACATACAATAAATTCTGCAAAATTTGTAGTTTCATTGTCCTTCCCAAAGAAAAGAACTTTGTGTCACTGAATCGATCACAGTGCATTGTCTAGGGCGCCAGTTGTCTATGACACTAACCTGCACACGTGTCTGGTTTTCCAGTTACTGTAGTAATCCCAGATATTACAGTGGCACAGAACAATACCACAGAAAGCCTGTGATCATTTAAAAACTATGGTGTCTTTAGAAAACTATTTCTAGAGTGCATTTTGACTGCTTGGAAAGGCTTGCAGGATCGAATCAGATATCACCCAAGTTGTCATAGATGATGTCTGGGGGACGCAGGGCAGAGTGCCATGCTGTTGCTGGGGGCTTATGCTTAGACACTTTACTATAAATCTCAGCGTTCTTCTCTACTTTTCCCCCACCAGTTACTTCATTTCCGAATCCTTCTCCAACAGCATAATATATACTGCTGCTATTGTTGTTGTTCAGGTTAGCTCCAATTTTACTTTGGGTTGGTGGAAGTGGCTCTTTCCTGGGAAGGGCTCCCTTCCCTGGTTTGGGTGCTGTGAGAGGCTTGGGACCTTTAGGCTTAGCCACAGCTGATTGTAGATTTGTCTTGGCCAAAGGAGGGGCACCATAGTCATCCATGTTTGGATTGTAAGCCACTTCATGGACCTGAGGTTCTTCAACTCCCCTTGATTTCCAGGACTGGCTATCCAGACGTGCCTCATCATACAGAGTGGTGACTGGCTGGATTCCTGGAAGACCTGCTCGTCCTTCAGGCTCATCATAGATGTGCTCTGCCCGGGTTACATCAGGAGGACGCCTGTTGCGGGTTTCAAGCGTCAGTCCTCCTGTTCTTGGAGTCAGGTCAAGTGTGACTCTGTCATAAAGATCAGCATAAAAAGGTTCGTTCTTGCTGCCTCCACCTTCATCACCAAGTGGACGATGCCAAGGGTTTTGCATTGGTGTAGGTTTAATGCTGTCTACAGGGTCAGAATAAAGACATTCCCCTAAAAGATTGGGCAAACGGACAGAGTCAGCAGGTTCAGAGTACAGATTCACTTGATCGTCCATTACACTTTTTGGTCCACGAGGCAATGTGCTTGGAACTGGAACTGGAGGCTCTGGTAAGGTACGCCCCTTAAGATTTTTACTTTCTCCTTCCCTTCGGCCAATGACTCCATCAGCAGACCCAGGTTTACTGCCACCGGAGTCTCCATCTGTGTCTCGGCTCATTCCGTCGGCGATCGCAGCCCGGATCTGTTGTAAAGCAGGACTGTCCCCATCGAACGACGAGGTCTGATTTTGTTCCTCAGCCTGAGCCTTCTGCTCCCGTATGGCACCCTCCACAATCTGGAAGATCTCGTTCCCCTGCTTTGTCTCAAAGGTGAAGTTGCCTGGGCCAGATTCACAACGTCGCCCAGACTCAAATGAGAACATCACCTGCAATAAAGATAAGCAAAAACAAGTAACAATGATTATACTTTCCAAATGTACCTGTAAATTCTCATTTTAATTGCCTATATCTTTTGACCCAAACAATATATACAGTACTCTGCAAATGTCCTGAACCACCCCACATTTCTTCATATTTTGCTACCAAAGAGCCAGACTTTCTTGTATTTGAATGTTTTTGTATGTTTAAGCCACATTCAAGCATAAAAAAAACATCTAATGTTTGAGTGGGAAACAGGTGGAGATAATGGCAGATGATCAGGGCAGTGATTAGTATATTGCTGAGTCCTAAATCCTGAGTGGCTGGAACAGACAAGAGGGGAAATGAGGTTGCTGCTGATGTGACATAACCAACCGATTTTTTAAAATGTACCTTTGGGCACTTTGCAGCCTGAACAGTAAAACATTTTATTCACATTTCTTTTATTTAATGTACATCATTTAATTTAATATGAATCATTTAGGTGTTTACTCAAGACTTTTGAGAGTACTGTATAATAGGAATCAGCCATTCAGGAGGAGTTGAACTGGGGTACTTTTACACAAGGTGCCTCTTCAGTGCAATGCTGAGCTGATACAAATACTTTTCTAGTGAACACTCATTATTATATACTGAAACTATAAAGCTTGTCTGTCCGCTTAGGAGAATTAGCACATGTTTATTTAGATCTGTGATAGATACCAAAAAACTTGATTCCAGTCACCTAGACCTGCCCCTCTACCCACACTTGAGGGAGAGAGGAAGGCTAGTTTCCTGTATCAACCGGTTTCTATGGTAATGACAGGAAGCAGAGATGGAAACAACAGTGGCCTCAAGTTCCTGCTTTAGTAAAAGGGTAGATGTCACCAGAAATAAGGGCTGAGAACCACAAAAGTATTTCTGGTGCACACTATGTGTGTCTATGCATTAAGGAATATGTAATTTTTCTTTTTTTTTAAAGGAAAGTGAAACATGATTCAAGGCCTTGTGTAAATCTATATAAAGCCACACAATGGCCCTGTATCTTAATGTAAAAGATAAGAACTCACTCGGTCTCTGCCGTATCGCCGCAGCAGTTTGTAGGGCCACACCAGCAATGTCTTCTTCATCTTAGGCTCCTTCAATATCAGACTCTCTCCTTCTGCTTTTAGCCAGTAATTACCAAGTAGACCACAACGTTCGGATGCTTCTGTTCTTTGGACACTTACCCAGAATTCATTGACTGTAAAGTACAAGTACAATACATTATTACAGCCTGGCTTAACTACGGGCCAGGAACAGCTGTGATAATGGGAACAACTTAACTTGGAACAAATGCTGCCCTAATACAACACTGCAGTTTTATGTTTTTTTTTTTTTTAGTAAGTGGTCTGAAATACATTAATGTAAAATAAATAAATAGTAGCTATTAACACTGCATATGATGCAGGTTCATGTCTAATTCATCTAATACAAAATCAGATTGAAATTAAAATTTTAGGCAATCTTGGTTAAGGGTAGTAAAAAAAATAACAAAAATAACCTAGTACTCCTACACACTGAAGATATGACTGAGTGTACACCAAGACTGCAAAGTCACAAGCCTCTTAATATCAAGTGTCACAGACACACACACACTCTTTGAGGAAGTCACAGGTGCCCTTATGAAAAACAGAAGTATTAATAACCTCTATTTCCCTAAAAAAACTCCTGTTCAAAGAAAGACACCGAGGCTTTCGTAAATTGGGATATCTTTATCTCTCTCGCTCTCCCTCACTCTGTCTGTCTCAAAGTTATCTGTTGAATGCCTGAGATTCTGTGCTACTCTGAGAATTTGTGCTTACTTTTTTCTTTTACCCAATCAAGTTAAACTAGAGGCGACAGAGGCAGCCTGCCATTGCAAAGAAGGCAGTCAACAAGTGCATGTGTGTGTGCATGTGTGTGACATTTCTGTCACAGCAAGGAAGCAGCGCTCTCCTCTATAGTTTCTAGTGTAAACACATTAAAAGCAAAATTTTTCCAGAGCTGTGTGCCTGACATGTGACCAGAGGAAGTGTTCTTTGTATGGTATATGAGGCCCATTTTGCCTTTTCTATTCCATGGTTATGGTTTCAGTTCAGCAAAAAATATAATATACCCAATTTGACCCTCAGACATAGTGGATCATGTTCCGTGTCTAAAATATAACTACTGAGCCAAACTAAATCTTTTGCCGACAGTGAGTGATCATTCTGAGTGATGAAAAAACAAGCCAAGACTGACTGTGCTACCACCGGGCAGGAAATGATGTCACAAACATCCTTGTTTGGGATCTTGTGTATCAGAGACAAACATAATTCATATCTCTGTCTCCTGCCTGTAATGATGGTGACTTTATTCCAAAGCACACAGGTAATCAAGAGTTTGATAAAATCTCTCTCATTGACATTACTATCGAAGTCAGTTAAAAAATAAATAAATAAATAAATAAATAAATAATTATCAAAGGCTTCTAAAAACATGAAACTCTGGCTAGAATCAGCTGAAAAACCGGTCATTATGTAACATCAGAAAAACAAAAAGACTTAATCTCAAACAGACATCTCTGCTTTTGCCCTGCACTTTTTGTCATGTGCATGATTTGTTTACAGAAGAAAGAATCTTAAAATGTCGTTTGTCCATTTTATTACCTTCCTCTCTGGAGTAATAGATCATGTTCTCAGACATCTTAAGATTCTGTTGTCCGTTCGAGTCCATACTGCTGAAAGTTCCACAGCCTCCCTGAAAGAAAGACAAAGTAAGTTCGAGTGCGAAAGAGAAAGAGATGCTGAGTGTGCAGTGTCGTCCTTTTGATTCTCATAAAGGCTCAGATAACTTTTTGCCTTTGGAAATTCCCAGCATGTGTCCGGAACATGCTTAGACGTTCCCTGTTCATTCTGAATCTGTACACAAACAACCTGGAACAACATCCTGCATTTTTAGTCCTTTATAATTATTTACTTCTTAAATTCTTCAACGAGTAGCATTTTACACTTATTTAAGCCGAGTGCTTCGATCATTAATGAATACCCTTTAACAATGGGCACATTTGGCATAACGGTAATAAAGCCTAATTTATTTACATACTTCAATAACATGAAAATTATATGCCTCTCTTCTGACGGTACACATGATAGCATCAACGATGGTGCAACTACTGACATCTGTACAGGAAACATAATACAACACATTGCTGCCATAATTCAATTCAAGTTACAAAAACAGCATAGATGATAACTGTTGAAGTGTATATACATTTTTTTGGGTCTCTCTGTATATACACAAACAAAGAGATACACAAACACAATATATATGAAACAATCTAATATCAGCTTTCATTTTGGAATATGGTGAAGTGTGACTCTGTGGCCCCACTGAGGGCCAGGCCATGTGAGAGTGGGATTATGAAAACCATGCTTTATCTCAGGTTGAGAGTTCTCACCTGAAACGCAATTTCACACATCTTCTCCACCCACTCGTTAGTGACTTGCTTTTCGGCTGCAAACACATGCATTTTATCGTTGGTCTCTACACAGAAGGCGGACATGTTCTCTTTAGGACAGCTTTCGGTGACGGCAGGAAGGATGCTGATGCACTCTGACAGACGGATGATCTTTTTATCGAGTTTCTTCGTGCTGGGTTTTTCAGTGCCACTGCCCGCACAGTCGAAGAACTCGAGGCGTGCAATGCCGTTCTGACTCGCCGGATACAGCACAAACCAATTTTTTTTCCATTTCTGAAAACAGAGTGAGAGGATTAATAAGAAGATGAAGAGATGATTATAGTTCTTTGAGGCAGTTAAGACAGTTAGCAAGGGAAGAAGGGTTTGGCAGAATGTCAATGTTTCGGCTTAGGACATGCAAAGATGTATGTATACACACACACACACACACACACACACAGTAAAAAGAATTAGGCATGATGAATTACACCACTTAAACAGACAGGCTTTTCAGCTATTGTTTAGGCAAAGGAGAAAGTGATTTGTGACACCCTTTACTAGAAGATCACAACATTGGGTCATGAATGTTAAACTTTCTGTTGGACTCAGGATTATCATAAATCATCTGAACTCTAAAAGTCCTTTTTATACACAATGACTTGAGGCTGGACCTGCAACGTTCCATCTTTTTTACACCCCCAAATAGCTTGGCACTGTTTAGCAATACAAGCATAAGAAAGAAATCTTGCATACATCATAGCATCTTTATTTTTAGCGTTAGGGTGACTATTCTGAGGTTATCAACCCTGCTGCCAGTGAGCACGAAGGCCTGTCCTCCACATTCACAAAAAGGGAAGAAAAGCTGGGTGATTGTGTGCATAAACAAAGTGACCAAGGATACTTGTACTGTATACTATGTGTGTGTTTGTGCGTTTGTATAACAGTAATATAGCTCACCACAATACGTTGCCTATTTGCATATGACATTCACCCGGACTGATAATGTACTAATATTACAATTTGTGTTTAGTCTTTGCTCACTTCGTCTCTTCACCACATTCTCTGTTCGCTTTCTTAACATTACTCTATTTCTGACTATTTCCAAAAGTATTTTTTCCCCCATTATCTTTATGGAAAGAAAATGTCAAAATGAGGCATGTTATTTACTAAACTGTGGGTTTATCAACAAAGGCATTATTTCCGTCAGTTAAAATAAATAAAATATAAATACCATTAGGTAATTGGGCTTGTTGTAAAATGCAAATAAGCCATGTTACAGTTCTGAACAAACAAGTTATACGTTACACAAGTGGAAATTAGAAATACTACAGTACCAGGCTATGTGATGTGGACAAAAATAGTATTTTCATGCTATAGTATAGTATAAATAGTATTGTCATGCTACATGTGGTCAGTGTCTGTCAGAAACCTCTGACATACTTTTCACGAAATGAAAAAAAGAAAAAAACTGCAGACAGTATGAGGATCCAATGGAGTTACAAGATTTAGTCATAAGCTCCTAATACTCTTCACTGGTGCAGACAGATGTAAAGAGTGACCAACAACATTGTTTTATGAAAAAAAAAAAAGAACTAAATATCGACGATGTTTCTTGTACTATGATTAAACTAACTGGTGAAGTAGTGATGTATTATGATTAATATTGGCCTGTATCCATTTAATTGAACACTTCTAATACAGTCTTTATTGGTTTTTATCATGGCAAAGCCCCGTTTTATTCAACAACCCACAGATTTGTTTCCAGGAAACTCAGAGGCTGGTCACAATGACCACAGAACCAAATAAAGAATAACTGTGGTTTGTTTGAAATAGGCAGCTGGTAGTAGGACAAACATTTTATACTTATACTATAGACATTCATTCCAAACACAATCTGCATCACTTTATATTGTGGTGACATACATACATTTTAATTCATTTTGAACAAGGGAAAAAAAAATACAGGACTTTTTTTTTTTTCATTAATTATTCATTTTAACCTCTAATCAACTGCTTCTTCTACTTTGTAATTGCTTTTATATGTAAAATGTTAAAATTAGACCCACTTAATATATATATATATATGTTGTTGATCTTTCGGCTGCTCCCGGCAAGGGGTCGCCACAGCGGAATATCCAGTCCGCACAACAACT
>JAOTQY010000040.1:7121968-7136273 GCA_026413445.1 Dolichallabes microphthalmus
GTACCCGGAGGAAACCCACCAAGCACGGGGAGAACATGCAAACTCCATGCACACAGAGACGGGAATCGAGCCTTAAAGAGAATTTAATGAAATATAATTTAATAAATAATGATATAAAAAAATATTTTAGTAGTGCTGTGCTGTGGTTTGCATAGGTGTGGCACATCCTTATCTAACATCCCCCCTGTGATATGTGTGCATGTTTGTATGTGATAACATTCCAGTAATTCTCACGAGTGGGTTATTCGTCGTGTGGATGTGTCAGTGTGCGCATGGATGAATTTTTAGGTTCACATATAGTAGTGAATTTAAGCTGCAGGGATCAGTAAAGCAATATAATGAAGGAATAAGATCACACAGAGTTTCAAGTTAATTGGAATTCATTAATTTCATTAATCCATAGAAACCCCAGGAAAATACTTCAGGCTGACATTGGTCTGTTTAGTGTTGAAAGTTTTTTTCTTTCATCATTAGGGTGTTGAAGGCAGATTCAACAAGTGGTTTAGAAGAGATTGTAAGAGAATGTTCATTTGCTGATATGAAGGTGTAAAAAGCCATTATGCAGTCTATAAACACTTTCACATGGTGTGATAAACCCAGTAGCATATCAGTTTTAAAGTGGCAGAACTACAATAAAAATATGGGCTAGCCAGAAAAAGATCATCACTAAACTAAAGAAACGATCAAGAGCTATTGTGTGTGCATGCATGTGTGTGGGTGTGAGGGACTAAATAAGAATGCAAAGTTTTGCAATATATTATTGTACTGTATAATAATAATAATAATAATAATAGCTCATTATAGTGCTCATGCAATATGAAGTACTCTGGGTTTTGAACATTAACCTCGCCATCTTCCAGATGGGGACAGATCCAGGTCTACATCTCCAAGCAGTTCTCCTTCTCCGTCCAGAAACGAGTGCAGCATCGCTCCTCTTACCCCCTCGCCCTCTCCGGTATGCCGCATATTGATCTCAGACCATGTGCCACATCCACATTTTTGTTGTTAACCATAATAGTGCAAAAGCTAAAGCTGACTACTGCTTAGAGTCTAGTTTCACTCACTCACTCACTCACTCATCTTCTATACCGCTTTATCCTGTATTCAGGATCGCGGGGACCTGGAGCATGTCCAGGGCACGAGGCAGGGTACACCCTAGACAGGGTGCCAATCAATCACAGAGCACACACAAATACTCACACACTCATTCACACACTACGGGCAATTAGGGAACACCAATTAGCCTAACCTGCATATCTTTGGACTGTGGGAGGAAACCCACCAAGCACGGGAGAACATGCAAATTCCATGCACATACTGTAGAGACGGGAATTGAGCCTGGCCGGGAATTAAACCCAGACCCTGGAGGTGCAAGGAGACAGTGCTAACCACTACACCACCGTGCCGCCCTCAGCCCAGTGGCATTTCCAGTTTCTGCCATTATCTTTTTTTACTTAGTGCCCTAAATGAAGCTTTTAAACAAAACACATGGGTTTAATCACACTTTCTTCATACACACTGCTATCTGTGGTAGGCTCTAACAGACACTTAGAGTCTACAGTACCTTTAGAAAGCTTTAAGATGTTATTCCGCCACGACACACTCCTTTAAATGTGAAACCAAGTCTGGAATGTTCATTTTCCATAAATGTGGTTTTTAAAAGGTTCAAAGAAAGGAATGGAAGGTGAGAGAGATGGGAGGGTGTTTATATCAGTACCAGGCAGAGCTGCAAATCTGATAACCACAACTCCTTGAGAAAGGGTTACAGCAAAGGGTTCAGGATGGAGAGACTCCTTTTTTCCCTCCATGTTTTTCTCATCCTCACTGCATGTTTCTCGGTTGAACATTTTTACTCTGTTCCTCCTCATACCTCATGTTTAAAACATTCTCTCCCTCCCTTCCTGCAGAGGACCGACCTGAGGCCACGTGCAGCACGTCCGTTTTCTGTAGTGGTTGCTATCGATTTTGGCACCACCTCCAGTGGCTATGCCTTTAGTTTCACAGAGGACCCAGAGGTCATCCATATGATGAGGTAATTGATCACATCGATATTTACTGTTCAGTATTACGTTCCCACCAGCACTTTACTTGTAGAAACGGATAGCCGATGAGTTGAAACAGCTCCAAAGACAGGACGATCCTGCAGTTCTGGTCATGCAGTACGGCAGCATCTTTTTCAGATGCGGATTTCAGTTTTTTTTTAACAGCATCATCTTCCAATCTTTACAGGCGATGGGAAGGTGGGGATCCAGGCGTGGCCAATCAGAAGAGCCCGACCTGCTTGCTGCTGACTCCTGATCTACGCTTCCACAGTTTTGGCTTCGCAGCACGAGATAGCTACCATGACTTGGATCCCGAAGAAGCTACACACTGGCTCTACTTTGACAAGTTCAAGATGAAGATTCATAGCACTAGCGTAGGAATGCAAAACACAACAAATGACCATACAAGCTGCATGGAATTACGATAACTTATTAAAGTGTGTTTTATGGAAACGAAAATACATGATAATCCATAAGAAACATTCTTTTAAGGAATGAATGGTTGAATAAGTAGTAGGCACTTTGTCCTGTTTTGTAGGACCTCACCATGTTGACAGAGCTGGAGTCGGTGAGTGGAAGAAGAGTTCGCGCCATCGAGGTTTTTGCTCATGCTTTGAGATTCTTCCGGGAGCATGCCTTAAAGGTAAAGCATAAAACCAGGATTATTTTCTTTCTATTTCATGCCTGTTATCACATTCCATACATACAGTCCATAGTCACATACAATTATCATTCATTCAGTACCTGCAGTATCAGGCTCATAGTGGGGAAGAAAAAGCATGCAAATAGAATATTAAACAGAGGTTAGTATTAAAGAGTTAAAAAAAAAAGTGCAGAAAGATATGCATAGCGAAGATGGTGAACTCAGTAAAGTCACACTGACTTGTCTATCTCATCTTAACCATTCTTCATGTGGTTTATGGATTTTGTGGATAAATAGCAGCCTCCAATCTAATGATATTAATGTATAAGCAGCTTATGACTAAGGCTTCCAGTTATATAAAGACTTGTGCATGTTTATTACAGACAGGTGGCTTATATGTGATAAACATTAGATTATTAAAAAAAATTGAGATAATAATATCCTATATGTTATAATCTAGATATCAGTGCAAATGTTTAGGAAATATTTTTAAAAAATGTATCCTTGTGCACAATATATTTTAAAACATTGCTTCATAAGACAAGATGTCACCGCTTTAGTATCCTAGCTTCTGATGGCGAACGGCTCTTTGTTATAAGTTCTTCATAAAAGAACCACAGATTTACTGTATCTTTTACACAGTATTTGCATTTTCCCGCACAAACATTTATTTTTGTGCACTTACTTAGGTTACGATTTTTTTCTTCCTTCCTTTTAGTTTACCTTTACATCCTTCAGTCCCTCAGTTGTTTGCACTTTTTATGACCTTCTCTAGACTAAATGTGAATGTAAAAGCAAGTGTAGCTTTCCCGGAAGCTTATGAAGATTTTAAAGCTATCCTTAAATCTGTGTGTGTGTGTGTGTGTGTGTAGGAGGTGAAAGACCAGTCTTCGTCAGTCCTGGAAGGCGATAAAGTGCGATGGGTCATCACAGTTCCTGCTGTATGGAGACAACCAGCCAAGCAGTTCATGAGAGAGGCTGCTTACCTGGTAATCCACTTGAACTCAGACCATCTGTGTAGGACCACAGGGCATACATACATCAATGCCAGACACACGTTAACTCACTGCTATGCCTGTCTGCTTGTTTCTCACTCTTTCACACGCCCACACATAAAGATGACTTTACCCCCTGAGAATCTAGTCTACAGTTGAATCTTCAGGATGTGTGTGTGTGTGTGTGTGTGAGTAGAAATGGATGCGTACAAGAATCGGAGTGTGAAGAGGGTGTGTTAAGGATTTCCTACTATCCTTTTGCACTTTCCTGCTCATCTTCCATAGCTCAAGTGACTACTACCACTGGTACAGTTTGTTTTTCCTCCTGCATCTCCACTTTCCTTACGCCAAATGACAACTTGATTCCATGGGGGTGTTTTTAATAGAGGCAGCCTATTGACCCCCACTGCCTTTCAGCTCTCCTCGATTCTGAGGGCTCGAGAGAGGCGTAGTTTCCTCCTGATGGTGACTCTAAGTTTGAACAATACACGAGACGGGTGCACAAATACAGGAAACCACGCCTGTCCCGGCCAAGCATGTGAGAGACAGAGAGATAGAGAAAAGGAGAAAAGAGAAAGAAGGATGGTGAAAACCAGAGAAAAACAAGACACTTACTTAATAGTTGTGGTGCATTTTTTTTTTTTGCATTCGTGTGTCTAGCACAGTAAAACAGCAAAACAGTAAAACAGCATCGACTCAAGGCTATAGATACTGTTTAACTTTCATCTCTTTTTGTTCTCTCTTTCTACAGGCGGGTCTTGTACCTAGAGACTCTGCTGAGCAGCTACTCATTGCACTTGAACCTGAAGCCGCCTCCATCTATTGTAGAAAGCTCCGCCTCCATCAAGTCGTTGACCTCAGCCAGAGACCAATGATCAACGGACTGGATCTCGACACTTCTCGTCCCTTCGACTCCAGTTTCAGGCAAGGTACTGGACCTCATTTTGTTTCCCAGAATATTGTTCCTTTTTTTTTTTTTTTTTAAATGTTACTCTTAATGATAAACAGGATTGTGCAAAGAACACTCCAGGCAAAGCTCCAGCACAACAAAGCAGATCACTTTCCTGCATTAACATGGGATGCAAAACATCTTCAGGATCTGGGAAATCAAGATGGGCTTTCATCCCATGGTGGGGTTGTGGTCTTCTAGGAAAAAAAAACGAAACATGGTGTCGTTCTTTGGTGTGTGTGTCAGGGTAAATGAAGGATCATTCAGGGGGTTCAGTCAGAGGGGTATAGTAAAACAGCATGTGGTTTATATTAAGGGAGTGAGAGGGAGAAATTGGCGACTCGGGCTGTCATTTTCCCTTTTTAAAATCAGGCATCTGTCAAATAAACCACCATCAGCATCTATCTTAAAAACAAATAGGATCTCGTATTGTTTATGCAGCCATTCCAAAACTCGTAGTATTTTCAGCTTTCTCCCTTACATAAGCTAATGAACACACTCATGGTATACAGACAAAAAGCTTATACCCCCCACAGCACACACATAATTGGAACAAGGTGCCGTCAGACCATGATCTCAGCCTCCTTTAGTCTGTTCAGTCAAACATTTTCTCTTTATACCCGCCCTTTCCTTCAAACCCCTGCCCCTTTCTTTTCTTCCTTTAAAATGCACAAGCGTTTGAGTGATGGCTCCCTGCTCTTTCAGTCCCAAAAACACATTTGACATTGAAACCATTCCAGGTCTGCATGCACCCCTCTGATTTCCCCCCTTTCCTTTCTTCCAACTCTTTCATTCTCAAATTTTTCTTTTAAAAAAGAGCGTCTTTGGAGCTGTCTATCACGGTACATGTATAAAGAAAGAGCTGAGGACGCCAAGCACAATGGAAAGTCTACCAACCACGTGAAGGCATGGACTTCATAATTTTCCACTGTGCTTGGTCTGATTGCACACATTTTTACCATGATCCAGAATAATGCTTTTACAGATTATCATTACATACACACTCACACACTCTGAGATTCTTACATTACACATTCAGGCTACCCTTATTTAGTGAAACTGACAGATTTGCTCAGCTTTTTGCTGCAGTGATGTCAGCCAGGATTGGAAGTCATTAGTTTCCAAATAGATTTTTTTTTTGGTTTTCTTTTCTTTTCCCGTCTCTTGTTTCTTTAAAAAAAAAAAAAAAAATCATACTGTAAATGGTTTCCAGACTGGGTCTAAAGCTCAGTGCTGTAGTAAAAACATCCTGGTTCTGAAACTCTGGAACGTACAGTATAAAGAATTTGGGACCCAACTGCGATAAATTACATCCTATGCTCTATACAGACCCTTTAATGTTTTTTTCTGAGAGACACAACCAACAGTTTCAAAGAATGTACAGTAATGCACCATAGTGCCTTTAAACCTCAACTGGACCCATTGTCCATTAGGATACAAGAAGGTACACTTTATGCCAAAAGGTTTGTGGACACCTGACTATCACACTAACATGCAATTTCTCCCTAAATTATTGACAGTTATAAGGACACTTTTTATTTCGAACCCCTTTGTATGCTATAGCTTAACAATTTCCCTTCAATGGAAAGAAGAGACCTAAAGCTGTTGGTAGACCATGATGACATGGTCTATCAACATGACCAACAAGCCCTGACCCCAACCTCACTGAACACCTTTGAGATAAATTTGAATGCAGAATGCATCCAAGATCTGCAGACCAAAATCACTGTCTGACCCAGGTCACTCCGTCTTCAAGAAGCAACAAAACAACAAAAAAAAAAACTATTCTTGCTATTCTTATACACTGACCTATCAGTACATGAAGAAATGTTTTGATAGAGACTCCCAAGAGCTTGTGCAGTCTGCTCTGGATAAGGGTTTCTGTAAGTAATTTCCATGGCCCCTGAATAGAAGGATAAAGCGGTATAGAAAATGAATGAATGAATTTCCATGGCTTGCAACTTCATTATGTAAACTATAAAAGTACAATTGGATCAGATGTATCTTAAATGAACTGGCTGAAGTTCAAATGAAAAGAAGGGTTGCTGTTAATATGACGACCGATAAGTGAAGAAATGCTTTGTTTTACAGCAACATTAACAACATTCCCCCTGGAATATAGGCACTCATTTACTTCAGCCCCAATGAGAATCAGAGATCAATCCTCCTGGAGTAGGTCATCATTAAACATGTACTGTAACTAATTCTCTCACTCACTCATCTTCTATACTGCTTCATCCTGGTAACTAATGCTATGATTTATAAACCACACAAATACCATGTAGGCAGGTCAGCTATGCTGAACATTCGAGAAGAGTCAGTGTTAAAGAAAAAGAGCTCATGTTCATGAGAAATGTGGGCTTGTTATGGTTCTGGACTTGACTACCCGCCAAACACCCCCTTATCCCTTACTTCATGTTGTAATGTGGTTTTTGCTAATGAAGGCCATGTGCTGCTGATTAGTAACGACGGATTGCAGATTACAGAGTAAAGTGTATGTTTGTGTATTTCAGCACGTGAACAGCTTCGCAGGTCCAGACACAGTAGAACGTTCCTTGTGGAGAGTGGAACTGGGGAACTGTGGTCTGAGATGCAGACTGGTAAAACAACACACACACACACGTATATACTATATTATTAATATATAATTATAAAAATGATAAATTGACAAATATTCCACCAAAATACTGTATATAATTGTAGGATGTGGTATATTTGGTATTCTTGCCATCTTACAGCTCCATAGTCTCTGTTTTAGATTTGCAGTAGTTTGAGAGAGGCAGGCAAACTGCATTTATACATGGGATGGAACAGCTTATTTAAAAAAAAAAAAAAAGCCAGTGTACAGAACTGTAACCAGACATGTTTGACACTGATACAACAAACACAAATCAAATTTCCCAACCATGACTATTTCAACATATAAAACCAGCCAAACCAAACCCACACCAGAGTACACGGCTTTTCATTTCCTGAGAAAGCAGTAATATCCTGGCTGTAAACAATGTCTATCTATTGCACAAGGGACACGAAAAGCCGATCGCTTTTCCCACACTTCCTTTACCTGATGTTTCATGCAATATTTAATCTGAGAGTAACTAGGACACAAAAGCGATTCCTGCTGTTCATCTACATATCTGTACATCTACATATTTCTCTGCTGTAATTCCAAACCCCCATTTGAATGTGTAGGTAATCATGTGCATGTTATTCCTGGCTGTGGTTGCTGTATCACCATGGTGCTTTGTGGGGGTGTGTGTATTTTAAAGCATGCTATTCCTTAGCAGGCAAGCTCAGGAGGTCCAGGTCAAAATAATCAGTTCTTCGGGTCCAGATGTTTCCTGCCAAGAGAGAGGAGGAGAAAGCAAGAAAGAGAAAAAGAGAGAGAGAGAGAGACTCACATACAAAGAAATGCAGATTAAGTGCCAGCTCCTCACACAAAAACCCCAAACGCTAGTATAAATGACCATTAGACAGTTTTTGACTGCTATGTTCAAGACACCCTCATAGGAAGAGGTATGTGGGTGGTCCCCCAGGAATGGAGGCCTCTAAAGTGAAGCAGCATTTACATGTTTGTGAGATGATTAGAAAATTCAAAGAAACTTAGAAAAGAAAGATACTCTCCTTCCTCTTTTCATGATTTATCCCTTCACTCTATACCCTTTATAATTCCCATTAGTGCTTTTGCTAGTGTCTCTAGAATCCCTTTTACATATAGGTTTAGCCTTAAAGTAAATGCATTTTCAGTGCAAAATGAAACATCATGCTTTACTAAAGAGGAATGATGACTTGTGTGTGTTGTAGGTGATAAGTACATAGTGGCAGACTGCGGAGGTGGGACGGTGGATCTCACGGTACATCAGATCGAACAGCCTCAGGGAACACTGAAAGAGCTGTATAAAGCATCAGGTGAGAGCATGAGTGAAAGATACGCTTATTATTACTGAGAGGCATTGTGTCACAGTAGATTTTTCAGAGTATACTGTGCAGGATTATTGTTAAACAGCCTGTTTATGAACAACCAGTCTTGTCAGTAAGGCGTAGCTAATTGGATGCTATGCTTTAGTACTTTATTTCTATATTAATAAAAAGAGATATAGAATATGTTTATATAATTTTTAAAAGGCAGCATTACTTATTTGTTCAAACTAAACTCTGAGAACCAAAAAATGAACGACATACCTCAGTGTTTTTCATCTAATCTCAATCTACTGTTATTACCAAAGAAAAGAATTTGACTTTTTTCTGCACTTGGAGAAAGGCCTCGACTACAAAGCTTGCATACAATTGTGGTCTTAGGCCAGTCGGTGAATTTCATACAACGTTTAAAATGTACTATGTACTGCACAGCGTACTCTACACTGTTAACTAATAAGATGAAAGTCATGCTGAACCTGTTCGTACACTATTGCAATACAGAAAAGACACTCTAGTTACCTTTCTTAGATTTTATGGCATCCATGCACCATCATTAGGAAAATTAATTGTTAAATTGTTTTTTCAGGTTTAAATAAAAGTAGTAAAAAAAAAAAAAAAAAGTGTGTCCATTTTGTTTGTGTCCATTTCCTAAGAAAGAGAAATCCATCAAATGTCAAAAGTGATGTAAATTTAGAGATTTCCTTTTAGTATCGTGATATTCCTAACAGACAACAAACCCATAAACCAACATACTATTTCTATTTTCCTTTCCTTAGTGCAATAGATTGCAGTAAGCAGTCAAGTGATTTCCATGTTTTTGTTTTTTAGGAGGTCCGTATGGTGCAGTAGGTGTAGACCTGGCTTTTGAGGCCATGCTGTGCAAGATATTTGGGAAAGACTTCATCGAAACGTTTAAAGCCAAGCGTCCGGCTGCCTGGGTCGACCTGACCATCGCCTTCGAGGCCCGTAAACGCACAGCAGCCCCAAGCAGAACCCTTAACATCTCGCTGCCCTTTTCCTTCATCGACTTCTACAAGAGACACTGCGGACAGAGCGTGGAGACGGCACTACGCAAGAGCAAGTACGGCTGTTCTCACTGGTCACAGAGGTTGTGATAGGAAAAAATTTAAGACGCAAACTGTCTCCTGAAATGTAGATTGTAGGTTTATGTAATGTAATTTCTGATTTTTCTTTCAGTATGAATATAGTAAAATGGTCTTCTCAAGGTATGCTAAGGCTCACGGCAGAGGCTACAAATGAGCTTTTCCAACCTACCGTCAGCAAGATCATTAAACACATTGGTAAGACACACTCTATAGTCTATACTCATACTGTAGAAGGAAAAAAACAAAAACAAGTACACCTGAAGAAACTTTTTTTTTTTTTTTAACTCTTGTCTAACAGAAGACCTGATGGAGAAAGAGGAAGTAAAGAATGTGCGCTTCCTGTTCTTGGTGGGTGGCTTCGCGGAGTCTTCTATGCTCCAGCGTGCGGTCCAGAATGCCCTGGGACAGCGCTGCCGCATCATCATTCCTCATGATGTGGGTCTAACCATTCTAAAAGGGGCAGTGCTGTTTGGTTTAGACCCCACAGTGGTGCGAGTCCGTCGCTGCCCATTAACCTATGGTGTTGGGGTCCTAAATCGCTTTGTTGAGGGTCGTCACCCAAGTGAGAAGCTTCTCATCAAAGATGGCCGGCAGTGGTGCACAGACATCCTTGACCGCTTCGTTTGCACTGACCAGTCTGTGGCCTTGGGGGAGGTGGTGAGGAGGAGCTACACTCCAGCCAGAGTGGGCCAAAGGAAGATTATAATCAATATTTACTGCTGCACCAGTGATGACGTGGTGTACATTACAGATGCAGAAGTTAGGAAGTGTGGTACTGTAACTCTGGATCTGCCTGAAACAGACGGAGCCGTCAACAACACCGCAAACGGTGCAGCGCTTGAGCGCAGGGAGATACAAGCAACCATGCAGTTTGGTGACACCGAAATAAAAGTGACCGCAATTGACATGGCTACAGGGAGACAGGTCAGGGCTTCCATCGACTTCCTCTCTAACTAAATGATGAACAATTCAAAAGACTAATTAAGTATCCAGCCATTGGGGGTCCCAAAATAGTTTGGCACATTTTGTCCCAGTTTATCAAGCTATTTCTTTACAAGAAACCACAAATACTTTATTTTTGTATACTGTTACTATTGATGGGAATTATTACTATCCAAATAGTCCTGTTTTTGTTTTCTTATGAAAACTGTTGGCTGTTTAAACGTCAATTTCTTTTTTCTTTTAAACCAACAATGCCACCTAGTGGCTTGGGGAGCAAGTGTCTGTGACATCTCAGAATGTACTAAAAAGGACTTATCATAAAGAGGATCAATAAGATTTATCATAAAGAGGACACTCACATACAAACTGATTTTATCATATTTTCTTTGAATAGTATTTTCCCCTATGCATTTACTTTGAATATGTACCCAATACATATTATGAAAAAAAAAACCTACAGTCCAAAGAGTTTCTATAAACATCCCTCATGCATGTTAAAATTCAGTACTATGCATGCAGTCAAACGGTATATGAAGAACGTGAGAATAAAATGTTGCTAAATCTTCTTAAAGCATCAGCATATAAATGAATTAAATAAATAAACAAACAAAGACAGCAGATGAAATGTGAAAGTACGGATTTTAATGGTCTAATAAATAGTCCCAATGAATGTCAACATGGGAACATGGTGCCATCTGGCTCAACGTCTAGGATCAGTGCTTCTACAATTTCACAAATCAGAAAGTCCTTGTGTGTGATCAGACCGATACAAAACAAGCAGCTACACTTCCATTTAAAATCCCACTTTACTTACAAAACCATATACATAAGCATTAGTGATGCATTTGGGCAAACTGCGCTTTGTTTTGCATCTATAGCCAGCAGCTAACACAACACAGCTAACAACCTTGTAGATATTCTTTTAGTAAGTAAAATGGGACCAAAACTGCATCTTGTTGATCTTTTAACAGTCCAGAAGCTAGAAATAAAAAGAGCTGCTGTGCCCATGGTTGGTGTGTATGCGGGGGGCATTCTAGTGAGCATGGGGCCTACCACGCCCTCTGCCTCTACCGCCAGGTCCTGGAGGGCCGTCGGCACTAGAGCGGGGGTTTTTGATGGTCTCATCCACAGAGAGGATGAGGCACGCAGCCTCTGAAGCAGCGGTCAAAGCGTTGATGCGCACAATGGCTGGCTCCCACACACAAGCCTGGAAATTGTCAGCGATGTCTTCGTTGTTTATGTCCACACCATACCACATTCCACCCTGACAGACAGATAATTTGTTAATGCATTAATCCTGCATACAATATATGGATATCAAGGTTATTATGCTGAGGACGATCCACAACTGAAACTTTGTCTGTACAGGTGCTTTTCTGACAGTGATTAACAATGCATCAATCTCAGAATCTAATTATGCACTTCAGTGACAAAGGTAAGGCAGATACGGTCACTGAACTGAAAAGAAATCACAACATCGCTCTTTTAGAAATTATTTGTCTCAAAATGTTATTTGAGCCAACAATATAGCAAGTCCTGTGTTTGCAAATGACCAAACAAAGAACAATTCTTCTATCCCACTGGCAACATCATTCCAATGACCACCTTCTAGGAAATAAACTTAACCCAACAACAAATATTTAACTTACAGCTTCAGTCAGTCTATTCTTCACATAATATTCCTTATCATGTGTGCATGTGTGTGTGTCAGCACCCTTACCTGAGCGTGTTTGGCCCGGAGCTTGTTGAGGATATTAGTTGCATCAAAGCCGGCATTGTCACACAGCTGTCTGGGAATGATCTCCAGGGCTTTTGCATAGGCTCCAATCAACAGCTGCTGCTTGCCTGGGATGGTCCTGGAATAATCCCTCAAATACTTTGACAACTCCATCTCTATAGCGCCACCTCCAGCCACAACGGAATCATTCTGTAACCAAGAGATTAAAAATTGGGGCCCAAACGGGCAGGTTTTAATTTAACAAAACAAAACTGTGCACATCAACTCCAAACTAAAGAGTAGTGTTTTCAAACCTATTAATCGGGTTAGCTGTGATAACACACCTTGATAGCTCTGCGTACGATCATAATGGCATCATGCAGTGATCGCTCGGTCTCCTCCATGAACTGCTCAGCTCCACCTCTCAGGATGATGGTGCACGTTGTGGCCTTGGGACAGCCTTTGAAAAAGTTATACCTAGGAACATGGACATAAAGTAATTTAGCCTGTATGTTTTCATTTTGGTGTACAGTTACAGAGATGCCTTATTTTGGTGGACCTACACAATATTACTTTAATGATTTTATGGTTGTAGGTATGTTACTGTGTACGTTGTAAATCATGTAGACATCACAGGACGTGAAACAACCATTTTTACCTCTCTCCTCCAACCTGCACCTCTTCAAAGAGCTCGCACTGACCCAGGACGTCATTGGTGAGGGAACCAACACTTGTCTGAATAGAGCCGCCGCAGGCCTGGTGAAGAAACCACAGCCACTCAGCATTATTTTATCATAAGTATCAATGCATAAACAAACAGTTGTGTTAAGATTTAAAACTTTTTTTAAAGTTTAAATGCATATATCAAAAACAAATGACAATTAGAATGGGACCAACGTCTAAAACTACATGAAAAAAAATGACGTTGGAACAAAACATACATTTCTTTTTAATAATCGTTGGGATAAAGTAATTTATACAAGATGCAGAAAAGCTAATACAAAACACGCTAATTTTTACACACTATCTAGAGAAAATTCACCCCTGCGTTCATCATGTAGAGCTCTTCTGTCCATTAAACATTTTATTTGACAGTAATTCTTTTACTACTGCAAGGAACTCGTTCTGTTGATACTATTAAGTTTTAATACAAGTAAATCCAAATTTAGTTCTAAAGTTCTTAAAAAATAATCTTAAATTTCTTATCTAGTTCTAATATTGAATAACAAAAACTGACTCTCGCCATGAAAATTGCTGTAGAAGCTGGACTGACGTTTTTAAAAATAAAAGTAAATTTCTAGCTGTGCTTCAACAGCTATTCCCTACCAGAATCAGCAACACACAAATAATGACTACATTTCAAATTATTACAATACATATAAACATACACTTTAGAAGAGAAAAACACCAACGTATTGTTGACAAGACCAATGACAAGATGCACGACAGCATCTTTCATACCATCATGGTTCTCTTCAGATCCTCCTCTTGGACACGGCCAGCGCAGAACAGATCTCTATCAGCAAAGTACTGTGTAGCAACGTCCCCAATGGGCAGTTTGGACAACACCACTTTGGCTCCAGACTTGTAGATCTTTTCTAGTTTATCATACAGGATGTTCCATTCAGCGTCAACAATGGCCTGATAGTCCTGGAGGACAAACACAGACACAATGATGTAGATTCAGACAGTGACGGAATTAACAATCCCCTCTCCCTATGTGCAATGACATTGTGATCTTTAACTCACACCCCGGGACAATCCTTAAACTTCTTTGTAAAAACATAACGGACCATTTATTTTAAGGGCATAAATACTAGGGATGTGCACGAATCGAGCGACGATCGAGTGTGAAATTGATGATCGATTGGCTTTAAAAATGCATTTTTAAAAAATTAAACTACTTTCATTCTTTCTGATTGGTTGAAATGGCTTCTAAAGCGCGCGCAGTGATGTCCGGGGGGGAGGGGCGGGGCGCTTCAGTTGGCGTGGG
>JAOTQY010000040.1:7196842-7213141 GCA_026413445.1 Dolichallabes microphthalmus
GTCTGTGTGTCTGTGAAGGCGAAAGTAGGAGGGGTCTGTGTGTGTGTGTGTGTGTGTGTGTGTGAAGGCGAAAGTAGGAGGAGTCTGTGTGTGTGTGTGTGTGTGTGTGTGTGTGGCATGGTGTCCAATAACCTCTCTAATGAGACTTGCTTTTGCTGTACACACACGCATAGAGACACAAAATAAAATATGTTTGACACTCACGCATATGGGTTATAGTACTATAGTAAACAGTACACGTGCGCACAGATGTTGATTATACAGTGAGAGACGAGCACTAAGACCCAGCAGGGGAGACGATTACCCACAATTCCGCAGCACAAGAGAGAAAAAACGATCACCACATGTGATCATGTGACGCTTGGCATCAAAACAAGAAGCGCATGCGTGATACATGATACTCGGTACTCGTAAACAAGGACTTGTTCGTTTTCCAAGTCAAAATATATTAAAAATCTTTGTTCGTCTTGTGGAACACTTGCAAACCGCTTGCTTTACTTGTAATCCGAGGTTTCACTGCAATTAAAAAGTATTTTAAGAGACAGATTTTATGTTAAGATAAGGATATGATGTATCATGACTTTATAGTGTACTATAATCCAGTAAATTAAGTATAACTACCTGTCAGTTATCATAAACATGAGTCAGTTTAGATTTTAGTGTTATAATTGACTCTATCACCAACAGAAAATCTAGTGCACCTAAATAACTGGTATATCAGCATGCCTTAAATGTTTTTGACCACAAGCCTTCATAAATGTTCATATAGGTTTCTACAAGTGCTCAAGTTGTTAGCTATAGGGCATAATGTATGTCTCAGTTTGGTTTATGAACATCACTCTATAAGACAAACTTCCTGCGGATCTCTACAGCTAGTTTTGTTTAACACCGCTGATCTTTTCATCATGATCTTTACTACATCATATTATTTTCAATAGCAAATCTATAACTTGGCCATTTTTAAGTCATATCCTGATTCATTTTCAAATCACAATAATCTACATAGATTAGATCCATCGATGGAGAATCTGTTGTCTTATTGTTGTACAGTATATAAGCATCTTCAAAATAACTGTATAAAATATAGAGAAGAGAATCAATGGAACGAGGGAAAGAAATCTGAGACAACTGCATTGCATACAGTATAAATATAATCATGCTGCACTGCTTAAGGCGTTCATTAAGCGTCTTAAACTCCACAGGGCTGCGTGCTTGGTGTTCACACTTTACTAGATCTTTTTTTTTGATGTTTCAGTTCTTTAGTTTTGCCTTGTTTTTCTTGCTCTCTGTCTGTCTCTTGCTCTTCCTCTTTCTTGAAATGTTATAATGGAGAAGAACCCTGGATGCAGGGGAATGAGGTACTTAAGACTCCCCTTTTTATACTTTTGATGAACAGGATATTAAGGCATAGTTAAGAATGGTGATCTATGTAAGTATGAGGGGAAGGCTAAAGGTAACATCCATGGTATTTGAATTTGCGGTTCTTGATCTTTACCGGATCACCTTTGCACAATCGACCTTATCACTGCAAAGTATTTTGAACTAAGGATGCAAATCAGCACCAAGGAGAAGGCTCTCTCCCAGAAAAGATTATGCCTTGAGGTGAAGGGAAAACTGTAATAAACCACAACCATAATACAAATCTTCATAATTCCGCATAACATAATAAGTTAGGTTTGTGGAAAAGAAATATAAAAATATAACTGCGACATTATTATTGTTTCGAAATCTGTTTAAAAATGTTCACCTTCCCACAGTTTCTCTGAAAGTTGATTATGTTTGTTGGATTATTACATTAAAAGCTCAAGTTTTTGTGGTTTATTGCGTTTCTTGGCTGATATAAAATTGGCAGGTGTTACAAAGCTCTTGACCCTGTTGTGTAAAAGTATATCGGGATCTTATTTACAAGAAATGAAAAAAAAAAAAAAACGCACGTCAAATAATGACAACAGGTGAAGGTAAAGCAGAAGCTCTGGTTAATCCCGCACATTATTATTCCCAAAATAAATAAATAAATAAATAAAGGAATGTGAATAATGAGGTGCCTTGGCAGGGTTGGTGAACTTTTGCTCCATTATAAGGTGAGGAGTTTAGAGCTTGGAGCACCAGCCAAATGTCAGGGAACATTTGAAGATGCCCCTTGGCTTGCTTTCATGGACAAACCCGGGACCTGTTGGCAGATGAGTCCTCATAGTTGACTGAGGAACATGTGTGGGTCTGCCAGTTGTAGCTTGAATCTTCAGCCAGGGATGGAAATGTCTTGGATGACCTTCTCAGCCCATCACCACCACAACTCCCGCAGGTGAAGCAGAAGGAAACGAATGAATAATGCATCAAATTGAATTTACTCTACAAACAACAGGAATGATAAAAAAAAAAGAAAAAGAAAAAAGAAAAACGCAGTCACACAGTCACACAGTGGCTCACTGAGAAATAACATTCCTCTGCATTTTGGCAAAATGTTGTATATCAGAGACGTGTCACACCGAGGCAACCTAAAATCTCATAAAGATCTATTTCTACCGTCACCATACCACACTATGGAGAGAGACAATGTGCGTTTGTTTAATTTAATGCCTTAAGGAGATCAGATTCTGTGTGTGTGTGTGTGTGTGTGTGTGTGTGTAGGGGGAGCAGGTGGTGAATTCTGGAGAACATGAGCAGCTCATACAGTAAATGATGGATTTCTCAGACCCTTTACTTGGATAAAGTCGAATTTCCCTTTCTGCCCTTATACATGCACATAAAAGCGAATACATGATTTGTTTTGCAGTTTTGTCAGATCTTCTGTGAGCTGCACGAGCACACACACTTCCTAGATTTGTGGTTATTAGTGGAGCAGGCAGAATAAGGGGATTTACATTTTCATGATTATATATATATACATTTGCATGATTAGGTGATTAATGCTGTTTAGTCTACGCACTTCTAGAAATGATTATCCTAACCGGATCGCTGTGCACACATGTGTATGTGTGTGAGTGTGTGTGTGAGAGAGAGAGAGAGAGAGAGAGATGTATCTATATACTCAAGGCTCCATTAGCTTTTCCATGGCAGTTTCAGTTCAGAGATAAGAGACTATGCTTAAAGTTAATTTTTGTGTATGTAGTGTGTGTGTGTGTGTGTGCGCGTGTGTGTGTACATGTTGCAAGCCCCCTTGTTTGCGTGCGCTGTCAGAAGGCTTTCACTCTCCCTCTGTCTCCAGCAGAGGAATTGATTCTACATTGGCACCCTTAAGCGAGAGCTTGTTACCCCTGCTACTTTCAGGGCCTTTGGTTTGATTTAATGCCACTCTAAGTGGATGACTTTTGAAAATGCCTCCCATTTGATGCAAAACACTCAGAGAAATGAGAAACGCTTGTCACTGGTGCTTTAAGAGACGCACGATCTGCGCTTCTGACCAGCAGGAGCTGTTAGAGTTCGCGTGGCCGTGCGTAGTAATAAATCACACGCCATATGCTCTTTACAGCCACCACGCCCTGTGATGAAATCTCTGCAGCCTTCTTTCTGTCTGTGTTTGTAAGTGTGTGTGTCAGACAGAGAGTGGATAAAGGATAAAGACAGAGCAGACAAGATCTTAATTGTGCAGCTGGATTGTTTTCAAGAAGGCGAGCAGGAAAATCGAATAAGAGACAAGCGGAGAGGAGGGAGCGAGTGGGGGAAGTGAGAAACCTTGAAAGGGAGAAAACAAGCGCAATAAAAGAGGAAAGAGACCACGTGAGTGATAGAAGGAAAATACATTTTCAATTAGAGCACATAAATAATATGAAGCAATAACATACCTGAATCCTGACTGGAAGTAAAAAATAAAATAAAAAAAAGCTCATACAGTAAACATGAAAATGAGCGACACTACCTGGGGAGAGGAAGAACATTCAATGATGGAACAAGAGCAATAAAATGAATAACATTTATCAGAAGTGTCATATTATTGCTTCAGAGGGGGAAAAAGCATTGTATAAAGAAGCAGCATTTTTGGTTGATGACTTTGTTGTGAATACTCTTTTTAACATAACCTCATCGACTCACGTCTCTGAAGCCATATCCATTACTCTGTTATTTCAAGTGTAGTTTGCTAGATGACCCTTTGAGGGCTGAGGGAATGACTCAACAAGTCAACAGACTCTCACAAATACAGTAGCTGCAATAAGATCAAAATTCATGGATGTTAAAAAAGACAACAGCTGATAAAACTGGATAATAGTTGCATTAATAAAATGCTTCAATTAATTCAAAATAAAAATGCATCAAAGTAAATACTTAAAATAAAAATAATTATATAATTAATTCAGCCTTTCAAACATAACATTTTCTTTGCTATCTTGTACAGTATGCTTGTGTAGGGACTTGTGATTGCAGTGAAAAACAAAACACAGTTATGAGAGTAAAAACCTTTTCCCTCTATATAATCTCCTGCTACAGTACACTAATGCACTTATCTCAGTGTTTCACGAGTGCTTCAAGGTAGAACGTTTTCACAGTACTCCACAACCATGATACCATGGTCTGTTTTATATCTCAAACGCAGGCCTACAAGGAACTCCTTAAAGGCCAGCAACATGTGGTGCAAGGTCAGGACTGTATGTGGATGTGGCCATAACTCCCAGCCGACAAAGTTCCTATAATGTACAAGTGATGTTAATGAATGATTGTGTGTATAGTACAGATGCGTCTGTTCTGCAAGTCGGCGACAAATTCAAAACGTGGCGTAGAATCGCAGGCAAGAAACAGGCAGAATCCCAACTTAACCCAGGCACTAGAAATGTAATTAAGATCATAAGCAGGAGCAAGAGAACATAAGGCTTAAGGCAAAAAAGTATTGACTTAAAACGGTGCTTATGTCATTGTCCTCTTCTCCCCTTGTTTGCTTTTTTTTGTTATTTGCATTATAATACTAAATGACTAAGCTTCATGTCACACCCCAGTCAGCCGTCTGCTTGTACTGTGATATATTACTGTTCTGCAATCATGAGAGACAGCAGGACAATGTTAGCAATAGCATGATCCGTTTGCATGGAACAGTGTAGATTAATGTTATCTTGGAAGTTAATATGCATTTTCTTAGCTTTGTAATTGCTTATACTGTATATAACAAAGCATACACTCTGAAACCATTCTATCATACATGATGAGATCACTTATAGTAATTTTTTAGGATTTTCTGCAGTAACCTGGTGTTACGGTATATACTGTAGCACCACTGCTGTTATAGTGGACAAACCAGAAGTAAAAGAACCTTGTGGTTTTCCCTTGGAAAAACCATTTTCGCCCCAGTTTGCTCAATCCCATCTCTTGAGAAAGCTTCTCTGAGTCTGTTTTCTAGCCTGATTGTAATTGAGTATGGATTAATGACGAGGTACCACAGCGATAGTAGCGGCACAATCGAGTAAGTGAATCTGTATATAGATCCTGGCTATACACAAAGACACCTCTGCTTTATTGCTGTTTTCCCGTCAATAGTTTTCCTGTCAGGTTTGGAGGAATGTTTATGTGTGTGTGTGTGTGTGTGTGTGTGTGTGTGTGTGTGTGTGTGTGTGAGAGAGGGACAAAGCATGGTTCTAGATTAGACTCTAAACAGTAGACAAAGTTTATGTTCTAGTTTTTGTAGCTATCTTCCATATGCTTCTCCTTGTTATTCTGTGCATGTGTGCGCGCGCGTGTGTGTGAGTGATTGGGCGCGTGTGTGTTTATCCCCCATAAAAGTCCTGTCACTCACGCTGGTCTTCAATTATTCGGTTTCGGGCTCCCTCTTTTACTCATTTAATCGTTTTTCTCTTTATCTCATGACTAGTGGATCTCGAGCGCTGAGCTCCACACTTTCCCCCATGAGCCTGTTTCTGTCTTTCACTCAGTCATTATCTATTCTTCACTCTCTTTAAGTAGCTCTCAATCTGTTGACTGCTTCCTGGTGCACGTGTGCCTCTGAGAGTTTAGCTTTGTGCGTGTGTGTAAATCTTTGATGCAATATAGTGAACCAAATGATGGGGTAAGGTATGCATGAATACATTCTACAATCGATTTATGGAGTGTATTGTTACCGTTAACTCAGGTTTGTTGTATCACTGAGAAAGAGCTCTGTTCTGTCTGTTTACAGGAAGATCATTGAAGTGAAGATCATTGATGATGAGGAGTATGAGAAAAACAAAACCTTCACTATCGAACTGGGCGAGCCTGTTCTCCTGGAGATTGGACAGAAACATGGTAAAAATGTTTGTGTGTGTGTATGTGTGCAGCACTTTAGTACCTAGGGTGTGATTATAAAAAGGAATGAAGCATAAAGAGTCATGTTTTATATGAAAATGACAATGTGGTGTGATACGATCCGATGTGATGTGCAAGACGTTAACACCTCTGGGTTAAACAACACACAGCGAGAGTTTTATTCCCCTTACACCACAGCAATTTGCTGATTGCTTTTTTCAAATGATTTAATGTCATTCTTCTGTGCAGAAGTGGACCACAAAAAAAATCCCGGCTTCAGAAAGATTTTTAAAAATCTATCAAGTTTCCTTGACTTTGCTACAAAAACATTAACTGTACAAACATTATACACATTTATAAATACATGCAGCATCCACATACACACTTTTGATTCATATTCAACAACATTCAACCACTTTTAGAGCTGTAGTAGTTCTGACCACTCGACACCTCTGAGGTGTAATCGAAAATATTACTTTTACCAGCTTTTTACAGCATTATATCACAATATTAATATTTCACATCTCAGTCGGGACTCAGTTATCAGGCATGCTACTGTAGCTCAAGCTCTTCTCATAGAATCGCCTCAGACACACACTCAAGCCTTTACACGTGCACACTTCCTAATGAGGCGACACTCATTAGCTAACATCTAGCTTAGGCAGTGTCACAAGGATCGATGTCACCATCCTGTCCACAGTTTGTGTGCATCGCTTACACTCACAGGAAGCCACAGTCATTAGATCTTACATTCAATTTAACACAAGCTACACAGGCAAGATTTATACACAGACTGAGAGAGAGAGAGAGAGAGAGAGACTATGAAGGCTATAGAAATCAAATAAAGTGAGTAATTTTGACAGAAGGAAATGACCTTTCTGATTTGGCTTCAGAGAAACTGTTTATAATGCAGCTTTAGGTGCAATTACCTAGGCAAAGGGAAATTTGTTACCTCCGGGAAATAATTGGCTGCTACAGGATCAGCTAGAGCAAGTGTAGTGACTGCAGGCTACCACTTTGCCTTAGTGTTAATTACATAGCCTGTCTTGACATTGCCGCTTCATTCCCACACATGATCCTGCTATTTAATTAACACCAATATTCCTCTGAGATTTATTTAACTTGTGCTTTTCGGGAGCTAAAAGGAGACATGTCCCTCTATATGCATCTGTCATCTGTACTACTTGCCCTGTGTAGGGCCACGGCCTGCACACACTCACACATACAACGCCATAACGCATGTCTTCGGACTGTGGGAGGTAAAAGCACTACGCCACTGTGCTGCCTCGGGTTTCCTCTCTGTTAGCCAATTTCGTTCTTATCAGTCATTGTCAATCTATGTCTCTCCCCGTTTAGGGGACTCCAACGAGAATAACCCCACAGTGGGAGCAGAGGAAGAAGAGGTAGCTAAGATGGGATGTCCCAGTCTAGGAGAACACACCAGACTGGAAGTGGTGATTGAGGAGTCCTATGAGTTCAAGGTAACAATATCAAATATTGAGAAAACTCCACCATATGTCAGTAGCCTGCAGGATTCTGACTCACAATATTGACTTTCTCCACTTTATGGTTTTGACACCATTATTGATTTTGTATAATTTCTTGCATCAGTGTTCTGTCATGTATTATTCCAGACGCCATGCAGTCATCCTGACTCAGTAGGATTATTGATATAGCTTTAGCGGGAAAGATCTACTAGCCGACATTTAATGTGTCATGAAGAATGAGCTTTTGCAGTATTACAACTTTGCGATTAGGATCTTCAACTCCAATCCAGGAGGGCCAGTGTCTAACACAGTTTGGTGATTTTTCTGCTCAAACAGAGCCGTTTCAACTAATTTGGTAAATATTAGATTATTATTATTAGATAGTATTAGATAGTTAGGTGTTGGTAAACTACACACTATTCACACCTCCAGAGCTGGAGTTGAAAAGCCCTGTTGTAGAGGTAAACACATCAACATTATACATCTCAGTTATTGTTGCGGTTAATTATATGCCAGTACCCTGGTCACGGAATGATGGGCAACCAAGGGTCATCTATACCAATGGGGTACAAAGGCAAGCCTTTTCTGTCTGAAATAAGCCAATTATATATATAAAGCACAAATTGATGAAAAATGCTAATGCATGCCACAAAAAAGGGTATAATAAGTGCATCACAGCCTGCCACATATGCAGCTTAGCAGGCAAAGAGTTCAAGGTTGTTGATCGACCCTCCAAATTCCTCCGATTGCAATTTGACCACGGGATGCACCAGACAAACCAGTCAGATCCATGGAGGCCCCACCCTGTAACCCACACCTCCCAAAAGATCAGTGCCTAATGTCTTGGTGCCATACACTACAGCACACCCTAGAGGTCTGATTGGTGTACAGTATATAAAATCAGGTAGTTTTATAGTTTTCTCACTACAGTATATAAGGAGGTAGTTTTCTCAAGTTCAAAGAAGGATGCATCTATAACTGATAGGAAGATAAAATATGTGAGGAGAGAATATCCCTCGGCATGCCACAGTGCATAAAATATTTTAATGTCACATTTAAAAGCTGTAAACCAAGTCCAGCTTTCTGGTTCACTTATACATTTGCTTTCAAACTATTTATAGTTTAATGGATTATTGTTAAATTGTCATGTTATTGAATTATTTAAATTACTGATGTTTAATATGCAATGTGTTTGTAGAGTACAGTGGATAAGCTCATCAAAAAGACCAATCTGGCTCTGGTAGTCGGAAGCAGCAGCTGGAGGGAGCAGTTTGTCAGCGCGGTTACCGTGAGCGCAGGTAGGTTGCAACAGGTGTCAGTTACAGCCTGACACGAGGTTTATTTTAAGCTTATGTAAATATACCTGGTATTTTTGTGCTCTTGAAATGGATAATTAGGGGGATCTAATTACTAAACACAAAGGGTTAAAGGGTTAATCCAGTGTGACCTCACGTCAGTCCCTAGTGGGGTGATTGATGATGTGAGGGGCTGATCCATATTTATTCTGCCCTGCCATTTACAGCTGTTTTGCAACATGAAATATTCATGGTTGATCTGCTTTTCATAGTTGGAACTTTGTCCTCTGGCACTTTAGGTGATGACGATGAGGAAGAAAGTGGCGAAGAGCGCCTCCCTTCCTGCTTCGACTACATCATGCACTTCCTTACGGTCTTCTGGAAGGTTCTGTTTGCCTTTGTGCCTCCCACCGAGTACTGGAATGGCTGGGCATGTTTCATCGTATCAATCTCTTTGATTGGCATCTTAACTGCAGTGACGGGTGACCTGGCCTCCCACTTCGGCTGCACCATCGGACTGAAGGACTCTGTTACCGCCGTGGTGTTTGTAGCACTCGGCACCTCAGTACCAGGTCTATAAATGAATGAACAAATCTTTAGGAAGGAACTAATTGTTGAAGGAACTGATGTGAATGTACTTATAATTAATGAATTATATGGATCTAATATAGCAGCTATTCATTTTTATGCTGACCACAATTTTTAGAGTTCATAATTGAGGCACGGTTGTATAATTAAGGCTTAAAATAAAATAAATTAGTAAATGCCCAGGGTAGCATGGCGAAGTAGTAGGTGAAGTAGCACCGTCGTCACGCACCTCCAGGCTAAAGGATTTGTGTGCATGGAGTTTGCATGTTCTCCCCATGCTGCATGGTGTCTTTCCTCCGTGTACTCCGGTTTCTCCCTATAGTCCAAAGACATGCATATTAGGCTAATTTGAGTTTACAAAATTGCCCGCAGTGTGTGCTTATGATCTGCGATGGATTGGCACACCGTCACATGCGATAGGCTTCAGGCTTCTCATGCTGAAATTTTCTATGGCATATAGTTTTAAAAAATACACGCTTTCTTGAACTGAAATATGTTTCTCTTTTGCATGTCTATCAACTAAAACTCAAGTTCTAGCATTTTAAAATCTGGTTACCTCTAAAAACGAGAAATTTGCATCTAAAGATTTATTCCTGATTGTGATGCAGGAGCACTGCACACACTTTGATTTATAAACTGATTCATGCAACGTCTTGATCAATGTGTGAGATTCAAACACTTGACTTTTTTTTTTTCAATCGGATTTTTTAAAATATATCCCATTTGTTAGTTGAATTGCTTTTCTCCCCCTTTTTCTCCTAACATTAATCTCTCGAGCTCTGAATGTCCTCCTACGAAGATATTAAATGTTCTCTTGTCTATATATCCTTGTATAATCCTCATATGAGGATCGCTGGGTATAATTTGAAGAGAATGATTAAGTTCAGGTGCTAATAAAGAGAAGGAGTGAGAAGAAATTGCAATGTGCACAACAGTAGAATCCAGGTCTCAGGAGGTTAATTAATCTTATTACTCTTCAGATCTCTACTTTCTCTTTCTGTTTTGGGTTTCTCATATAGCCTCACCTTGTTTAAATTTATTACATATATTTTTTATCATGTGCTTTAGACTGTTAGCAGGATAAATCGATGTATTAAAGATCTGATTAAACCTTATTTCCCCCTCTTTGTTTCCATCTTCTGCACAGACACCTTTGCCAGTAAGGTAGCTGCCATTCAGGACCAGTATGCTGACGCTTCTATTGGGAATGTGACGGGCAGCAACGCAGTAAACGTGTTCCTGGGCATTGGTGTGGCATGGACCATCGCCGCCGTGTACTGGCGAAGCAAGGGCAAAGTCTTCTCCGTGGACCCAGGCTCTCTGGCATTCTCTGTCACACTCTTCACTGCTCTATGTGTGGTGTGTGTGAGTGTGCTGCTGTATCGCCGGCGCCCCTCGGTGGCTGGAGGGGAACTGGGTGGCCCACGGACTTGCAAGCTGGTGACGTCGCTGTTTTTCTTTGGTCTTTGGCTTATTTACATTTTATTGGCCTCCCTGGAAGCATACTGCTACATTCCTGGATTCTGAAACTAAAATAAAGCATGTGAAAACACAACTAGATAAACAGCTTTGTTAACGTTTTAGTACTTAAATAAACTGTGAGTGTCATGTTCCACAATTCCCCCCCTCCCCTCCCCCTTTAATTATCTCGGTTCTCTGAAGAATTACCTTACTGTGGATCCCTTTGTCCCTTTGCCTTACTCTAAGAACTTGTCTTTTCCAGTAACCAATGAGCCTTGTTCTTCACATCTTTCCTGTTTGAGCCAATTCAAAGTTTTCAGATAGAAGGAGACCTGATTATGTTTTTCTACACTTTTTCAATGGTGTCAAGTGTCAGTATTGTTATTGTGTAGTTGTCAGTATGGTATATTGAAAAGGACATTTGCAGCCAGACAGACAGGCAGTGACTAAGTGGATAAAATGATAGCCTTGCTATACATGTTGACAAGTTAAAGTACGCTTGAAAATGGAAGAAGATCATAAGAAAACAGCAGAGGATGTGGACAGATAATACGCAGATTCTTTGAAGGAAGACCCACGCTGAGAAAATCCTCAGTCTGGACTTGGAGAAGCAAGATAAAAAGACCAGGAGGCAGGTTCGGAAAATGCTTTGGACGGTTTTGAAGATTGAACACTATTTAAAACTGCATGAGCTGGATTTGTGGACCCTGCTGACACCCAGCCACACACTAAAGAGAATTTTCCAGGGTAGAAGTCCTGCTGACACAATAAGCTAATTTTGTCCGTGGACGCATTCTTGTTCTTTGGAAATGGTAAAAGATCTGAATCTCAAGCATGGAGAAGCCGTGGAGAAGAAAGAGCCGGTCGATGCTAGGCTGATCTGTATGGGCAGTGAGAGGTGGCATTTACAACACGGCTACCACCTCCAACACGCCAAGGGGAGAAGCGTTACTATGGAAATACCGTACCGAAACAGGAAATGACCTTTGTGCCATGTGTGTCCAGCATGTACACAGGCTGTGTCATTGCTTGTGTGTCTACAGGAACTTATAGACTTGACATGTTCCAGAATACAATTATTATTATTATTATTATTATTATTATTATTATTATTATTTTATATAAATAACTTTAATGTTGATGTCCAAGTCCAATTGTACTGTACGTTATCAGTCATTGTCACAGTCAGTATTTGTTACAGCTGTGCTGTGAAGATAAAGTGTCCGTGACTATTCGTGTAATGATTAAATAGGAGGGGGAGAAAGAAACAGGAAAGTTATGACTACTTCGTTCTCCTGTCCTCCTTCTCTCCTTCCTCCTCTTCTTCCTCCTCCTATCTTAGTCCCCTGTATTTCTGTGCTCAAAATAGTCATCCACCTCAGAGAGGAAACGGAGACAGAGGGAGAGAAAAAAGAAATGAGTGTGACAGATTTAGTACTTGTGCAGATCTTTAGCTATTCTAAGTAGCTACTGATGCCTGATCCATTGTTTTGAGTGATAGAATGCGTGCGTGGGGTATTTTTAGCTAGTCCTGTTGCTAGGCAACCACCGCGGAGTCATTGTCTCGCGCGCGTGTGTGTGTGTTGAGCGCCTTTTACGGTAGCTACTTTTCTTTCTGGCTGTCTGGTTTCTCTTAATAAATTGGAGCGCCATCCCGATGCAGAAAATAAGTGTTATAATTGCATTCCATATACAGAGAGAGAGAGAGAGAGAGAAAGTAGCCCTAGAGCAGTTATGTTTTTCACAAAGTATATATGAGTGTGTATTGCTGGCTACTTCCTTCCTGGCTTCTTCACTTTTACGTAGATCGGCAGGCAGAAAGCAGGACACACACATAATAAGGGTGTTAATAAGACATAAATAGAACCTATTATTATTATTATTATTATTATTATTTCAATGCACATTTGACATGTTTCCCAGCATCTTCCTCTCACTGTCTCCTCACACTTGCTTGGCACGTAGACACGCGCGCGCTCACACGCACGCGCGGACAGACTTCCGTTCATTCGGGAGCGATGACGCTGCAATAACGTACGCGCACTTTATTGCAGGTGGCACTGATTGAATAATAGACAGTAGACTAGGTTAGACCACTTGGACAATCTCCATAAACACATGAGCAACTTCCTTTTGAGTGTTTTGTCTTTTTTACTTATTTGTTTTCCGTGGTAATTAATTTGATTTATTTATGTATGAGGAGGTGGGTCTGTGGGGTGTATTTCTTGTTTAGATTTAATGATGTGGAGCATGTCCAAAAAAAAAAAGAAAGAAAGAAAGAAGAAGCAAAAATAGCAAATGGCAAATGCCTCCAGGGAGCTATTATACCACACAATGTGTGCGCGTGTGTGTGCACGCGAGTGTGTGTAGTGTCCATGAATTGACCATGCCTGTTTATGTGTCCCTGTTGATTTCATCACCAGCCAGTCCTGTGTCTTTTCACGTTGACCTGCTCCCTCCTTCTGCTTAATATTTCATTCATTTCTCTTTGCTTTTATTCACACCGTGTTCCCTTCCAAGACCCACCAAGTGCTTTCCATCTGACTAGATCTTATTAAGATTTTATCCCTTTGTTTTCTGATTCCATGTTTGCCTGTTTAATTTGAGCTGCTGTGTTCTCCCCCCACCCCCAGAGAGATCCAGGTCTTCGAAGGAGCCGGTGTGTATGTGTCAGGATGTGTGTAGGTCATTCAGGGACCTCGTGTGCTCGCAGCATTTGCATGTTTCATCATCTTTAACCTTGTTCATCCTCGAGTGTGCTTTTAGAAAATGTCATCTCAAGATATTTTTAATCACGAGCGAGTTATTAAAGTTGTTTACAAAGACATCATCACTTTGCTTTGAAATCAAAATTAAACTTGAACGCCATCCTGATGTCGATGATGTGAAGTGTAATTTGTGGATGCACATCTGTTTTGTACAACACTGAAGGTTTAATGTCTATATATTGTACCACATCTGTAGTGTATGTGTGATTGCCACATACAAGAATTGCAACACACTTTTCCCTGTGCTGGTAAGACTTGCACATGTAGGAAGATTGGCTTGTAAAATGCTAGAACACTCCATGAAGCTGTTGCTTCTTTGAAAAATATTTTGTTTTGTTTCTTTTGTCCAGAATACTCTAAAGAGAGGAAAAAGAGTGTGTGCTTGTTTCTAAAGAGAGCATTCTCCTGTCACTCTGTCATCCATCCATTCACTGGAAAAGAAACAGGAAAATGAAAAAAAAAGAGAGAAATAGAAAACAGTCCCTGTGGAAGGAAAGCTCTGTGCTTAACATATGAATGAAGGACAGAGTAAATAAAAGATAGGGGAAAAAGGGATTGAATGAGCAACAAAACAAATAAAAGCAAAAATGATTTGAGCTGCAGCTGGAATTGTCCAGGCCGTCTTAATGTATTTAATTAAGAATTAAGAAACACAGCTGGATTAACGCAAATCAATAAACAGAATCTAAGTCCTCTGCGGGCTGTAATACATTTGCAGCCAGCACTACTTCATCAAATCTTTGTTGTTTCAACAAACACCTAGTTTTCTCCCCAAATCTCTAAACTGGAGAAATTTTTATTTCTAAGCCAAGCCACAGTCTAGAAATGGTGCAAAAAAACACCATGGCCATCACATCACATCGCATTCGAATGCTCGTGTACAACCGAAATGCCATTTAAGTTCTGTGTGAGGGTCCTGGCCTTCACAGTGATTGCTTTAATATGTACTCTTACTCCTAAAACACAGCAAGACATCATTTATCCGATTTAAATAAAGAGAAACATTTAGAAGAGGATTGCAGTCAAAAAGCTCTTTTAATTAAAGGCAAGTCTGGATCAAATATTACAATCAATCTTTTTTTTTTTTTGTACTGAGACATTTTTAAATGCTTACATTTATTTATGCAAACAGAGCTTTATTTAATTTTAAAAAATGCATAAATTTGCATACAAACTAAAACCAAAAAGCAAGTGAGTGATGAGAATTAAAACTCTTCATTTAGTCTCAATAATTATTCTTATCAGTTTGTTTATTGTTTACTTGAAAGAAAATACCAATGCATTGATATTAAAAAGCCCCCATATAAAATGCAACGTTCAAGAAATTTTTCAGTAACATTGGTCTAATTAGAGATAGTAATAAAATGTAAAATGTTGAATGGATGTCATCTTGAAACAGAAATGTATTACTGATTTTGTGTGGAGGCACAGCATTCCTGCTACTCTACTACACTTTCAACGTTTCACTAGTGCTTGGCGCCATGATTGGATCGCATCACATCTGAAATGCTGACCTCCCAGGAATTCCTTTAATTGCCTAAACATGTGGACATGGCTTGGAGTGAGGTCAAAACTGTACGGGTGATGTAGCAATAACTCCCAGCTAAGTTCCTGTAATGTGCAAGTGGTGCTTGTGAATGATTGTGTAAACAGTTCTCACAGACAGACTTTGCACCATTCAAATGTTTTACTGTGACTAAGTGTCATGACCATACTGGACTTGAAGTCTTTTGTAAACATCAAATGTTTTTTCTCAGTCATTCACGAGAAATTTCATCACACGTCCTAGTTTGATTTGTACATCCTATGTAATTAAAAAAATGGTATGAGGGTTCGCATTTTAATCAGTGAGGATAAATAACATTTGTAGAAAATGCATGTAAACATACTGTATAATAGCTTGCCTTAAATCTACCTGGTGAGGTTTTAAATTTATTAAACAGCACACTTGGAACAGATGCTTTCAGAAGCATCACAATAATCTCTTCAGCTCCAGTGATGAGGTAGAGTTTGTTAAAAGCCAGGTTTCATTATAAGGAAACAACTGTTAGGCATTAAACAGGATCAATAAGGAAAAAAAATGTTTAGTTAAAAATAGCTCTGTATACTTATCCCAGAAAGGGAACACATTGATTTCATGCATACATAATGCAGACAAATACACAAGGTCAGTTTTCTTGTTTTTTAAACCACACTGGGTACAAACCACTGTAACAAAATACAGATGTCACCCTAAAGATGAGCATCTTATAACTGAGCATCATTTACAGGAACATCTTCACCCTTTTTATATCTTTGTATCTCATCTATATCTGTTTTATCAGCTTATCTATTGTCTGGTTCCATCAGGGCAAGAAGACCCGACACCCTACACTCTTACTCATTTAATGAACTGGGAAAATACACATATTACACATACACACACAGTGGTGTAGTGGTTAGCACTGTCGCCTTGCACCTCCAGGGTCCGGGTTCGATTCCCGTCTCTGTGTGCATGGA
>JAOTQY010000040.1:7275317-7287766 GCA_026413445.1 Dolichallabes microphthalmus
CTGCTCCCCACTGTCCTCTGTGCAGCCTTAACTACTCTCTGCAGTGCTTTCCTCTCAGCTGCGGTGCTGTTGCCGTGTCACACAGTGCCTTTACAGTGCCTTGCTGACGTGCTGTAATTTATGGTAAGCTTAATTTATGTAATTTATGGTTAGCTTAAATCCATGTTAATTGCTTTTTTTTCCCTGTTCTTTCACAAACCAGTATAACAAGAAAGGTATATGTGAATCAGTTGGTTGACTGTATTTTGAGATGAAGTAGCTTTCAACTGCCAGCTGTCATAAAACTCACTCCTAGTCTTCTTATTGTGCCCTTCTAATTAATGCCAGTTACTAAGAATTTCACAAGTTGCATGAGCTGGCTAATTGTACGAAGTGTTTGTGTAGGTCTTTATCTGGCTGAGACTCAACTTCCATACTAAAGAGATGTAATGAAAGAAATATGTAAATCTTTTTGTTTATATGTACTATATATTTTTATTTACAAAATCGTATATCTAAACGCTCAGCCAGGTTTTCTGAGTGCAATGGAATGATCTCAAGATCATATGTTTGGTATGTTCAGTACCCGTGCCAAAGCATTTTAATCCTGTGACTTCTGTCTCAATTATTTTCAAAATCATATTGGAGAGGTACTCAAAAAAACTGTATTGCTGTATTGCTATGTTGATCAGTAGTATGTAACTCAAAAATGGCACTGATTTCACTGCAAAATCAGTTTGTTGACTACTATGTGGTTTATAGAGTGGACATACAATGATTCAGCAAAGAATACCTACATCTTGCTTAATTTTGCATATGCACCCTCAAATATAAATCACAATGTTGAGCCAGGTCTCATGCCTTGTTTAAACTGTGAATATAGAAGATTGGTCAAACCGGTTTGAAAAAGTTCTGACAAAAAATGGATTTTTACATTCATTTTGCACTCTGACGCTGGGATACATTTCCAGTGTATGAGTAAAACAAAAAACAGAAAATTCACTTCTCATGTGTGTGAATCACACATGCACCCATCCAATGCACCCACATGAGAAGTGAATTTTCAGGCTTTAAAGTAAACCGCTTTTACCATTTGGCCCAGAAAAGAACAATGAATCTGTGCACCACATACTTCACAATTTCTCTAGGAATTATTTTATTTCCAAAAATAGTTTGTAGTTCATGGTGAAATATATGGAGCAAATTATTCAGCCACCACTGAGATAAGTTATGATGTATGCTTTAAATAATACAAGATAAAACTCTACTATTAAACTGTTGACTATAATAAGTTACCCAGAATATGTCTAACCTGTTACACCTACCAAGTACCGTCCTGTCAATTAGAATTAGCATGATTGTAGGTTTCTTTACTTGTAATGAAAAGTTTATGTTTAAGTTTGTTACTGGGAGTGATTGAGAGAGTGACTGAGAGATGGGGGGAGAGAGAGAGACAGAAAGAGAGATTAAGCACCTTTAGAGAAATGTTCCTCTCTAACAAATCATATTTTATATGATAAAACATGAAATGGAGGCAGTGGTGGCTCAGGTGGTTGAGACCCTGGGTTGTTGATCAGAGGGTTGGGACTTGGAGCCACTGTTGGGCTCTTAAACTCATACAAAATCACTCCACTGTTAACAATCCCAAAGCCTGGATGAAAAATGCGGAGGGTTGGGCATTGGGCTTACAAACTATTCCTGTAAAAATATGCTATATTAACGATGGAGTAAAAAGTATTTAAAGTTTTTAGTTGCGTAAGGATTTCAGGTTAGGGTTTCAGCTGTTTGGTCAGGTGTAGGGTACAATTATCTCACTCACTCACTCACTCTTTGTCCATACCTGGAGCCTATCTGGAGCCTATCTAACTCTGACTGGGAAATCCCGAGGCGTTCCCAGGCCAGTGTGGAGATATAATCAGTCCTTGGTCTGCCCCGTGGTCTCCTACCAGCTGGACGTGCCAAGAACACCTCCCTAGGGAGGCGTCCTGGAGACATCCTTACCACATAAAGAAGTAGCGGCTCTACTCTGAGTTTCCCACGGATGACTGAGCTTCTCATCTTATCTCTAAGTGAAAACTCAGCTACACCTATGAGAAAACCCATTTCGGCCGCTTGAATTCACGATCTTGTTCTTTCGGTCATGACCCAACGCTCATGACCGTAGGTGAGGTTTGGAACGAAGAAACCCACCAAGCACTGGGAGAAAATGCAAACTCTGTGCCCACAGACGCGAGGTGGGAATCAAACCAGTGGTACAAGTATCGACTGTAGCTACAGAAATTACAATCACAGTTAAAATCTTTTGTTTCACTTGTAGATGCTTTTTTCTTCTTCGTTTGGTTGGACGATTGTTCACGACTATGCAGTTTAGTAAAAGGTACTTCAATAAACAACAACAAAAAAATGTAAACCCAAATTTCCTCACTGTGGGACGAATAAAGGTGTTTGTTATCAATGTGTGTGTGTGTGTGTGCTTGCTTATTCTACATTTTTTGCATTTTACAAAATGCAGCTTTTATTGGAGGGATTTAAACAGAAAACAGTTTCCTTTTGGATTCTGATGGCAATTAATGGCAGGTTTATTAATTATTCATTAATAAATAAGGATAGTAAGACCAACACACGCTGATGTGTGTGTGTGTGTGTGTGTGGAGGGGGTTGCGCGCAGTGATCTACAGCAGAGGAAGAGAGAGAGAGAGAGAGAGAGAGAGGAGGGGAAAAGGAAGGACAAAACGACCGGGGGAGAAGAAAAGAGGAGGAATAGAGGACTGCTTGTTTTCACTTTATGTCGATTTGAATAACGTCAAGGAGGAAGAAAACGCGTTGAAGAAGAGCGAGTTGATTTGCACTAGTTTTGCATATACTGGAGAAACAGAGCGGAGGAGAGAGAGAGAGAGAGAGGGGAAGAGAGAGAGAGAGTTCTCAGCTCATAAACCGACACGTGTTGAGCTTCACTCCACTTTCTACAGTTGTTCATACAGGAGTCCAGTGTGTGTCTGACCGAGTGTGTGTTTGCACAGACAGGCAAGGTTTCATCTTCACGTGGCGGTTTGTTTTTTTACAGCAACACGGCGAGACGAAGCTCCGAGGCGACTTTCTTCCCCCCGCTGCTCTTTCTGCACGCTATCGGACTATGGCAGCGGTAACCAGCCCGGAGTCGAGCCCTCAGTCCCGGGTCTACTTCCAAACTCCCACCGGTGCCGAGGAGACCGAGACCCCTGCCCGGAAACAAGGCCGGGTTACCGTCAAATACGACCGGAAAGAGCTGAGGAAGAGACTGAATCTGGAAGAGTGGATCATAGATCAGCTGACAGAGCTGTACGACTGTGAGGTGAGTGACCGAGTCAGATCCATACAAGGAAACTTAGGATGTCCCAGAAATCTCCACACATAGCGGAAACGGAAACCTTCTTAGTTACACTAGTATATCATATACTAAGTACACTTAGTATATGAACTTTGTGAACGCACACTCGTGATGAACTCGTGTTAACCTCTGTGTATGGAAACTTTATGGGACAGTGGATCCGTCTGCCATGACGAGTGATCGATCGATGTGTGATGCCTAAATAAGGACTTCCGGTAGTGTAACTCTTGTGTAGATTAGTTTGGATACATTGTTGCTAAACAAATCCCATCGGAACCTCATTTACAAGGCAAGAGATTCACTGTGGTGTACTGTGTGTGTGTTTTGACCTATATTCTATTCCTGACACGGTTGTTAAAAGCATTACCTACATCAAGCATTCACCCCCCTAAATGGGGCAACTATTGTTCACAGACGCCTGCCTCACAGATTAGGGGTTATTTTCACTTTTGTGTACCCAAAGGAGTGAAGTAAATGCAAACCTTCCTAAAGTTGTCCACGGACAATGGTTTGTGACTTCCTGAAAAGGGGGAGAGGGATTTAACAGAGTTAGATTAGAGGCCCTAAACTGGTTCAGGGAGACAGATCATCTTCTACTCATTACAACAAAAGAACTCTGCATGTGGCTCATAACCCACTCCCCCTCTCGTCCTCCCTTCCTCCCTTGCTCACTCTATCTCTCCTCACTGTCCCGGCTGTCTGACACCCCCTCCCCCTTGACTCCGCACCACCAGCATGGATGGAAACACACACACGCACACACACACTTACTCATTTCTTCCTAAACTCTCCCTCTGGAGTTACTTTTCGAAGTGGCTGCACTCTGTGTAAAACTTCCTTTGCTTTGAACAAAGTAACGCACAACACCCTGAGACGCCGGTGACCCCCCTCCCTTTTAATCTTATTAATAGCAAACCAATCATACCGCTGTAGCCTTTGTGTTGAAACCAGTCAGTGTGGCACAATGCTACAGATTACTACATACTAGCCTAATAAAAAACGTCATAAACAGTTTTTTTCCCCCGTACAAAACATAGTAGAAGCCTATACAGTATGCTCACTCTTATTACACCCAAAGTGTGTAATGCACTTCAGTACTAAGGATTGGCCTATATTCTCTGGGCATTATTTTTTTTAAAACAAGACAGCATACTATGATACTAAATCGTACCCTGTAGTATTTTTTATGCAAAAAACAACAACTTACTGTACTATATAGTGTATGTATGATCAGAGATTTAATACAGAAGACTGCATACTATTGTAATAAAATTTAACCTACACTGTGTAAACACAAAAAACACCACAATACTATAGTTTATAGTAACCTATACTGTATGGTGAGTTTTTTTTTTTTTAAGAAGACAACATACCTTCAGAATAAATAATAGTCTATACTGTTTGATCCCAGTTTTAACCACATTACCAGTACCAGATAAAAGCATGTCCTGTAGGGGCACAGTTTTACACATACTACTGTACTTAATAGTGACATGCATGACCTAGTAATAGTAACCTGGTCATTTTGTTCATACAATACATTATACTACTGTAATACACATACACACATGCATACTATGACACTAAACAGTAAACTATTCAGTATGTTCATTATTATCCTCACAAAACAGCTACTATAGTAATGATTATTATAGTATATTGTAGTGTTTGTGATGCCATGTTGTCATACTAAATAGTAGAGCTGTGCGATTTAATTGGGTATGCAATAAATGTCTATTGATTGAATTAATTGGATCAGTGACACAGTTTTTGATGTAGAATTCATACTTAAAAAAAAACTATTTAGGTTTACTTTCAAATTGCTAATAAACTTCAAAACTTTCAAATCCTGTACTTAATTGCATACTACGTTGCCACTGAAGCTATGCTCAAAATTCTATGCTACTGTTTTAAATAGTAGATTGTATGGTCTCTGTTGTTCTGTTTAAAATTGCATTCTACCCTACCATATACATGCAAACCAATAACCAAAACTGCCTCCTACTGTAGTGGAGCATGAACTGTATAATCACTGTGGCATGCCTGCATACTTCTGCACTAAATAGTATGCAAAAGTAGTATGCCACCATAGCATGTGGTTTTTGTTGTAGCCACAGTGTCTACGCATAAGCATTCTCGTTTTCCCTTTTAATCTTTTTCTTTCAGTGTGGGTACTGGGCCAGGTGGCAGGAACCAGTACCCAGCGAAGAGGGGGAGGGAAAGTGATCAGATGAATAGGGAGATCAAAAGATAATTGAGAAGAAGAAAGGAAAAAGGAAGAGGGCAATCTAAGCAAGCGTGTTAATATGCAAACACACTCGACAACACGTGTGAGCTTGCTTTGACACGTGGTTAATAGTGGCCCAGATTTCCTTCTGTACACAATGGGGCAGGTCAAACACTGCAGTAATTTATGGAGGGAAATCTGATTAAATGCTTACTGTGTTGTTTAGGCAGTGGGTGCATTTGGTTAGGAAAGCAAAGCAAGTGTGAGTGGACGTGAGCGTCAGTGTATTTTGAAAAGGAGAGGCAATTCAGATAGGAGTACAAAGAGGTGGAAAAAGCAGATGTCAAGAAATGAGCAGATGATCGTTGACATAATAACAGCCAAACCATGAGCAAAAGATGGAAAATGACAGCTGTGGTTTTAACTTCTGGCAGAAAGCACAAGCATTGCACATAATTTTTCCTAAGGACCACACACACATACACACACACACACACACACTTTCACACTTTGGTTTAAAGCCTGTTACATAGCAATATGAATCACTACAACCCTTTTCCATACACCGATATTGAGCTGTTGGTCTAAATGACATCCCAAAGATGATTCACTTGTTTACATGTAACAGCATTTATCCATGTTAAGGTGACGAGGTTAATCTCTCTTGTCTATTTCAGATTTACTTTTGCACAAATCAGGAAAATCTTGCCATGGTGAACAAGTGTGGCGTCAGTCAGGCATAACATACATTTGGAGCAGATATTGTTATGCTCATTAGCATCTGTCACATCCACAAGCAAAGCAAGGTTATCACTATGAAGAATTTTAAACAACACTATGTGGTGCTAATAATTTAAAAGGGCTAATCCCTTTTTATTGTCATTAAAGTGTATTTTAAGGATTAGTGACATGAATTTATTGTATTCTTAGTGATTTTCAAAGACAAACCTGTTAAATCAAGCATATGCACAATAAACAATAGCTTTGTGACAGCACACTTAGCATAACAACAGCTAAGCAAGTCAGTTAGCTTAGCATGTAGATTCTGGGGTTAAAAGTGTTATCTTCTATTCATTTTGATAACATTGTATAGTATATAAGTAAATTTAACTCATACACTGTGCTCCACTATTAATCTTTGTAATATTTTTGTAATATTACATTTTAATCTCTTATGTTTATCTCTTCCAAGTTCTCAGTGCTTTAAAGGCTAGAGTAAAATTACATGAGACCTGTGAGTCAGGATCCTTACCATTGACTAAGCACACACAGACAGCGAGGCTGTTAGGAGCCCTGCGTCTGTGCTTGTGAAATCACTGATGTACACAAACACACACACGTAGACCCGCACCTGCTCATGTCGTTCTAGCATTTTCTGTCATGCTCACACCTTTGTGTGTGTTTTAATGGAGCAGGTTTAGACATGCCTTTCTCAGGCTTTGCAGTCAACACACACACACACACACACACACACACACACAGACACACACACACACACACACACACACACACAGTGTGAATTGCTGTACTGACTTTTATCAGCAGTTTTACCTGATAGCCATTACACAAAATATCACATCATGGAAATATTCAAAATCATGGCGTAAACACAAGCTGTGCATATCATTGTAATGGTCATTGTCTCTCACACTTCCCGTTCAGTCAAAACAAGCCCATTATAAAGAGGAAGCCCTTTTATTAATAGGGGAACATAGCATCATATGCAATTTAATTCTCACTCACCTTCAGCTGTGGGAGATTCCTGAATGGTGTTCATTTAAATTCTGAAAGAAACTGCACAATACACTTCAAGTTGTACAGCATTTGTAAATCAGTAAAGGTTAGGCTGTGGGAGCTCTTGTTCGATCACCAGGTTCTCACAGTTGCCTGGAACACACTTAATTCAGACAGCTGCTTAAGCTATAAGCAAATGGAACAGTCTATTATAAATTGCTTAATAGTTTGTTTTGCACTTGTGTGAGTAGTGACACTATTTTTATATGATTAATTACATTTAATTATTTATCAATGTTTAAATATTTTTTCACTAGGTAGGATTACTGGGACCCTAATATTTTATTAATAATGGGAATAATTGCCCAGTTTAAATAAAAATGCATCGTGTAAACACCTCAAATCAGAAATGGAGAGAATTTTCAATCAGAGTGTAAAACTTTGATAATCTGCTCAGTAGGTAAATATTAGCCATGTAAACATTGATCAAATAATTTCCCTCTTGTAGGTATAAATATACACTACCTGTCAAAAGTTTGGACACAGCTTCTAATTCCATGCCGTTTCCTGATTTTTATTTCTTTTTGCATTTTAGAACAATGCTGAAGGTGTCCAAAAATATGCAATCATCTCATTTGAACAGTTAATATTGAGATTTGTCTGCTACTTTTGCTATATAAAGCTTTCATAATGACACTAATCTGAGGTGCTGTTAATTGGTGATGTTTGAGGCTGGAAACTTTAAATAAGTTTTAGTCTTGCTTTCCTGGAATGGTTTTCATGAGAGCCAGTTTCATCATTGGCTTTTTCAAATGCATTTGACTACTGAACTATTTCAGCTGATTCTGTGTCTTAAAAGAACAACTGACTCTTGTTGTTGTTACATAATTACCTAATTCCATATGTATTATTTCATTGTTTTGAAATCACCAATATTATTCTAGAATGTAGAAAATAAATCTTGTGTCTTAACCTTTGACTGGTACTATATGTTTTTTTTTTTCGGCGCATGTTTCTCCCACGTGGTGATTTTATGAGGTTACAGGAAGTACTGAAAAGGAAATTTTGCTTCCATTCCTAATTGGTAAAATCTGTTGAAACAACTCTCTCCTAACTGGGTTTGGACTTTCATCCACTGGGTCTTTAATTGTTTCACCTATTCACACATAATAAAGCATCTAACCAGTCATATAAGAGACTGAATTTTTGTTGTATTTCTGGTTATGTTCTAGAATTTCTGTTATATTTCAGCTTGTTAAACGTTTCATAACAGGGAGGACCACTTTGCAAATATCAAATAAGTTAGTATCTGATTAAATGCTTTGGGAATGTAAACACACAGCCTATCAGATCAGTGTCCATGTACACAGTTAAGTTTGGAAGGATTTCAGTTGTAGTCAAGAAATATTGTCCATGTAAACAAACCCCTGCGAATGAATGTTTGTATGTAATAGGACTTGTGTAGTGTGATATGTAGTGTGTAGTGTGATATGATTTGTGTGGCTTAACCATCAGAAGTGTGAATATGCATGAAGAGTGAATTAAGGTAACAATTAACCCCTTCTTTTACGAGATATTTAATTCCCTCCGCATCTCTACTTTTCTGGTTTGTCTAGAAAGCATTTGACTGTGAACCTTATTTACTAAGCATGTCACTATAACAGACAGTCCAAGTTTAAAATTAGATTAAAATCTAAAATAAAAAATTAAAACAGGAAGCTAACACACACTCACCTACGCACACACATGCATACACAGGTTCAAATGTCAGAACATCAGCATCATACTGTATGCTGAAGCAACTTTAAATAAGTCAATTGGTTAATCTACATCTGATTACAATGTTGTAATCTGGTCATGACTGTAGTTCAGTAATTCAGCAGAAGTAAGCATATTTACTTGAACAAAGTGTTTTTCATGCCTGTATTTTTAAAGAATCTTTTTAAAGAAGTTCAGCAACTGCGTACATATTAAATGTACTCACAAACATATGGTCCGTACAAGCTTCTTTTTATATTAAATTATTTTATGTTTATTAGATACAGATATTAGATATCCCACCACACTGTACCTTCAATTATGTAAGATTACGACATGGTAAGGTGAAAAGCCTAATTGAGCAACAATTGATTTGTGGACATTTCATAGCATAGACAAAATAATACTTTAATAAATGAAACTCATTATAATGTAATCATTGTAAATTTGTTGCGGTATAAGGGATGTGATGTTACAGGATAAATAATCAACTTGCGGTTGATTTATTGCCTTGTGCACCATATGCCATGATGTTTTATCCCTTATTTATGAAACAAATGTCCTTGATGTCCTTCAGATGCCATGATGTCCTTCATGTTATTCCACACTCAAACTCTATTATAACAAAGACTTAAGGGATCATGTTGCTGGTCCTTTAATAAACACAGGCTTAGTGTGAGCTCTGTGTCAGTGCTATAGTAAAGCTGTGACACTAATTGCTTGTTCATTTGATTGTGATACGAGTTACAGCAGCACCCAGACATTCATGCGGAGATAAACAGATAAACGCCAGGCTGGACTACAGCTTGGCCTGGTCTGCAGGCTGGTCTATGAAGCATGCTGTGTGTTTGTCTCTTTTTCCCAGAAGGAATCAGGAGGATTAAAAATCTTGGTGTGGTGAGGAGTCTCTGAGGCCAGCAGGTCTGCTAGAAATAGCTGTTCTCTCAGTCTACATTCTTTATTCAGCAAGAGTCACACAGCAGACAGGAGACAGACAGACGGCGTGGTTTGATATCCTGTCGCTATAAGTCTGTGCCCTGTGAAACTCAGGAATACCTGGATATTGTTGTCTTCTGTATCATTAAGTGATCTCTTGAGTTTTACAGAAGTAAAACTGGAAGATGAGATGAAGTTTAAGGTCATTCGTTGACTTGCAATGCTAGACGTGTATCATATTGTTGTAGAATTAAATGAATAACATCAATGATGTACAGTAGACAGGTGACCGGATCATGGAAACACAAGGCTCATGTATGCCTGTGGGGAGCAAAGGCTACCCGTATGGTCCGATCCTACAGAAAAACAAATGTAAAAGAGTTAATACTGGCAATTAAACTTTTCTATCAGACCACCCAGTGCATCACAGCCTGTGGTGTATGGGAATTAGCAGGCAAAGAGTTGAAGGTTGTTGTCTCCAAATCCCCCAGATCTCAATCCGACTGAGCATCTATGTGATGCTCTTCACAAACAAGTCTGATCCATGAAGGCTCCAGACCATAACCCATAGCACCCAAAAGATCTGTTGCGAACTACCCGATTCCAGAAGTAACAGTGCATCTCCAGAGGTCTTGTCGAGTCATGCCCGGAGGGGTCAAAACCGCCCTGGCGACAGCAGGGAAACTTGCACAATACCAGGCATAACGTTTTGCTTTTTAATATTATGGCTGATTGGTATATATGTATCAGGCAAGCATATTTGTGAATGTCAGAGCTGGCAATACTTTTTCAGAGGGAACAATTTGTTATTGGGTTTGTTTAAATATGTGAAAACATGAAAAGCCCAGGGTAACCGAAATAACTTTTTTTTTTACACTGTATTGCTGCAGTGTTGGAAAGCTGGATATAATTGTATAGTAGCAGTTTTAGTAAGACATCTGGTTCATCTTAAGACTTTATTATGAGTTCAATGGTTTTCATTTTGTATATTTTAAAAGCTTATTGATGGAAGTCAATAAATACCCCAAGATTTGATTTCTCAGTTCAGGGAAACATGTTTGTGGTAATCACACAGAAGTACCTCTTGGTGTGGTAAAAGTGACCTTGAGCTTCAGAAACCAGTTTGGAAACAATTCCAAAATAAAATGAAGTGCTGCTGGTTTTGTTTATGGATTTTCCTAGGTCAGGTTGTGTAACATTCTCAAAACTCACTTGCTTGGAGTTGCTCGGGCTGCTTCTCGGTTTCTAGTTTTAGAAATCTCAGAAGGAAACAACAGGAATGGAATACTTTATTCATTATTCATACCTCAGCTCTCGCTTTCCTTCTCTTCACAGTTTCTCCCAACCTTGAGTATCTTCCCTGAGACCATAAAAAAAAGAAGACAGTCCTTCCCCAAGTTTATGTTAAACAATTAAAACCACAAGCCCATGATTTGAGGCTTCCCATGGCTCATGGCGCAGGTGTAAACTCCCTCACTGTCTTTAATCAAGCCCAGGTGCTTTCACTGGCTTAAGGAACCTTGAGCAAATTACTATTAGGAACCTGTAATTAGTGAGAGCAGAGCGGTGGAGGATGGCATTCGTCCTCCATTTGCATTTCAACATGGTCCAAGTGTGGATTTAACCTCTTGAAATTGCACTGAACAATAGGCCTGATTTGTGTGAACAGATTTATTCACAGGAACATGCACACAAGAAATGTAGTCCGGTTATTTGTCATGGATTATAGCAACCGTGGATATGGATTGTATGCTCAAGTTTGAATCACTTATTTAATTTTATTTACAACATTTATTAGATGCTCTAATGTAGGCTCTATTAAAGGTGTTTACCAGGGCAGAGACTAAGTCCATTAAGTTCAATTATTTTCTCACATTGATTTAATAACACATTTTGAGAAAACCCAGGTGTTTCTGTTATTTTTTTTGGCATAGATGGGAAGCAAATTTATTTTCTTTTGCTTTTGAGTCATCATTTCATGTTTCCTGCCCTCTGTGTCTTTATTTAGGGTTTTGCGGGAGTCACCAAAGACAAATGAACAGTGTATTTGCACTTGTATCATTATCATACTTGTATGCAGGTACGAAAAAAAAAACCTTTCTTAAACATTTATACAATTACAGAAATCTTTAGCTTAGCTTACGCAAACACTCACTCACCTGCTTCATTCCATTGTGCACTCGTGAGATTTCGTCGAAATTGTGAGTAATTCAGTGAGTAAGAGCCTCGTGTCTAAACAAAAAAGAAGTGAGAAAAGCCTGAAATTAAAGTGGGCAATATGACAAAAAAGAGCTTTGGATAAGGTCTGCCAAATTATATATATACACACACATACACACACACACACACACACACACATATATATATATATATTTTGTCACATTACAGCCGCAAACATGAATCAATTTTATTGGAATTCCACGTGAAAGACCAATACAAAGTGGTGTA
>JAOTQY010000040.1:7294657-7305886 GCA_026413445.1 Dolichallabes microphthalmus
CAAATAATGTTTATAGTTTAATTAAGGATTTATTTATTTTTTCAATTTCAGATGCACTTTAAATCTTTTCTGTTACAATTAATAAAGCTATTCTTTGTTGTAAGTTGGTCCATATTTCTCTCTTTTTTATTCTCTTATATGTTAATAAGGATACAGTGTTATGCAGAAGTGTAGTTATAACAATTTTATAGACAAATGATTCTATTTATAGTCGCACGTGGGGCGCGAGATGTTTTCTTCTTCCTGGGGGTTGGGGCATGACAGAAAATAATTGAGAAGCACTGATGTACAGTAATGCAAAATCTTCCATAAATGCTAAGTTTGTACTTTAGTCTTCACCTGTTGCACTTTATGCTGTGTGTTACTACATACAGAGCACCTGTTTTGTCTTGTTGTTCTGTAGATGTGATATTTTATCCCATTGTCCACAGATGGGAGGTACTGGAACATAGACTTCAAATTGAAGTTTCTGTAACCTCACACGTTCTGACCTTTAGTTCCATGTTAATGTTTTGTACAGAGCTGCCTAGCAGCTAAGGGCCTTTGGGGAATAGTTCAGAGAGGCTGTGAATGTGTGTGTTTTTGTCTCAGAGCCTGCACGCAGCAGCCACAGATCGTCCTTCCTCTTCCCCTGTGATAAAGGGAGGGTCTTTACCATGTTGTCCACTTTCAGTCACATATGGAGACTTGCTTTAACTCTGTTCTAATTAGCCTGCTAACACACGCATGGCAACACACCTCTACTGACACATACAAACAGCTAACCGGAACGTTTTCTGATTCACACAAGATGATACACACATACACACCTAATTACTTGCCAGATTTACATTCGACTTCGGTCATACAGTGTAGTTACTCATTCCTCAGGGAGTGAATATCTGTACTGGAGTTTTATAGAATCTGACAGGACTTGGACTACTATGCATTACTTTGTGAAGAATTAGCTAACTTTGTTTAGTAACTTCGAGTGTATGACTCATTCTGAAGTCCTCAGCTCTCCCCCATGCTCTCTTACTCTATCCACCTTATAAACATAACATAAATAGTCGAATTTGTAAATCCCTCTGGTTTGAAGTCAGGTTTATTGAGTAGCTCATTAGCTTGTTAGCCACCCTGTGTGTCTTCACTATCTGGGGAATTCTACTGTGAGTCAGCTCCACAGACTGTATATGATCAAATCATGGTCTATGTTGCCAGATGATACACAGGGGATTGGTAGAGAAAGTAGCATCATATGAGCGGAGATAAACAGCAGAACACGATAAATGCCATTTCAGACTTGGCAGAATTTTTTAAATAAATGCCATTCTTGGCTACTCAATGGTGTCTACAACAAAGTGTTTCTTTCGCTATATAACTACATTAAGAAACCTTAAAAGTCTCCATTTTAAGCAAAACATTTAATTTAACTGACAGATTTGGTGGCTGATGTGGATGGTTTAAATGTGTTGAAAAGGGTTTTTCGAGAATGTTGAAACCAAGAAAAGGACATTTAACCCTATTACTGCTATTGCATCGATCAAGCTGTAATAAATTTCAGGTAGTCAGTTAATGAAATAATGTAACGTAATGAACTGTAATAAAATTTAATTAGTTACCTGTGTGGTAATTCATGCAATAATCACTCACTCATTTACCGCTTTATCCTGTATTCAAGGTCGCAGGGCGCCTGGAGCCTATCCCAGGAGACTTGGTGCATGAGGCGGGGTACATTCTGGATGGGGTTCCAATCCATCGCAGGGCACACACACACGCACACACATACACACACACACACACTCATTTACACACTACGGGCAATTTGAGAACACCAATTAGCCTAATCTGCAGGACTTTGGACTGTAGGAGGAAACCGGAGTACCCGGAGGAGGGGGTGCAAGGTGACAGTGCTAATGGTGAAATGTTGCCACATCTCTAAGTAGCGAGCTTCCAACATTTACATATTGGCAACTAGCACAGCATCATGTCTGTTAGTTGTGAACTATTTGCTAAATTTGTTCATAATTATAACAAAATCTAAAAAATATATATTATACCTGAATATTTACAGAATTGCCAAACGTATAGGATTGCAATACAAATCGAATTGGCAACTAGGTATCAAGATAATCTTGTATTGGTGATTCCCATCCCTAAATGAAATACAGGTATATGTTGCCCAACATCTGGAATAGGTTCTGTGAAATAAATACAAACACCATGTTATATATTTAGCAAAGTATGTGGAGTACTGAAGTGTAAGCACTGTGGTGAAGCAGAACAATAACACTGCAAAACTTTGAAATATGCCCAAGTGATTTCTGGAAACCTGATCAACATGCTGTGTGTGGGAACCTGTAGTGTTCATGTTGTCTGGAACTGTCCACTATTACTATAATATTAGCTTATAAACCCTAGTGATGTGACTGACGGGCACTTCGGTAAGCTGATGCATCCATGTTATACAATGCATACAGTATCTGTACTACCTGTGACACTGAAACTGGTAGACGAGGAAGCTGAAAAGGCTATAAACTGACCTCTTTGTTTCGCTTATAACGTTTCTCATGATCAACAATCTTTGTAAATGAAGGTTTTGTCTGCCACTACTTCTGTTTCACTCACTACAAAAACACAGTCAAAGCATGAGTTTGCTATATTTTTTTTATTAAAACATACATTTTATTATTGATTATTGATACTAATATTTTTTTATTATTATTATTGATTATTGATAGTATTATTGATACTGAGCTGAAGCCTAAATTCACCACAAACACACCTGCAGTCTAATTTATTCATTGTACCAAAACTGTGGAATGGATATATAGCATTTTGAAGAAAAAAAAATCACCAAATTCACCCTGAATTCACCCAAACAATGCGGAAAAGCATTTGTGCTTCATAACAACCTTATGCTTTAAAGAAAAGATGAATCTGTTTGTACTAGTTCTTGCTTCATTGGAAAACTTGTTTTTAAAACTGTAACACATGAACTTATCTCATTTTGCTGTCAGACTTTTCAGATCAATGATTTTTCCATGTGCATGAAAAACATGGTGGTAAACAGTTTGTTTCAGCAAGTGACAAAGTGACAGGGAGGGAAAAATCCCATAAATAAGGCGAAAGAGACAGATCCAAATGATTGACTTAAATTCATACTCGTACTGATCTTATGGCATGTGCGGTCCAACGGTTCTTCAGTTCCTCATTCACCACTTGACTTTCCACCTGCAGATGGTTCGCATTTACTGTTTAATATGAAAAAATGAAAGAATAATTGTAAGCAGAGTTTCATCCTATCCTATAAGGACATTATAAAGAAAAATAAAGCTTGGCAGGAAGTAGCAGGGTTTGTTTGCGGTCTGTTAGATGGTCTATTGCAGTTAACAGATTTTGCAGCCAAACTCGCATCTAACATATAAACACGATTTCACACTGATTAGTACATTATTTAATTTGTGTTTAACTAGTTAGATAAAAAAAATTTTGTAAACTGCACAATTATTACTGTTTCTCATTCTCAAACGGTGGAGAGATGCCATCACTACTTCTTGCTTTCTGGTGTGAACGTAGGGTTGCTTTCTGTGTTTCTAATACGCGTGTGTGAATCAGAGAAATTGAGCGAAAACAGGAACAGAGCCATATTGTGCCAGTATCAGTGTACAACTCTGTTCCTGAGTGAAAGGTCGTTTGTGTGAAGAGTGACTGCTTGTATGTGTGTGTAAGAGTGAGAGAGATTTGGGTAGGGGGCAGTTGGGCAGGTGCAATGACAGCTGGTGCGAGCAGCCCAAACCGAGGGGGGCGGGGGGGTGGAGAGAAACAAGCGAACATGGCAGTGGAAACGAGGACGTGCGATTGGCACCAGTAGCACTACCAACCAGATTTGATTTTCCGCTGCCCAACACGATGAGTGTTTTTAAGCTTCAAGGATGTTTTAATGTTAATTATATTAATGCAGCTTTATGTTTTTTTCAGCAATGGCGGAATTTGTCACCGAGTATTCATTGCGTGTGTGTGTGTGTGTGTGTGTGTGTAGGGAGGAGAGAGAGAGATAGGGCAGGTTTGAAGAAAGAGGACAGCTATGAACCAGCCTTCATTGAACAGCACTTTATAGAGAGGGAAAGAATAAAAGCAGCAGAGGGAGGAGACAGAGGAGCGAACGTGCAGCATGTAATTTGGGTTTGGCGTTTCTAGTCATGTGCGCTATTTTTACACCCGAAATGAAACGCACGTCTCAACTACATGCTTAACAGGCAGATTACAGTGTGATGAAACTAGTAGGACAAATGAAACCTGGAAGAGAAACGGAAGGGAAAAGCAGAAACACATTATCTAGGATGAGGGCTAAGGGCTGTAGGACAGCATGGAGACAGCAGACGTGTGAGGATGAGGCGAGCCAAGAGAGAGGAAAGGAAAACACACGCAGAGCCAGTGACTTTTGATGATGATTTCCAAACCCATCTGTTTCATGGCCGGCAGGTCCCAACGGGCATTTAGCTTTATGTGCACTCTTCACTGAATCAACCATATTAACACAGCGGTAAATGGAAATGACTGTGCTGAGCGGGCAAGAGCTTGCTCAAAAAAATACAATCAGGTTAAGGTTCATTGTGTCTTTAAATGAATTCCTATGCTTCCTTGAAGGCAATTGTAGAGTAAGAAGGCTCTGGGAAAGAAACGTAACGCTTAACTAAAGCGTCTTTCACACACATTAGCCTATCAGTTCTGCTCTTTAGTCTGTCGTACTGCTAAGCCTGAGGCAGGTTTTGCATTCGGTCTTTTGTCAGATTAGACATACTTGTTGGCTTTTGCTCTTGAAGCAGGTGGCATAAATAACCTATATATGCTAATGTTAGTTTATAGCTGTTATACAGTACGCTTTTCAGTTCAGCTTTGTAGTAAAGAATTCTTTCAGTTGGTTTCTGATGGTGTGTACAAAGTTACTATTTTCCATCAGCTCAACCATTTCTTTAATGGAGGTGGGCTGGATGGAACGTTCCAAAATCAGAATCTGTCTTGAGTAACTTCTGCCAGTTCGTAAAAAAAATGTGAATTAAAAAAAAAAGTAAGACATCATGGTGGTCCAGTTTCCCAGTGCACTGCTGTGTTTGTGAATGCTTTTCTCTATTGTTTAAATTTGTGTTAATGATTCTTGTTCGAACACCACAGATTTAGGCAAGAATTTTATATGGAGTTACATTTTTTCCCCCCAGTTTTATAAACCTTACCACGATTTGTGATGTTTCATTAATAAAACTACATATTGGTGAGCTAAGTTGGAATTAAATCTTCATTAGTGTTTTTATATGCTTGAAATGTTTGGCTTTGTATATTATATGTTTATTATTTTATTATTTATAGTGATCTTGTGTGAATTAAAAAAAAAGTCTATCCATGTAAATTTTTATGTATACAAAATGTATAACAGCGTGTTGTGTCAAACACAAAGTTGGAGACACAGAATTGTCCTGGGTGTCTTTTGACAATGCCCCTGTGCACACAGCGAGCTCTTGTTCGTGAAAATCTACTTGAAAGCTTTCACAAAAGAGTGACGCTTATTAAAACACCAAGGGGGAACTAAATCTGGAATGGGATGTTTAAAACATTTACACATTTGGCACATGTCTAGATGTCTACAAACCATTGGCCATATAACATATTACATTTCACATATTAAGGCTATTAAAGATATAATGCCAGGCCAGAATGTTGCTTGACTTCTCTAGATAATAGGGACCTCTTGTGGTAAGCAGGTACTACTACAGATTGATTTCATCTTGGTTGAAATTTCATAGGTTGCCATTTTTTGTTTGCCAGAACTCTTACCACCTCTTTCTGTGCACCTTTATTTTGCTACAGGAGGAGGCGATTCCTGAACTGGAGATCGATGTGGACGAGTTATTGGACATGCAGAATGATGAGGATCGTGCTGCACGTGTTAAGGTTCTCCAACTCGCTTTTTCTACTACTGTCATGTTCATTTATATAAAGCTCTGTAGGAAATGATTTTTTTGTATTTACAGCATATTTCTGTTCTTTTACAGGATCTGCTGGTGGACTGTTACAAACCTACTGAAGTAAGCAACCTTTCCACCAAGTTTACATTACACTACGATGTATGAAGCTAAAATGTGCATTTACAATGTGTCCCATGTATTTAATGAGAACTTGACACAGTGAATAATATTGATAAATCATTGCATGCATAATATTAATCCCTTTAATGTATACAGGCACTATACTGTACACAAACAAGCTGCTGTATTTGAATCAGAGTTTTTCATGCATTTCTTTTCTCCTGTTAACCTTTCTTCCCTTGTTCTTTTTGTACCCCTGTAGGACTTTGTAGTCGAGTTGCTTGACAAAATCCGCGGCATGCAGAAGCTCAGCACACCTCAAAAGAAATGATACCCCTACGTCCTTGGCTCTTCCTCCTAACCCTCCCCCAGACAATCCCAGCTCCTTCCTCTGCTTCACTAGGTGCTCCAGCAATTACCTGAGGTGGAGGAAGAAGTGAGGTGACTGGGGAAGCTAGCCAATCAGATTCTTATAAGCAGGGCTTTTTTTTTTTTTTTTCATTTTTCTTAATTTTGTGTTATATTACTTTTTTTTCTTAATGGGAATAATATTTCACTGTGTTTTTAAAGCATTTGTAGAAATCCTAGCAAGACGTTTCTACACATAGATTTTTAGGGATTACTGTGTGAAATTTTGCTCTGATGCAATACTGTATGTGTGTCCCCAGGGGACAACACTCGCTACAAACGTGCTGTTTTTAATGTTACAATATAGTAAGTTGGAAGTACATGAGATATATGCAGCCTTGTCCATTTAACAAAAAAAAAAAAACATCCTTACTTTTTTTCTTGGGTTCCTTTTATACAGTGTAAAAGGGGAGTGATGATGTAGATCTGGGTGATCCGGGTTAGAACGAGGTGGATTACGGTTGGAAAATTTTTTGAGATGTATAAAGACACATACATAGAAACACGTTTATACAAAAGTGCAGACAGCTGGGCGTCACCTCCCTCATGGATCAGTGGGAACATATAGCACACATCACAGCTGTGGTTATTAGGCCCTCTCACATACAGATGTGTGCAACGGCATGTGGAGCACAGAGGGAGATGAAGGCATGCTGGAGGGTTGTGCGGTATGCCACAAAGTCTGCCAGTTTCTAAAATTTAAATTCATGTTTTCGTTTGAATCTGTTAAATCTTCCTACCTAGAAAGCATCTGGTTCTTTTTCACAGCTGATCAAACACAACAATTATAGGGCTATTTGCATATCCCATGTCTGTAAGTGGATTTAGTAGCCAAGTGCTTCACTTTCAGGCCCCCATTTTCACATTAATTTAACATACACACACAAGTGCACAGCTTCTTAAACTTTATCTTGTTAAGACAAAACAAAGTCAAAAGCAAGTGAGAGTTTTCTTCTAACACCACCTCATATTTGTTCCTTCTGCATTGTGTCTCCTCCCTTTTCCATTCAGGTCTCATCTTTTCCTTGTAGAAATACCCTTTTCTATATCAGACGTTGCCTTAGTACATAAAGTATGTTACACAAGCCAAAAACAATGAAGGCATTCATTTGAGAAATATTTATATAAAGGCTCAATTTCAACTTTGCATTTAAATAATACGTTGAATACATTTGGAAAGTTGAATACAATTTCAAAACAGTACTTTATAGATGTGCATAAAATTAAATGGATTTGTTCTTTTTTTTGTATTAGATAAAGCGTTTTTTTTTATATACAGAAAATGCTAATATCACAACCTAAATTTAATAAGACAAATGATGCCTTTGGTAAAATGTAAGCATCTGACAATAATCTGTGATTGAAGGTGGGGTAGGGGAAATTATGAGAAAATGTAGCAATAGACTTGTTTAAATAGTTTCCTGGGTTTGTTATACTTTATGCAAGTTTAATAAAAATTTTTGTAAAATACCATATTTTGCCTTACAATGTGTGAAGTTTTATTAAACATATTTGCATAAATTTTTTAAATAAAGACATGACAGCAATTCACTCACTGGTTCTGCACAAGACTCAGTGTATCTTTACTTGAGAAAGAGGTTGAGGTTCTCAGGAATTGTCTTTGGAATGTAACCAGTTAAACAGGAAAACCTGCTGTGCTTGCATACTATTCTCTGGAAGCTTAGTGAATTTATCCAACATTTTGAATGATAATGCACATACAGTCAAGGCCATAAGAATCATTAGACTGTTACACAATTTCATAATTCTGTAAACAATGACAACATGTTTAAAATTACTGTCTGTTTAGAAAGTCCCTATTTTTACAAACAAACCAATAGAATATAAGGATTTTTAATTTTTAATGCAATGACCAGCTGAATTCTGCAGCCCATGGACACCAGAAATTCTGAGTTTCCTCCCTGGAGGCCTTCACTGCAGCCACCTTCAGTTGCTGATTGTTTATGGGTCTTTCTGCCTGCAGTTCTCTTGTCAGTAAGTGAAATACATGCTCAGTAGGGTTGAGGTCACAGAATTAACTCATTCCATTTCTTTGTTATAAGAAGCTCGATTTGGTGGTATGTTTGTCATTAACCATATGTGTTTTAAAGTTTCCAAACTGTCCAAAAATCTTTTTTCAGAACTGTAGCAGCTTGTGTAACTGTAGTCAGTTGCATATTGAAAATTCCAATGGTGTAGTGGTTAGCACAGCCGCGTTGCACCTCCAGTATGTGTTCAAGTCCCACCTTGGGTCTGTGTGTATGGAGTTTGCATGTTCTCCCTGCTTGGTGGGTTACCTCTGGTTTACTCCCACAGTCATGCAGATCAGGATAATTGGCGCTCCCAAATTGCACATAGTGTGTGAATGAGCAGGGTGTACCCCACCTCTATCCTGGGATAGGACCCCCTTGACCCTGCATACGGGATAAAGCGGTATAGATAAGTGAGTGAGTAAAAGCTACCAAAATGCAAATTCAGCACTTGGAATCAACTTGTAGGGAAATAATGAGTCAGGCCACATCTTGCTATGTTTATCATTCAGTTGTCCAATTTCTTTTGAGTCGTTTTGAAATACATTACCTGCACAGTCATGTTTTTTTGTTCTTCGCAAATCCCAGCTTTGTTAGTAGGCTGTGGTCAAAGCACAGGGTTAACCATTATTCAGTGCCCCTGGAGCAGACAGGGTTAAGGGCCTTGCTTAAGGGCCCAGCAGGTGCAACCTAGTGGAGCTGGGGCTTGAACCACCGACCTTCTGATCAGTCACTCAGAGCCTTAACACACTGAGGCCAAGGGCCACATGACCATCAAACACAATATACTGTATGTTGTGCTTTTTAAAACTGTAGCCACAAAGTTGGGAACATATGCCTGTCTTGAAGGCCCTCTATGCTTTAGCAGTGTACTTTCGCTTCAGTGGTTGGAAGGGGCCAAAATATGCTCTAATATTACAGTAGACACAGACAGAATTCTGAAGTCAGGTCAAGAAGGTCAAAGTGGAAGAACTTAAACAATCCTTCTCACCCTCTATATAGTGTTTTCACTGAGCAGAGGAGCAGTTTCAGCCAGAGACTGATTACCATCAAGTGTTTCACAGAGTGCCACAGGAGATCCTTTCTCTCAACAGCCATAAAAGATTACAACTCTTCTCTGTAACTCATACACACATGTATGTGGATTTTCACTGTAACAAAACAGGATATTAATACTTACCCGTATTAATAATATGATAACTGCAGTACTACTTCCCAATAAAATATGTAATACAAGATTACATATAATAATACAATATTACATAAATATACTAGATTACTGTGCAATACTTACAAATGCTCTTGGGTCATATTTTTTGGTACTTACATGTTTTAAGAACTTTTTTTTTTTGGAGATTATTATTATTATTATTATTATTATTACCTTTAGATAACAATTGTGAGCAACTGTAACCTAGCACAAGCAATTTCCCTCGGGGATTAATAAAGTTCTTTGAATCTTGAATCTTGAAATGTCCTGCTGTAGTAACAGAGCCCTGAACAGCTTTGGAACAAACTGGAACTGCTGACTCAGGAAGACATCATTATGGCTTCACAGAAGAGTGGGAGGGGTATTATACTAGCAAATGGGAACTAATTATGGAATAGGATGTTTAGTAAGCTCATATGGGTGTTACAGTCCAGATGGTGTCCACAAACGTTTGGATGAATAAAGATGAATGCATAAAATTTCATAATGGTTGTGTTTTCTGTAACAATAAATGTCTGAAGATACAGCACTGCAGCCTAAAGCTTTTACAGAACTACTGTATTGATAAACTCACCTCAAAAAGCAGAATCATACCCCTAAATAAATATAAATAAATGATAACAAAATAATAAAACGTTATCAAGTACAATTATGCTATGTGTGGCGTGTTTTAGAAATTCAACTACTTTGATTCATGATATCATGCAGGCGACTATTAAACGTCACGTGGTCTCATGGCGGAAATCCCCATTCCATGGAACTCCACTCCTGTTATTAGTGCTTTGTTTCGCGTTCTCAATCACATACCTATTGGACGCTTTCTGGGTTTCACTTTCTATCGATGAGTCAGCGATTTGTAGTTCTCGTGATCCTATTGGACCGCGTGGTTTGTAACGTGCTCTCTGATTGGCCGGCGCGGAAACGGCGACGACGACGAAAACGAGCAGCGCAAATCCTGAGGAAGTCGAAGTTGTCCCAGTTGATAGAAATCTCCAGGAGCAAATAATTCCTCTGCTGAACGACTTGAACACAAACCGGGGTTGAGGTAAGGCTTTTGGGTGCAGTTAATGACGCAGTTTTTTTTCCCGTGTCGAGCGCTTTTGGAGCTGTGAGCCTCCAGGGGCTCGGGTTTCACGGCGAGTTTAGGTGAATGACACACAAACACACACCAAGCTACACGTCTGCTGCTTCTAAAGACGGACATCAGGAGTAAATCTAACCAGCAGCATGTTGTCGAGTACCTTTTAATGGGCCGTCTTTCAATACATTCTTATGTGAGGTCTTTTCAATGCGGAACTGGAGGGGCCGAAGGGGACAAAACACATCACACAAACAATTGGGGCATTTAGGCTTGTCAAAGGGTTGCTGCTACTAGGGTTACCACTTTTCATACAAAAAAAATAAGGGACGCATACTGCAGCGGGGGCAAAGACCACAATGACCACAGGCCCAATGGCATGCCAGTGGTGGTAAATCGCAACTTAAAATATGTTTTCAGGAAAGTATGAACACTTGGACA
>JAOTQY010000040.1:7310736-7321381 GCA_026413445.1 Dolichallabes microphthalmus
CCTAAGCCTCCTGGGATAGGCTCCAGGTCCCCGCGACCCTGAATACAGGATAAAGCGGTATAGAAGATGACTGACTGGTCTTCCTCTAGACCTCCTTCCTGGCAGTTCTAATCTCGAGATCCTTCTACCGATATATTCACCATCTCTCCTCTGAACATGTCCAAACCACCTCAATCTGTCTTCTCCGACTTTATCTCCAAAACATCTAACATGGGTTGTCCCTCTGATGGACTCATTCTTGATCCTATCCATCCTTGTCACTCCCAAAGGGAACCTCAAGATCTTCTTCTCTGCTACCCCCAACTCTGCTTCCTGTCTTTTCTTCAGTCCCACTGTCTTTAAGCCGTAGAACAACGCTGGTCTCTCCACTGTCTTGAACAGCTTGCAGTTCATTCTCGCTGATACTTTTATCACACAACACACCTGACACTTTTCTCCTAAGTACTTAAAGTCCTGCACCTTCTTTATCTCTGCTCCCTGTAGCCTCAGCGTTCCACTTGGGTCCTTCTCATCTATCACACTCATGTATTCTGTCTTGCTGCAGCTAACCTTCATTCCTTTCCAGAGCATACCTCCACCTCTCTAGAATATCCTCCACCTGTTCGATAGTCATCTGCAAACATCATAGTCCATGGAGACTCCTGTACAATCTCATCTGTCATCCTGTCCATCACCAGAGCAAACAAGAAAGGGCTCAGATCCGATACTTGTTGCAGCCCTACCTCCACCTTGAACTCTTCTGTCACACCTACAGCACATCTCACCACTGTCTTACAGCTCTCATACATGTCCTGCACCACTTTAACATACTACTCTGCCACTCTAGACTTCCTCATACAACACCACAGATCCTCTCTCAGCACCCTGTCATACGCTTTCTGTAAATTTACAAAGACACAATGTACTTCTCCATCAGCATCCTCACAGAAAATACTGCATCGATTGTACTCTTGCTAGACATGAAACCATATTGCTGCTCACAAATGCTCACCTCTGCCCTTAACCTACAGTAGCTTCCACTACTTTTCCCCACAGCTTCATTGTATGGCTCATTAGCTTTATTCCTCTGTAGTTGCCACAGAGTTGCTTGTTCTTAAAAATGTTGCTTGTTCTTAAAAATATCGGCAACCAATACGCTTCTGTTCTGGGGTAGAGTCTGCGTTGTAGTTCATCCCAAAGGTGTTCAGTGGGGTTGAGGTCGGGGCTCTGTAAAGGACACTTGAATTCAGCTTTGTCAAATCATATCTTCATGGTGCTCACATGGTTATGCTGGGACCGGTTTGGGTCTCTTCGTTAATAAGTGAAATTGAAATACTAGAGCACATCAATACCTCAGTACACAATCATGTGTCTTTTAAGTTTAGACATTTGGAGAATACTCACATGTGGTTGTGTTAAAGATGATCCCATATTGTACGTTTTAATTTTCTTACTGTAAAGGTGAGGTCAGGTGAAATCAGACAGTGTGACACTATCGGTTTTGCTACCACTTTAACATCCACACTGAGTGATGTCCTTTCCTTTCTGTGGAACAATTTGTCAGTGGTCTAGACATTCTGACTTTGCTACATTCAGCTACAAAAGCATGCAGTAATGAAGTTTCTCACAGTAATGTGCACACATGGCCATGTCTAACACAATTTCACTGCCCTCTCTGCCCCTGGTTACTCACCTTTGTTCCCTTTTGCTTGCGTGTAGGTTATTTCGTGAGAGGCTGGACCAGGTGAAAGTGAAGCTGGACGAGGTGCTAACAGGAAAAGCAGGAGAATACAGAGAGCCGCTGGCTACGCTTCAGAAAAACATGCAGCTACGCACTCAGGTAGCAGGTAATAATAAATCAGCAGCTATGTAAAAATGTATGATGTGTATGATGAAGAAATAAGCTAAATGGCTAAGTGGTGTGTTGGATGAACTGTTCAACAATCACACAGACATACACAGTCCGGTTCACGGGTGTGTGTATTTATTTATTTATTTATTTATTTATTATTTTAAAAAAAAACATTTTGGGAAATTGAAATCATTTTAACTTGCGTTTTTACATTTTTGGTAACTTATTTTTGACCATGTTCAAAAAGTATTACTTTATTACTGAGCTTTTTTTGTTAGAAATAATGTTACGGTTAATGTAAGCTGCTTACTTAAACACGTGATCAGACACTGAAGTAGAGTTAATCCAAACACTTCTAGTGTGTCTGTTTGTACCGATGATTCGGTCAGCGTAACTGCTCCTCTCTTTCCTCAGTCACTGCCAATTCCCATTCAGGCTTAGACTCTGATTAGCTGTTCTTGGAGCAGATTTAAACTCACTGTGTGTTGCTCTCTGTAGGTGTTTACAAAGAGCTGTGCCTTCAGGTGATCAAACACAAGCATGAGTGCGAGATACAGGGCGCCAAACAACATCTGGAGGTATCACAATTCAGGACGTGCACTTGTGCACACACACAAATACACGATTACCCTGGGAGCCTGGATGGTTTGAGTGATGGTCATGTAGGAAGTGTCACTCTAAATCTTGTGTGTGTTTGTGGTTGCTCAGAGTGAGAGGATCCTGCTGTTCGACACCATGAAGAACGAGCTGCTGGAAAAGATCCGCAGGCTAGAGGAGGACAAGCAGAGTGTAGACATCACCTCAGGTGTCCGAACACACACACAAGAGAAAGCACTATCGAGTGCATGTAAAAAAAATAAATAAATAGATGCGTACTTAAGAAATTAACCCCTCTCTTGGTTTTCTCAGAGTGGTGGAGTGATGAAGTGAGGATGAAGAAGTGTAAGAAGAGAACTCACCTAAGCCATCTGGAGAGGAAGAAAAAGCCAGCACTAGTGTCAGGTAACACATTGATCACGCTGTACTTTTGTAAAGGTGGGCCATATGATAACATTGATAATCCATATTGAGACATGTTACCATGATGAATGTTTTGTGGAGAGGTTTGGTAGCAAAATTTGTACCGTGATGAACCTTGAGTATTGTACAAATATCAGGTTCTGACACGTTTACCATATAACCCACCTTTATCCTCATTCATACATACCCATCCCTTTTTCATTGCCTCATCCATCCCAATCATAGTATATATGTCCATCTCTCTCTCTCTTTCTCAGGACCCTACATAGTGTACATGCTGAGGGACATTGACATACTGGAAGACTGGACAGCCATCAAGAAGGTAGTCAACCTTCACCACCTGTCCAATCATCCATTATCACAAAACACTTAATGAATCTTTCTGTCTGTCTGTCTGTCTGTGTGTGTGTGTGTGTTTGTGTGTCTGAGATGCAAAATGGAATTTTGATCGCTGTGTTTTTGCGATTATCTCCAGGCTAAAGCAGCACTAATCCCCTTGAAGAAGAAGTCAGACAGTAAGTCCGAGTGTGTGTTGCTTGACAGTTAATCGATGCATGTGTCTGTGGTTGTTTGATAAGTGTGCCCTGTGTCTAACCTAATCTCTAGAAGTTTATCTGACTATCTCACTCTCTCTCTCTTTCTCTCTCTCTCTCTCTCTCTCTTTTTCTCTCGCTCTCCCCCTACAATGTGGTGTATCAGTCAGCTGTCTGTTTCTCAGTCAGAGGTCACATGCAAGAGACACCTGTAAAAAGCGTAATAAACTGCCTCATCGCTAATGAGCTCTGAACTGCATCACGTCTCCGACAGCCTCTAATTCATTACTTGCAGATTAACTCGATCCTTATCAAAGCCCTCGCTATGAGTCAAGAAGCTTTCAACAATAATTTGCTTCTCCAGAAAGGCTCAATGTATGTTATAGCTGGAATTAAGTCTCTGCTTTTCCTCCTGTGTTTCTTGTTCTGTTCTGCTCTTCATGCCCAACTCTACTATACTGTGTTTGTATGTATAATATAGATAGATATAGATATGTGTATATAAAAAATGTTTAATTCCGATCATTCATTATGCTTATTATTACAGCTTAATTACCTCTGAGGATAGACTGCGAGTGAGTGCATGCATTACAGGATTTGTCCTCTAAAGCAAATAAACTGGTACAGCTGGTGCAGAGTGTATATATTAAACCATCATCTGGAACGAGCCCGAGGCAGTATAGCAGAAGTGTGAGCGGTGGTGGGATGAGTGAGTGCAGAGCAGTATCATCGCAGCAACATCTGCACTCTCTCACACACCCTGCTTAACTGAATGCTCAAACACACACCCCCGGGGCAGGTGCACTTCTTTCTTCCCTTTACTTGTTTTCATCCTTTTGTTTGTTCTCTTTTACTTGTTGTTTCTTTCTTTCTATTTGTTGTTCTATTTATTCTTTGCTTAGTTTTTTTTTCTATTGCTTAATCTTTCTTTAAAAAATCATTCTTTCCTACTCCCTTTTTTCTTCCGCTTTAATGTTTTTCTTTATTAATCTTATTTTCTTTTTTTTTCCTTCATATTTTCTTTTTAAGATTTCTCCCTTTACAGCCTTTATTCTTTCTTTATTATTTTTTCGTCCTTTCAGCCTTTCATACTTTTTTTTCACTCTTTTCCTTTTCTTGCTTTATTTTTTATTTTCCTGCATATTATTCATTATCTCACGATTTCGCTATATATTGTATACATATCCCCCCTTCTCTCTGTTTTTTTTCTCTTTTTGTTTTTTCCCCTCTCTGTCTTTTCTGTTTTTCCCTAGTTTTCATTTTTTTTACCTCTTTATCATTTCCTCCTCCTTTTTATTTATTTATTTATTTTTTAAACCCCTTTCTACATTTTTTTTGTCCTTCCTCCTTTCCTTCCTTTCTCCCTTCGTGCAACAATATTTTTAACCTTGCCTGCATAAAGACAAAATAAGCATTCTAGTTGAACCTATAGACTGACCCACATTAACTGGCTAGCTAGCACTGTGTAGCTCAAATGTAGCTTAAAGTGCTTAAATAACACTGGCCTTTTGTGTAAAACAATGCTGTGTTGATGATAGCCGCCAGAATAAGTGATTACATTAGAGGCGTTCAATATAATGAATAAATAGTTTATTGTTTCAGTGTTCTTTATTATTATTATTACTATTATTATGATTTGTGTAATCTCGGCCAAGAAGAGAACTTTTAAGTCAACAACACAACTTTTAAGGTCTTACATTTACCTTAAGGTGTAAAAATGAACAGTGCGCGCACACACGTGCACACAAATGTCAGCACTACATTCAAAATGCTGTCAGAAATGAAGGTGTTTGTGTGATGACAAGACTATTATACACTGAGACATGTTGTTATTCTCCTAATTCATCTTTGCAAACTTGTCAACTCATATGTCTCTCTTTCTCGCTCACTCTCACACACGCAGGTCGTCAGTTGTCAGTGCGCTGTGAAGGAGGCACTCTGTTTTATGAGGGAGAGAGATTCTCAAAGGGGAACACTGTTCTATTGGAAGTCAATGATGAAAGCCCAGCACAGTCAGTATTCCCACTACACACTCTCACTCCCTCTCTCACTTTCTTTCTCTCACTTATTTTTCCTCACAAATCTATTTAAAGGAACACTCCCAACATCTTTTAGCCTAACCTTTATGTACCTGTATATACCATGAACAAGAACTTGAACAGGAAAAGGGTTTGACAAAACTTCAATATAATGGAGGTGGTCGACATGTTTAAAAAAAAAAATAAATAAAAAAAAGTTGTTTAATGAATTCTTTAATCAAATATATTAGCATCTAGTAAGCTGAATATGTAACACACCGGTCACACCGATGCTGTCTGACTCGCGGTAAGCGACCCTCCAATGTTTCGCGTGGTTCCACAGGGGCCGCGAGCTTTCGTCAGAACCGGCAAAAAAATGAAACATGTGGAAAGATTGGAAATGTAATCACTACACCAAAACTCACGGGGAATCACAATGAACCATACTTGCAGCCACTGTGCGAAACCTCGCTGACTTTGCATAGGTAAGATACGGGTGTAAGGAGCATTAAATCTGTATAATTTGTCCTTGCCTAGGCTTTACTAGTGTATTGTTTTTGTGTGGGTTGGAGGCTGTCATCGATCCTTAGGAAGCGTCAGGAACCTAAAAGACGTACTAATCCACTTTTTACAAACAGCAGCGATGAATTACATGAGAACAGCTTCAGGAAGACTTTCTGTATCAGATAAAAATGTTTTCAGTACCGTTATATATTTATATCATAATCTTACTGTTATAAGTGTTCTGGTTCATAGACACTCTTAGGCTTTTATTACAAATTAGGTTTCTCAGCATTTCGATGAGGAACATTGAACACATAGAGGCTATGCATGTTTTGGATAATTACTAGGTTTGTAAAGTATTTCAGCCCTGCGATGGATTGGCACCCTGTCCAGGGTGTACCCTGCCTTGTGCCCGAAAGCCTCCTGGGATAGGCTCCAGGCCCTCCGCGACCCTGAATAGAGGATAAAGCGGTATAGAAGATGACTGATTTTATTGTTATTGATGTCCTTGATTTTACAGCTTTACGTGGGATTTTGTATGCACATTAAACTGTCCTAGGAAATAAGAGTTGTTATACTTAACTCCTTTATCCCTCCTCTCTCTCTCACTCTCTCTCACAGGGCTGTAATAACGACAGTCAGTGCAGGGGAAGTGTGGTTCAAAAGGACAGATGGCAGCAAAACCAAAATCTACATCTCACAGCTACAAAAAGGCAAATACACAATAAGGAAAGCCTAGACACAAAATACAAATGTACACAGAGACCTGCCATGCGCTGCAGGTGTGTATATGGGTCAAAGACCTGGTGTGTCTTTTTGGCATTTTCATGTTAGCTTTTTCAAAAATTACTAATATCTTACTAATTACTAATATATTTAACATCATTCCAGTCTTATTTTTCTAATGAAAAAAAAGCCTTTAAAAGGGGAAATGCAGTTCTAAACTGCAAAGTAGTGATTCAGAATAATAAAACAAATAGTCACAAAAGTTGGATTAACCTCTGAAGAATAGTTTATAACTCCCAATTTTCGTCAAAGTTTTCCCTTTTTAAAAAAAAACGTTGTCTTTGACCCATGTACAGTATATTAACACTGTTGCAACATTAGTAAATCCTGTCGAGTGCTTCTGCAGCGATACACTGCTTGGTAATTCCTGACAGATTAACGGACAGACAGCTAGCCATCAGAGCTTCATCAGCGAACACAATATGGCACTGGAACGAGTGCTTCACTAACACAGAGGTTTCCACTGAGCAGACGGCATAACGGCAGCTTCTGTTCACCAGCACAAACAGCGTATGGCGCAGCAACGGAAACTGCTGAATCACTGTTCCCAATTGCAGGCACACACCCACTGCTACACACAGCAAGACTATAGACCAAACAGAGATCGTGTAGATGCTTAGAACCCAATATATTCATATTCACCCTTATTATATCCGAGTCTATTGAACCGGATTACCTAAAGCCCAAAGCAGAGCGTTCTATGTAAACGTAACCATATTACATGCATGGTATGGCTCCAACAATAATCCTGTAAAGAAATACACTAAAGATTTTCTTTTTGCAAAAGCCTCAATGACTGCATTCACACACTGATATTTAGAATAGTTAGACTGCAGTCACACTGAAAATTTGCACTTTGAGTCTCCTTGTGAAATTAGTGTGACCAAGGTGGGCTTGGAAGTATGTTGACAGTTTTGAATTAGTTAGTGTTTAGTCAGCTAACTTTGATGAATGTGTCTCAGCTTTGTCAATGTAATTAAACTTTTTTTTCAATGTAATTAAACATGAAAGTAGGTTTTGTACCAGCTAGGATCTGTCCCCACCTCATGCCCAATCTTTCTATGGTAGTCTCCAGATATGATACAAGCCTGACCAGGTGAATGCAATTACTGAAGATAAATCACATCCTACATATATACAAAGCTTTGTTCTTGCCCAAGATGGTTGCTAGCAAGCTGGACAACCACTGAGAGTAACTCATCATAGCATAATTTCCAGCCTCCAGATGTCCTGTGTACTATGCATATTTTGTAGTCAGGTCTAGAAGTAATGTTTCCAATCTCATGCCTTAGCGTTGTCCACATTTGGACTCTCGACAGTGCTTTACAAAGTACTGCCTCCTTCAGAAAGCAACTGCATTACATGAAACAGTGATTGAGCCATGATCTGATTTCACATGCAACAGTTCACCAAAGTTAAATTCATGAGAAAGGTTAAGTGACTCCATTTATTTGCTTCGGAAGTGTTGAACTTGACTGATTCCACTGAAATTCAGTTCTAAGAGCTAGTGGGACTGGGACTTATTGCACGCCCTGGTGCTGTTTCTGGAACGACACCAGGTTTGTAGATTAATAGCTCCACGTTGCAAAATGTCGCTTTAATTGCACTTCAGAAGAGGTAGATTTGTGGTGTAAAAGATTTTTTGAGCTCATTTTGATAAGCCTTAAGTGCAGAGTATTTATATGTTTGTAAGCTGATTTGGAAACTGAGGGTGCTTATAAAACGTATTTAAAAGTGTTTAATATAATTGTGTATTTATAATAAAAAAGGTTTAATAAAATCTCTTCTTTTATTAACTAGTTTTCTGCTATTGTTTTTGATGCCTAACATCATGATGGCTGGTAAATAAGATGTGACCATTTTTTGTTATTGTCAGAATGAGGTTTGCATAGAATGGTGGACAATATACAAGTAAAACAGTCAAAATTACATTAGCCAAATATTAGCCAACTCAAACCAAACCCATAGGTCAAAATGTATCTTACTCACATAACTGAATATAAATGTAATACATTTAAGGAGAAAATCCACTCCAATTGGCAGACCAATCTCTGTAATTGTAGTAATGTGGGGATAATGTTGCTGTACCTTTTACAATTGGGGAAAAAGTTGAGATAAGATCACTTGGCAAAAGGTTATTAATGTGAAATAGAGACGGACCAGATGCACAGACAGAAAAACACTAATGAAGGAGCAGTATCTCCAAAACCAAGCCCTGATTCTTGTCTGCAGTGTTGACTCAGCTGCCAGGTAAGCATGTGCCTCAGTGTAGTAATCATATTTCATAACTGGGCTCAGATGTCTCATCAATAAATAGAAATCAAGATTTGTCTTTAAAAGTGCACATCTTTGCATATGGATAATGTAAAGTGAAGATAAAAAGCTCATTCCTTTGAAGACACCCATGGCTTGGTTGTCTGGGGCTAAGGTCAGAGTACTTGCATCCACAATTGAAAGGTGTATGAATTGTAGCACTAAATATTTTCCTCATTAAAGGACAAAATCAAAAAGGCTGCTCAGCTGTTTTATGGCCAGGTGTGTTATTCCCTCATTATTTCACTTTCAAAGAACATAAAATTTCTAGTTTTAGGTATGTCATTTGGAATATGTTGCTGATAACCTCCAATATAAAGTCCAAAGAAATGTGAAAAAAGAATGAAGCAAACCATCATCAGACTGAAAAATCAAAACAAAGATATTTGAAAAACAAAAAACATTAGATATGGTTATTTTAGATATAGTATTACAGTAATCTCATGTGTTTTTTGTTTATTTCTTTGCTAGATGCAGCAATAATAATTTGACCCTTCTCATATGAAGATTTATTTAGAAGAATTCTTTATCTTGTGAGGAAAAGCTTTGCTTTTGCCAAAATATTAGATAATTTCAGGAACAGCATCCTGTGGACACATTAGACAACTTGTACCAGAATTGCTTAATTGGAAGGTAATGGAGTAGGGATGAAACCTTTTTTTTTTTTTTTTTTTTAATGATCCAAGAGCACAGTGAAATTTGTTCCTTGGGATTCCTGATCAAGGGTGCCTTTGGCAACATCTGGATCGATAGAGCATCTTTCTGTTGTGCCAATTGGTAGTTCTTAAACAAGGAAGGAATCTGAATCCTGACCTGAATCTAAATCCTGACCTGAAGCCAAGAAACATGAAAAATAAGCAAAAACTGGACACTTGAGGTTTTCATTCAGCTCTGAGTTTCAGCAGCAGAGACACATGCATTTAGCCCCTAAATCGCTGGTGCTGACAGAAAGTAAGGGTTTTGTTTGGTGGTGTCTGTTAAACAGTCAAAAGGGGAAAAGAAATTAGACCAGATTGAGAACCAGCAACCTTGGTGTCAGGATGAAAGACTTTTTCCCAAAATGCCTCAAATGGCACAGGCTGTTTTTAAAGACTTCATCCTGAACAGGGAACAGACCACGCTCAACATCCTATAATCTTCTCTCATCCCATTCTTGTCCCGGATTTGACCTGAGGCATGACTCATACCACCTGCTCTCTGTCTCCACTTCTGGCACTGTGGGAAAGCTAGCTGTCTGATTGTGACAGTCATAGGTCAAGGCTGGGTTCAGATGGGCCTTTAACAACCAAAAGTCAAGATTTCTTTTTGTAAGCACATGTTTGTGTTGAAAGTTAAATTCCTCTAAGTAAGTGGCTCAGTGGTCTGTGATGAGGCACACATGAATAAGACCTACATATGCAAACGAACATCAGTGACCTTTTTGAAATTTTCAGCAGCACCTAGGACCCTATTTCCCCACCAATTTCTATAAGACTAGTGCTCCGATATCACAGATATCACCTTTATCATGTTCTGAAATAAATACATATAATCAGCAAAAAAAGAAACGGCCCTTTTCCAGGTCTGTGTATTTCAACAATAATGTTGTAAAAATCCAAATAACTTTACAGATCTTCATTGTAAAGGGTTTAAACAATGTT
>JAOTQY010000040.1:7353811-7366491 GCA_026413445.1 Dolichallabes microphthalmus
GAGAGAGATAGATAGATAGATAGATAGATAGATAGATAGATAGATAGATGGATAGGTAGATAGAAACAGATTCATATTCCACATCCATATTACCTAATGCACCTTCTGTTTACTACTGTTTACTACTGTATAGTACATTCACTTCACAATGTTATATACCATATATGTACTTCTGGTTAGATGCTAACTGCATTTCATTGGGTCTGTACATGTACTCTGCACAGTGATAATAAAAGTTTAATCTAATCTAATCTAATCTAATCTAATCTAATCTAATCTAATCTAATCTAGTCTAATCTTGCATACTCAACATGATCTCTGCAGACCAAGTCATGTTGATGTTTTGGTGAAATATATTTGTTTTCTTCAAGTGGAAATGTTAAAGTGTATTATGGATTCAAAGCCTAATTTGTTGTCAAAACCAGATTTTTTATTTTTATTAGGAAACCTTGAACACATACGCATTGATACGCATCTAATTATTCAGCAGTTCAATACATAAACTCATGAAGATACATGCCTGCAGCTTTAGGCAATGTACACATCAGCCATCAGAACAGGGGAAAAAAGGGATCTCAGTGACTTTGACTCTGGCATGATTGTTGGTGCCAGATGGGCTAGATCAAGCATTTCTGCAGTGGCTAATCCACGGGGATTTCCACACACAGCAGTTTAGAGTTTATTCAGAATGGTGCAATAAAGAATAACACATCCAGTGAGCGGCAGTTGTGTGGGCAGAAAGATCCTGTTGATGAGAGGCTAACAGAAACTGGTAGACAGACTTCAGTATTTTATATAACCACTCTGTGCAATTGTGGTTAGCAAAGACGTATCTCAGTACAAATAATACATCAAAAAGGGTGGATTGGCTACATCAGCAAAATAGCATGTGGATTTTTCGTTTCTTTCAGTCAAGAACAGAAAGTTGAAGCTGCAGTGGGTACAGCCTCACCAAAGCCAGACAGTTGTAACCATGTTTGATAAATCTTGATTTCTGTTGATATACATAGATAGTAGTGTCAGCAACCAACAGTATGAACCCATTGACTGAACAAGCCTTGTGTCAACAGTCCAGGGTGGTGGAGGTGGCTTAATGGTGTGGGTCATGTTTTCCTGGCAACTTTGGACCCATTAATACCAATCAATGCCACATAGCATTTGAGAATTGTTGAAGACCATGTTCATCTTTTCAATGTTCCTTTTCAAGGTGCACTTTTCAAGTCATGTTGGTGTTTTGGTGAAATATATTTGTTTTCTTCAAATGGAAATGTTAAAGTGTATTATGGATTCCATAATACACTTATGCATTATGCATCACGATAATACACCACGTCACAAAGTGCATTCATTAAAATGACAGTAACTTCAGTGGAATTTCCAGTCACCAGACCTGGATCCAGTAGAACACCTTCAGTGCACCTAAGTAACTGTGTTGTGCAACACAAATTCTAATACAGATGTGGTAGAAACATTGTATTATTCTTTTTAAATGTAGACCAACTGCTTTAGAATGCATGAAGTCTCCTGACACCTGATCTCATTTGTAGCATTACAGCTGTTCAAGTGTTCAGCCCAGGCCTCCAGGGTTGGGAATTGCAGATTTTACACTCTCCACTTAATTTGAAGTCAGGTGTGATGACAGTAGTTCACATTACTCAAATAAGTCCCTTCCAGGGAGGCACCTAATCTTGTATTTAAGTATTTTATTATGAGACTGAAACTGAAATCATTCACTGTTTACAAGTCTAAAGGGGAAAATTGCTAAATTGACAATCTCTCGTTACCTGATGTCAGCTGTGAAAACATACTGGCACAGTACTCTATTAATAATGAGGGATAAACAGTCACAAGAGATCCTTTACATTAAAGTTGTCAGATTGGCACATGGTTTAGACATGTTGTTGAGAGTCTATGATGTCTGTTTAGAAAGGTCGCAGAAGTGGAACTATTTCTGAAGCATTAAACAATATAGAATGGACAGATTGGCACTTTATCTTCTCAGTTTTATCAAAGTAATGACCGGCATCTGCTATGTGAGAAATTGAAGGAAGTGGCATTTTTGACTGTTGCTGTGAAAGCTGCAATGTGAGAACAAAATGGTTGGGAAAAAAAACAAAACAAAATAAAATAACTTCTCACCCATATATAGAGAGTGAGAAGATAGTGCCAAGCCAGTTCGTGATTTTGAAGATGCTTAAAAGATACAGTCTCTCAGTAATGAGATGCTATTACCAAAAATTGAGCTTCATTATACTGTAGTTTTGCTGGTTCTGCAGCCTAAACTAATGCTAATGAGTATGTTTGTATGAAAAGCTTATTGTTGAAGAAACTCAAAGTTGAGCTTCATTATGGTTGTGCTGTTTTTGGAAACTACAATAAGTGTATTTCCTTTATTATTATTTTTTTTTTAGGAGAATGAGAATGTGTCCTACGTAGGTTCTTTGTTAAGATTCTCAGATTATTTGGAAAACATGTAATTACCTTCATAGCCACAGTATCTTTGACGAGGACGGACCGCAGTTGACCATTAAGCTCAAAAAACACCTCCCTCTGTCCAGCTTTGTTCAGGTCGCCCAAAGCCAAGGCTTTGATATGTAGCGTCTTTCCTTTTTCCAATTCAACCTGAGTGACAAACAGAGGAAGAGGAAATGAACAAGTGAAAGGAACACATAATGTCTTCAACCTGACTGAGAGATGACCTATTTGCACGGAGCTATCTCCAGCTTCTGCCAGGCCTTGCATCACATGCTGTTGGGCAGTGAAATTGGCACAGCTATTTTGAAAGTTGTACACGTCAGTGATTGCTTTATCTAGACCATGCTGATCTAACATAATTATTGATGGCTTACATATTACATATTAGTTTTTCTCTAAGGAATGAGGGTAACCAGACTGCCAAAAACAATCTTTAGTCACTGTGCAAGAAAGTATTATGCAGACTTTCACTGAAGACGATATTATGAATACTATCCAAGGACGAAAAGCAAGTGTAAGCATATTTGGAAAATCAAAGTCAAATCATTTGAGGATGCTAACATGCTGCTTTATTCTCATCAGAGGAGTTTCTGACATACTGTAGGGCAAGCAGATGAGTTGAGTTAAAGTTCACTTGTTTCCCCCTTTCATTTGGATCTTTCTGTGTCTGATTAGCTGCAGAGGTCTGGCCTTTCATCTCCTCTCAGCATGTAACACATCACCATGTCCATGTCTATGCCTGGTAGGTTCTGCCCGACAGGAGGACACAATGTCTTTGTTCTCTGTTAAGGCAACTACTGTGGTGTGGATTAATAAGGATTTAGGTGAGAGGAATATTGGCAAGGTAGCGAAAGCAAATGAAATGTTAAGCAAATGCTATGTCTGGATGAAGCCACATAGTTTGTTTGCAGAATATTTGAGGTTGAGGGTATGTTGTTAAAGCTTCATATCTTGACATTCACTTTGCTAATAAAAGCTCATCCTCACCATCATCCACATCCACACAAACATTACCCACTCCAGTTAAACCTACTCTAGCACAAGGACAGGTCAGACCACTAAATACCCATTTAGAACTTTTCTGTCATTGACATTGAATATTAAAATAGGATGAAAAAGGGGTCCAGCTTTTTGCCAGCAATTTGAAGGTCAAATCTCTTTGCACTATACAGAGGCTGAACTGGATTTGCCGTAGACCTGTCTGCAAAGGCGGCTTAAGAAAAAAAGAATAGAGAACAGTAAAGACTTTCTTCCCTCATTTGAGCACCTATAATAATTTATGGCAAACATGCAGAGCCAGACAATGACAAAAAGGTAAAAGGAGACGGTCAGAGAGGAAGAAATAGACAATGACAGTAAGAGAGTGAGAATGAAAAGAATGGAGGATCATTACCTCGAACTCCTCTGCGATTTTTGGTCCATCCAAAAACAGTCGTGTGTTGAGACAGTCGACGGGCCCAAAATTGGAAGTGAACTCTTTAAACTCTTTAAATACTTTCGGGTACATGGCTGCTGACATCACATCTTCAGGAGAGATGTTATTGCCATGTGCTGCTCGTAGATCGGCCTCCAGTTTTTGGAAGTCCATGGGGGGCAGCGATGCACCTGGACGACCCTCAATCCGGGGAAGCGATTTAAGCACCTGTGACACACATTACATGAAAGTGATTTTGATATGGAGGAAATATTTGTTCCAGGTTTCAGCATTTGCAATTCTTTGAACTCTTATCAGGTCATGACAAGTGGAAATTTGGCTGTTTGTATGGGACTCTTCACAGTGGCAGGTTCAGATTTAAAATACTGACAGTGTAATTATGCTTTAACCTCCTCCTTCAGCTCTTGGCATGAGGCATGGTGGAGGAAAAACATCCCTTTACTTTAATAATACATAGTACATTATGGTCTTTCTATCGGTTTTTATAACTTTTAAATGATTTTGAGACAAATCCATTGGCCTGGTCCTCTGTGATGCACATGTATTAAAGCCAAAACTTTCGTTCTTTAATTCTTCAAGACTTATAAATAAAATAACTTGGAACTGAATACAAACTACTAGAATGCAATAACGCACAAGTGTCAGGAATATGAGCCAATCTAATGAAAAACTCTCAGATCAATCAAATACATCATTAACATAAGCCAAGACGATAAGATAAAGAGAGCAGGCAGGGTGGCAGATCAGCAAATTGTTAAGACCATGTAGGATGCCAGTGAGGTGGAGAAGTAATTGATCTTTGTCGAAGAAAGCACTTGTTTTAGCTAATTGAGCCTGGCACAATGACATGAGTCACATTGACATTCCTTCGTTTTCTTTCCTTTTTTGCAGCATGAAGGTTAAAAGAAATAATAAACCTTTAAGCAAAAAAAAAAAAACATTTTCCAGATCAGTGAGTCATGTTAAGAAAAGAAGTTTTTAGATATCAAAAGACAGCCATTAAAACAGACTGTGGAATTAATAGTCACGCAGCTCATTATTTCGGAAAAATGTCTATGGGTTAAATGGTCAACCACATGCCCACCATAACCACCTTTTGATTAATTCACCTGTTGGTCATTTGTGCACAATAATTACTGCACTTAAAGCATCCCAGTCGGTCTGAATCTGCAGCAGGCCTTTTTTTTTTTTTTTTTTTTTTTGAAGCTGTGGGATACATTTGCCCTCCATCGTCCTTTGAGCAATGGTTTACAAGTCTGGCCAAACAGCAGGCTACCTAACCATCACCCAAAATCACTACACTTTTTCATGCATTAGAAGCACAAATTGTTTTTTTCTATCCTCTTTGTGGCAATCCTGTAGATGTTTCATTCATTCAGTTTCTCTCACAAAATCATCAAACATTCTTCCACTCTGATGGTGTAGAATTTGTAACCAGGATATTAGACTGAAAGTAGGAGTGCCGCCACTGTTATTTTATTTGCTCAAATTTATAAGCATCAGATAAAGCTAGGTAGCAAGGTGGAAAATCTTTTAGTATCCTGTTATTATTAACTCACAGGAAATTCAGTGTGTGTGTGAGAGACAGAAAGAGAAAGAGATAAGATAGAGGTACATGTAGTCACTAATAATGGACATTATGTTCAGAAGGAAGTGAGAGGTGCAGGCAGTGCCACTTCACCATTCAAACACCTTCTTTGAGCTCTCATTCTAACCAATCCATCTATCAGTATGATGAAAAGACACCGTTTGGAGGCAACCAGAATGTAACGGTTCTTGGGGAGTGTCTCAAGTTGTCTCAAAAATCAGATCTCTAATGTATTCATTGTCAAGTAAAAACATTGTTAGTTAGAGACTGTTAGTTAGCAAATCTGGAATGTTCAAAATGTTCATTGTGACTGCTGCTTCTGCTATCTCAAGTTGTTTCAACATACTACACCTGTCCCTTTTTCTTGTATGTGTTTATGCAGGAGATGTTTGAGCATATTTTTTAGTGACTTGTATTTATTCCTATTTAAATGAAATTCCACCACCACCAACGAAACAGCCTAATTTAATAAAAAATGGTCTCAGGGACTTGTTTTCACTCACTCACTCACTCACCCACCCATACAATATTATTACAGCAGTAAACCTGTAATATGTTTATACATGAGAGTACTGTATATACAATACTAGATTTAAAAAAAAAATCTAGCCAGCAAACACATGCATAATATAATAGCATCATAAACTTTAACCTATCATGCTGTGTGACCATAGGCTATATAATATGATGAAATGTTAATAAATTACATCATGTAATTTACATGCATCAGAAAATTCAGCAGATAAAATCAAAATAGAAATTTCTTATAATATATTTTACCTATCTGACAAGGATCACTCGGTTGCTTTGTGTCAAACTCAAATGCAGTTACACCGCAGGTTTTTGACCAGCGAATATGTGCAATTTGTCCATCATTAAAACGACGACATCACATTACGTCAACATCACACTGGTGTGGTGATGCGTTATATGAACCTTTATAGACATGTTGTTGTTGTTGTTGGTCTTTCGGCTGCTCCCTTTAAGGGGTCGCCACAGTGGAATATCCAGTCCGCACAACTTGGCACAGGTTTTACGCCGGATGCCCTTCCTGACGCAACCCTCCCATTTTATCCGGGCTTGTGACCGGTAATGCATCCAGTGGCTGGGGGGTTTTGGGCACTGGCTGGGAATCGAACCCGGGCCTTCCGCCTTTATAGACATACTAGTGTTTAATTCATAAAGACAACGTTGAACTTATTCAAACAACAAGATATTTTACCGTTACAAGACGAAGACGTTCATCTTCTTCTGCTCTGACTCTGATGTGCTGAAACGTAAGTTTGTGGCTCTCAGGGGGCGGAGTTGTGAAGTTTGACTGACAGTTTGAGCGGTTCTAAGTGATGTGCTTTTTAATCCCTTAAATTGGTTAAATATTTGTTAAAAAGACAAACAGACGTAAAGGGGTACCAATACCCCCCCCCCCCCCAAAAAAAAGGGCACTTCCGAGTATAATTACAAAAAGGGCATGTGGAGAGCACAGGTTGAGACCTACCTGTGCATATGCCTGCCAGGAGGCTTAGGGCACAAGGCAGGGTGCTAATCCATCACAGGGCCCACACACACATATATGCACAGTCACATACCCATTCACACACTACGGGCAATTTGGGAACACCAATTAGCCTAACCTGCATATCTTTGGACTGGGGGAGGAAACCAGAGTACCCGGCGGAAACCCACCAAGCACGGGGAGAACATGCAAACTCCATGCACACAGAGACGGGAATCGAGCCTGGCCGGGAATCGATCCCGGACTCTGGAGGTGCAAGGCGACAGCGCTAAGCACTACACCACCATGCCATCCGACTTGTTTTTATTGTTATTTAAATTATAGTCCAATTGTACATATATTAAAGAAATTATTAGGATATAATGTGGTAAAAGGAAAAATACAACCACCAGTCATGCATGCCAAGTTGATCTTTCTTCCTTACCACTGTTAGTAATAAATCTAAGTTTGCAAGAGGACGTGATAAAACCATTTGAGATATTTTTGTGTCAGGATCATTTTTATTTGTAGTTCCCTAGCAGTAAAGAATGCTTAGTTTGGAATGCTGCCTGGTGAGAATAAAGACGACCTCCTATAGTTTTCTTTTGATATGTACTGTAGGCTTGAAAACAGTGCACACTTCCAAGTCCCACCACCTGATGTGCTACACACCCAACTGTAGAACCTTTTACCTGTGTGGATTAATTAACATACATGGGCAACAGATAATCTTTTCAGAATAAGAATTATGCAAAATACTGAATATTGACATCAGAACAAATTGCTGCACAGTTGTTAAACCTGTAAAAAAAAACATAATATATTAGGTAAAAATAGGTATATATTTTTTATTTCCTAAATCCTTCTTCCTTCTAGTTTCTTTAGAATTAGAAAGTTATGTAAAAAAAATTATGTGAATGAGTGATTTAACTGCACTGAGATTTAGAATTTTGCATGCATTTGCATGTGCTGTAATAAATAAATTCTCAGCCTTTCAAACCAACTGCCCACTGATTCACTCCCCACAGTAACTCACACAGTGATTAGCGGTGTCAGGCTGCTGAACAGAATTCCAAATTATGATTAACTGTTACTGAACTTCGTACAGATCTAACTTTGCAATATAAACCCTGAGCTTTCTGTTTAGCTTATAGTAAAATCAAGATGCAGCATTGCATAACAAATGATGCATATATTTCAGTCACATTAAGAGTAGGGCTTTCTGTTATTTGCTCTGGTGTAATTTTTGCATTGACCTTCTGCTCGCCTCTATCAGTATTCTAATTAAGTAAAAAGCCTTTTTCTTGATTTGTCTCTACCTTAGATGTTAGGTGACTAATGATTTAAGGAACTAAATTATCATTTAAAACTGTCATGAGAAGGTTCACCATATGAAATACGCCTACCAGAGCCATTATTCAGTCCACAGAGCAAACACTTTAAATTAAATATGTTACATTTATACATTTCTAACTAAGTTGCATGAATCCTAATCGGACTGCTGATTTTTATATTAATTTATGTTTGCATTATATTGACAGAATTTCTTGCTCCAATTTATGTGTGATGTTTGTCATTTTTAAACAACTTTTATAATATCATTTGCAGTTTAGGCAAGATTACAATATCTTGCCTACATGCCAATCCAATATTTTGACAAGAAATCCATCTAGCGAAGTTCTTCACGGTAGGCATCTGTTTACGTCCTTCTTGGATAGGAATTTGTAAGGTGAGTTTGGGTGAAGATAAAATGTAGAGTTTAGGGGAAGATAGAATGTATGGGGGAAAAAATGCAATTGCAATCTGCCTCACAGCTGTTTTAGTGTTTTCACATATGAGGACCAAATCGATTTTTTGGCATATGCAGATTGGAATCAGTTTGAAATCTGTTTCCTTCCATGTACTTTGAACAGTAAAAAACAGATTTTTGCAAATCTGATTTGAACCACATCCAGAAGTGGTTTGAAATCAGATTTAAATCGGATTCCTGAAGATGTGTCTCAGACTGGATGCTCTACCCATTCAAAACGGATTTCAAACTGTCCATTATGTCACTCGAAACATAACGTGGAGATTTAAGTTCCCAAGATTATGTGATATGGTCATGGATCCAAGAAATGAAGATAAAAATATCAATTATGCTAGCTGCTCTAAAAACATGGTTAATTTAGCTACTCAGAAAATGTAAAAGCATGAAAAAAAAGGTTTATGACTTTATTATTAGTAACTTAACTTTTACCAGAGCAGCTGACGTAACTGAACTAGCCACAATGTGTCAGATTTGGGCTGCCAGTCTGAAAAGAACCAAATCCAATCTGTGTGTGGACAGTATGTCCTAAAGATCAGATTGTATAACAAATCAGATTTACCTGAGACCATAGTCCATTTACTCAAGCTTTATTATAATCCTTGGAGGTGGCACGGTGGTGTAGTGGTTAGCACCATCGCTTTGCACCTCCAGGGTCCGGGTTTGATTCCCGGCCAGGGTCGATTCCCGTCTCTGTGTGCATGGGGTTTGCATTTTCTCTCCGTGCTTGGTGGGTTTCCTCCGGGTACTCCGGTTTCCTCCCACAGTCCAAAGATATGCAGGTTAGGCTAATTGGCGTTCCCAATTGCCCGTAGTGTGTTAATGAGAGTGTGAGTGTGTATGTGTGTGTGCCCTGCCCTGTCCAGGGTGTACCCTGCCTCGTGCCCTAAGTCTCCTGGGATAGGCTCCAGATCCCTGCGACCCTGAATACAGGATAAAGTGGTATAGAAGATGAGTAAGAGTGAGTGGTTTGCTTGAGCAGGTAAGAACAGCAATTGCATTCAGGTGTGGACTAAAACAAAAGACTGTCTGAGTAAATTGCGCTCAGTCCAGTTCCAAAGCAAACCTTAATAGGCTTTGATTGCTGTGAATCGACCCTGACTCAACTGCAGAAAGTGGTTGCATTGGGTTTTTGAGAAGCAAAGCTGTAAGCTGCTAAACTGATCACAAACTGAGCTAAGAATAGAGCTGCAGAAATATGATGTGTTCTCTGTCACTGCACAAAATTTTGTTGAAGTTTCTATTATATGGGAATTTCGTTATTGCTCTCTTTGTTTCAGTAACTACCAAAATTCTGTTTAGCAGTAATTCCTGCCCTGTATTTCTGATCAATTAATAAATAAAAGAGCATAAATGATGAGCATAAATTTTTTCATACATTTTAAGCCCTGTAATACTGTAGTTTGCTTTGTGTGAAAAGGAACCAAGTAACAAATGATACAAAAAGTACCAATTTTTCTCTGATACTGAATCAGCAAGCAAACAAATTGGTGTGAAGACACTTTTAAACATTGGAACAAACTGCATCTTTAGGTGTGTTGATTTATGACGTTTGCTTCGACAATATATCTGTGTTTGTTGTGTGAAACTAAATGCAGTACAAATCTGTGATAGTCCGCAAGCTGGGAATACATAAAAATCCCCGAAGGAGGAATTGAGACCTGGTTATGCTGCATTTTTTTTGTCTGCAAAAGCAAAGCTCCTCTTTCAAAGCTCACATGCATTTAAAACAGAGGCATCCTACTCTAATCGAGATAGCCATTAGCAAATTCAGTTAAGCTAATGCTGTCCAGAAACTTACATAAAATACACAGATTAGTGCATGGTGAGTCTCTCTAAAGACTGCCTTGGAAGGTTTTAGCAGCTTTTTCTCTCAGTAGAGGAATGATACACAAAAGAGTGCTCGGTAATGTTATTAGTCACAGAGGATGCAGTTCATAGATGCCGCCCACATTTCCCAGTCAACCCTCGTTAATTTGATGGCTTTTGTGACTATTTGCAAGAAGAGAGTCGTGTGTGTTGGTGTGGGTGCACACAGCTAGAGTGGATGCAGAAGATGGCAGGTTGGGTTTGAACTGAAGCAGAGGTGTTTAATTGGAGTGTTGTTTGGTTTATGAAAGTGACTGATTTTGGGATACAAAAGAGTGTTTTGGGATACAATGAGCTCGCTTTAGTTTGATTTTCTCAGCTCTCTAAGGATTTAGAAAAGAGGCTCATTGAGGCTCAAAGTCTTTTATATGCTAGTCGACATAATCCTCTATAATAGACACACACAAAATGAAAAATCCGTTAAGCCTGCATTTCTAAATAGGACATGCAGAAGAGATTTTAATGCTAGAACTACAAAGATGACTATTATTGAGGATTGATGGATTGATGATGAAAACAATGACACTTGAATAATCTGGGAGTTCATGTTTCTTTCACTCTAACACAGTGTGTTTCTGGAATGCTTATCAGTGCTGCTCTGGTGGCTCACAGCAGGCTGGACCCGTCCATCCCACTTAATCTGGATGAGCCGATTCCGAGGGATAGGACACTCGAGTGCTCAGGCCTCTCTTCTGTGATCTCTAGTGCACCTCATGGGCATTGGTTAGTGCTCTCAACCACACAAACACCCTCATACATATTTGTAAGTGCTTGCACACAAACGCAAATATACTGTATACAAACGTGCATAATGCTTTCAAGTAAAGTAATGTGTGTTTGATGCAGTATAATCAAAAGCTGGTCTGTAGGATTAAAAGGGCATCAAATGATAGTCTGTAGAAGTAAAAAGTACGTCACCAAGGCAGAGGAAACAACAGCTGAATTTACTAGTGCAATGCACTCTGGGTAATGTCCTGTTCAAACATATAGAGCCCAATGAATACTAAAAAGCTTTATGTAACCCAGAATAATTTCAAACATAACATCCTAGGGCATTTGGAATACATTGCTGTCACTGATGTGAAGCCATACTTTGTGTCCACAGCTTTATTTTGTTATATGTTTGAAAAGCAAATATAAAGGCTCAAAGATGCTTAAAGCTCTGAACATCACAGGCATGTTGCCAATTTGGCTGCAGCTTATGGCTATGACAAGGAAAAATAATGTACCTTTTTCATATGATCTAATTTACTTGGCAGAAATTATTCAATGCTTGGTTATAGGTAGGAGTAAATACATCTTCTAAATAAATGAGCTTCCCTTTACAAACTAATTATTGCCATGCAAAGCTAACATCAAATCTAAAATAAAATTACTGTATGAAATGCTCAATAAGGATGTACCCAGAGTAGAATACATTTTTACTCAAGATTTTTTATTGATCAATAGAGAGACAAAACACAAGAAATGATTCCAATTTGAATCCTGGAATATGGCCATACCATCAGGCAAGAAAAACTTAATGGACTGGATCATCTGGTCATTCAATACATTAAGGTAGTCATCTGACTTCATTTTATCGTGACCTACTATTACTGAGTCTGAAGCAACTCCAGATCATAACACTACCTAGAGGCTTCATATTTTTCCCTTCTTAACCTGATGCCCTCATCGCTCTGGAATAGGATCAAAAGACCACATGACATTTTTCCGTTCCTCCAAAGTCCAATCGTTTTACTCCATAGCAAATTAAAGCCATTTTTTCCCATATTCATCACCGGAGTAATTATCCAATCAAAGCTCTTGAGTAATTGATTAAATAAATCCAATCAGCTGCTAGCAATCACATAGTTACTGGTTGTAAAAACTAAAAAAAAAAAAAGTAAGCTTGATTAATTCTATACTGTACATGTTGCATTCATCGGTGACAGAGGTACAAAGTAATGAATTACATTTACTCGCATTACTGTAATTGAGTAGATTTTTTGTGTACTTCTACTTTTTAAAGTAGTTT
>JAOTQY010000040.1:7420973-7431247 GCA_026413445.1 Dolichallabes microphthalmus
TATTTCAATAGCAGGTGTCAGTATTCTTTAAAAAAGGCCAATTATGGGAATGATTACATATATATGTACATATGTGTGTGTGTGTGTGTGTGTGTCTGTTTGTCATATGATTATTGAACCATACCTATTTTAAACATATACTGTAGTACTGTTCTTCATTCTTGTATTCTTGCTACACACACACATACACCCTGCTGTCTCTATGGCACACTGGTGGAAGGTTGGCTGATGAGCACAAGATGATTGACAAGTTGGAGAGCACAGGGCTGGGTACGAGATTTGGAAGCTGAGTTAGCGAGCAGGAGAGAGAGAGAGAGAGAGAGAGAGAGAGAGAGAGCAGAGGAAATAAGGTAGAGAGACCTATATCCAGCGAGTTCAAAAGAGGAGAGTGTGTGAATACAAGGAAAGCCTTCTGTTAACATTTAAGAAAATGATTGATGTTACTGCTGTTGAATGAGGTATAAACATGTTGGCATTAGCACTAAACATATAGGTAGAAAGAAGGAGTAGAGAAAGAGAGAGAATTGTAAAGCAGTGTACAGTATGTCTGAATACGCAAAAACACACAAAGAGAGAGAGCTTTACTAAATATGGGATTGTCAGTAAGACTTCTTGAATTTAACTAAATTGAGAAAGGGCAGAGAGAGAGAGACAGAGAGAGAGAGACAGAGAGAGAGAGAGTGTGCTGGCAATACGGGAAAAAAATAGCACCCTTTACTGTGTAAATATAACCCCCCTATAACTGTTATCATTGATTTAAAAAAAAATTTCCTCCTCCACCCTTTAGGAGCGTGTCATATATCATTTCTTTCCCTAATTGCTGTCTTTTTCTCATTCTTGGCACAGGAGATATATTTCTGCTAGAGGATATTAGGAGTCTGCAACCTGGCTTCGCTGTGGCTTTGCACCCTGTGACTGCTGGAAACATATAGAGAGACAGAAAAAGAGAGTGAATGAGTGATGAGCACAGACAGGTTAAAATGAATCGATGACCAGAAGACACGGGGGAGAGGAGGAAGAGTGCCAGAAAAATAAAGTTGTGGGGAGAAAAAGGAAAGAGAGAGAGAGAGTAAAAAGCAGCCTGAGAGAAAGCGTGCTGTGTGTAATGAACCCAGATGAGATGCTCTTCGCCTTCTGGAACATTCTGGAAAAAACTGTGAATAAAGTTCAGCAGGATTCCCAGCAAAGCTAACACGGATACAAATGTGCACCTGCAGGACTAACTAGATCCACTAAATCCTGGTGTATGTGTGTGGGGAGAAAACAGACATTTCAGTGATGAACAGAGGATACACCCCTGGACATGGATACGGCTCAATCACACACTTATACACACCTACACAAAAGCCTGGGAACACACCCATAACAGCAGGCATGAGCTGATTGAGTCCTGTGACTGACACAGACAACGAAGGTAGACTTTCAAATCTCATCCTAATATTAAGCCCAAAAGCATAATAAACTTATATGAGATATTTATTTTTATTTGATAGTTTTTGCTTAATCATCATAGCTATCATGTGCTGCTGTAGATGATGCGTTGCTGTTGCTATGCTGCTCACAGGAGATAGCCAGATAGCAAAACAGATAGATCGCAGGGTGAATGGAGAGCATTTATTATGCGTGCACACACACACATGCACACACACGCGCACACACACACAAGACACTTACACAAAGTACACATGCAGTATTTGTACATACAGTCTGTGCAAAGACTTAATCACACATGCAAGACAAAATGCACAAACACGACATTGGAACATTTGTATATTGTTGTGGGATTTTGAGTTTAATGTATAGGGACACTCCTATGATAGATATGGAAAAAAATGCTGCAGAAATTATCCTGTATCTCACTTTTTTGAAGTCTCCAATTATATGTATTTAAACCTAAATTAGGGTTAATCTTTATTTAATTTTGACCCCTAACATTATGTATAGAGACAACTTAAAAAGCGGGGTGTAGGCGTGTTATTACTATTGTAATTGTGCTTTCATCAGGATCGCACCATAATATTTAAATTTGGGCCAACAGTGGGGTTCAGAACAGTGATCTCCCTCCAGACAAACTAATATTCTAAATATTCTAAAACTAAATATTCTGCATATGATTCACAACCAAGCAGTAAATTCCTATCTTGGTCCTTGGTCATTTACTATATTCATGTCATCAGCTGACTTTATTTTTACTGCCACATAACATTGCTTTATGAGTCTAGACCTGACTAACTGAAACAACCCCAGATCACAACACTGCCTCCAGAGGCTTGTGCAGGAAACTACTGTATCCATGATGGGTGCATCACTTCATGTCGAAATTACAGTTCTAGTAATTGGAAGTCTCCGTAGGTGTTTTCCTTGCTTGATGCAGCCCAAAAGATTTTTTTTGTCAAGGTAGAGTGTGTGTACATTGTCAGTATGTGCATATATTGTCAGCGTCCCATACATAAACACTGCAAATACATTGCAACATCTCTGATCGTCCTCTGAGCTGCATATTTGAGCTAAAGCAAACACATTACACAGGATCCCAGTTCTAATAACAACACTCAACTGAGTTGCTTCTTATATCTTCCTGGTAAAATTTCTAAAGAGAAAAAAAAACTGCCTTATATTTATGTTTGTATTGATTTAAAACAGATTATCTCTTCAGTCTGAGTAATAAGTTTGTTCTGTATTTAATAATCTTACAGATCATAATGCAAGGAAAACAAATACGGTATATTATAAGGGTATCTGGCGGCACAGTAATGTAGTGGTTAGCACTGTCGCCTTTCACCTCCAGTGTCAGGTTTGATTCCCATCTCTGTGTGCATGGAGTTTGCATGTTCTCCCCGTGCTTGATGGGTTTCCTTCGGGTACTCCGGTTTCCTCCCACAGTCCAGATATGCAGGTTAGGTTAATTGGGATTCCGAAATTGCCCCTAAGTTAGGGTGTGCCCTAAGTCTCCTGGGATAGGCTCCAGGCCCCCGTGACCCTGAATACAGGATTAAGCGGTATAGACTATGAGTAAGTGAGTGAGATAAGGGTATCATTCTTCTGATGGGAAGAGATTGTCTCACTGTTTGTGGATAAATTTTCACCGATTTGTAGAAGATGTACAGGAGCAAAAAATTGCAAAATCAGAAACACACACATGTAACAGATGGTGACAGTGTGGCACAATTTTAGCTATCTGAGGCCAACATGTAACACTACATAAGAAGATAACTTTGTAAGACTAGAATGGACGGTACTTGATATTAAACATTTTGCTAATTTACATTCATAGCATTTAGTAGACACTATTATCACTTCTAGGCATGATGGGATATTTGATTGAGTTGAGGTGAGGGTTAAGAGAGGGCACGGCTTGATGGGGTTGAGAACCATTAACCATTGACTACAATTCTGCTCCCCATTAACTGCTTTAAACATAACTCTTAATCATAGGATGGTAAACCTTTGCCAACATTGTTTTTATGCATTCCTGCTATGGGCTCTTTGTTGTCATAGTTTTCCAATGTTGGAGGTCCAAGATACAGTAACAAGCTATGGCACCAACTGGCAAGCTTCATCCAGTCATGAAAATGTACTTTTTAAAGGTTATTTGGGACTTGGGTGACTTTGTTGCCATGGCTTTGGCTTTATCTGTGTGGGATAGAGCAAATAGTTAAAATGTCGACATCTTTTTAATCAGATCTAGTTGGCTGCTCGTGTGATAGTGTGCACAGATGCCACTGCATGCATGGCTAGATTTGTGCAGATGGTTTAACTGCACAAACACAAGTCAAATTAAAAGCAGATGTGAGTTTGAAAAAATAGATTACGCTTCATTCATTTTTGGGAGGCCAGTTCATATTCCTCTTCTCTCACCATTTCTCTCATTTGGACTCTATTATAATCATGGATCTTTGCCAGTATTATAGAGCTGATTATATAAAAATAAAAAATAAAAATCACTGACATTAGCAGATTTATCAGTTATCCCAACACAAACACACACAAACACACAGACAAGCTCACACACTAAGCTGAAGGGTTTCATCTCCTCTTGTCCTAGAGCACGTCCTATGCTCCATGCATATTCATACACAGAGGACACTTCACACAGCAGGATTCTCTCTCTCTCTCTGTCTCTGTCCTTCTCTCTGTCTCTTTCTAAAGAATGATGAGGAGAGGAGGTGGCACTAGGGCTTGTAAGTGTGCCCACTGTTGCCATGCCAACATCAATGCCATCACCCTGTGTTTTTACCCGCCTACACGACTCTCGTTTTCTCTCTCTCTCACTCAGTCTGTCCCCTTAGGGAAGAGGAATCGGTTTATGTCCCTCACCCATTTTTCCCAACGAGCTCATCTTTCTCTCCACTCCCATTAGGTCCTATGCTCAAAAAAGAATGATCCAATGATTCTTCCTCTTCTCCTTTCTTACTGACTTTCCAGTGTCCTCTGGTCTATCTGTGCCTAACAAGGCATGCAGTGATTGGCTACAGCATATCTGCTGTTCTCTCTGCCTCTTCTTTCCCTCTGTCCTGAATGTGGGTTAATTAGCAGTTAGCATGTAGCAGTGCGTGAACAGCCGGTTTTGATGAGAGGGGCCAGACGGCAGACAGAAAGAGAAAGAGAGAGAGAGTGGGAAGCGTATAACAATGAAATCAGCATTTATTACAGACCTGCATGATAGTGCCAAATGCTTTACATCATTACCTGTCCTGGATTCTGTCCCACTGAGCTCAAACAGCAACAGTACAGCGCCTACACACTATTCTCTCTCGCTGTTGTAATTCTCTTAAACTTTTCAAAGTTTTTGTATTAATAGGCAAAGAAAGTTCACATACAAACATTTACTGAATATAATAAATTCTTATCTAAAATTTCAGATAGTCACTTAATCCTAATTGAAATAGGCTTCTTCAACACTTTGGCTAAAATGAGCCTTGACCATAACAACAAATAACAATCTACACAACATCACTTTCTCTCTTCTCTCTAACGTGACTGTGAAGGCAAGCTGATTATGTTTTAAAACCAAACATCATTTTAAGAATGATGAAATGCCTGCAGAATGAACATAGACATTTTGCAATAATTTTTAAAAAGTAATATGAATCAATGATTTGGTATATGAAAGCATATTTCATTTGTTTATACAGAGATATCTTAGATATAAAGTTGAATTTTGGAGTTCGTTGGAACGATCGCTCTAAAACTGAATAGTATTTCTTTCATTAGTATCATCCTTTGACCTCGCTCTCAAAATTAAAGTTAGGGTATACACTGCAAATCAGAATGAGGCATTTTATTTGCAGAATGTTCACAGGAACGATTGCAATGATGTGACATCTAGTACCAAAATTTTAGCAAACAGATGTTTTAGGTTCTGTAAGTTTCCAGAAGAGGCATTCATGGAACAGACATTTCTGCTTTTCTTGTGTAGGGTCACCAGGGCTGGAGGCTTTCTCAGGGAACTTATGTCACATGGTGGGCAACACTCCTGGTGAACACCATGTGCCCCAAGTTCCCTAAGAAAGCCAAACAACCCATGTCAGGGCACAAGCATAACACACGCTTACAGTATGTGCATACAGTAATCACACACTGTGGGTCGATTGCAAATGCCAATCAGCCTACAGAGCAGGTGTTTGACTAGGGGAGAAAACTAGAGTAAACATTGGCCACCCACCAAGCATGGTAAAAACATGCAAACTTCAAATACACAGACCGGATTTGAGATTTGAACCCCTAACCCTGGAGGAAACAGAGCTAACCACTAATTCTAGTGACTGGAAACATCCTTTTTCTTTACTTCACCATTCTCTAAAAGTCCATCAAGCACATTTTGTTCGTTTATGGTAGCCATTATATTTGCTCAGCTGAAAGTTTAACACACTATGATTAAATGGCAGGTTTTGCTATGAAGCAAGGTTATTCATGGTTGCATTTCTTAAAAAAAAAAAAAAAAAAAAAGAGAGAAAAAAAGTAAGTTTTCCTGAAGGCCATGTTCATGTAGGACATCTATGGACTCTCCAGATTTTGCTATTTAAACACAAATAGAGCACCACCAACCCGCACGCACGCACGCACGCACACACACACACACACACACACACACACACACACAGAGGGAGTGAGTTCGAAGATTCAATCAGCTGTGTCAGTCACTTACTAGCATTGATCACTGGCAAGGCACCAGGCTTGTGGTTGACAGTGTTTATGCCTGCTTAGGAGAAATCACTCTGTGTGTGTGTGTGTGTGTGTGTGTGTGTGTAGTTCCTTCAACTTGAACAAAAAAAGGAGAACTGTGGGACTGTGTGTAAGTAACAAATGGAGGTTTGGGACCTAACTACATGTAAAGTGCGGCTCATTTATCACAATGTGTAGTCTTGAGCAGTTTCCTTTCACATAAACGCTACAAAGCAAAGCTCACAGGTCATTAGCTGTACACTGTACTGTAGGCGCAGTGCTTTCCTCTGATTGACCTATTCCTCTCCACACACAGCAAACTGTAATATACAGACGGTAGATTCAGCATCTCTGCACACCACTAACCAATCAAATGAAGCATTTATAGCAGTGTGAATTCCTGCTGGTTTATTATTGGCTATTTGAATAGTGCTCATTTCAAGTGTATTGTGTGTGTGTGTGTGTGTGTGTGTGTGTGTGTGTGTGTGTGTGTGTGTGTGTGTGTGTGTGTGCGTGCGTGCGTGCATTTGTGTGTGTTAGACAAAATTACACCAATTACTGCTCATAATACAGTCTGCATTGTCGTATAATCCTGATTTCATGTCACATTAAGTGCACAGGAAAGGCTTTTATTGCTTCTTTTTTGTCGCCTTTAGCCCTAATTGCACTGGCTAATTAGAGTTTATGGTGCATATTAGAGTGGATAAGAATTGCATGGCTGGATGACTTTGATTCATGGAAGCGTAAAATCAGTTCAAATCTTCAGGTGCAGTTATAATTATTCTGTGGGATCACAGCTCACATCAAAGAGGAACTAGGCAAAACAAAACACAAACAAGAAGAGCACACAAAAAAGAGCGTTCTAAATAATAGTATGCTGTTTTTCAGTTGCCATTTTGACAATCGTTCCTGAGGTATTCATGAGAAACAGAAGATTTTCAGGCTACAATCACTTCACCAGCCTGAAGTGACTCACAGATTTGATTTTTAAGTGCTGTCTAAGTGCACAGAATGCACATCAGATCTTCCTTATATGGTCCTAGATTGGATACATCTGTGGTGCGGTCCTGCAACTCGAATGAGAACATGTGACTTTTTGCCTTTGTTCATGCATCGGGCACTGATGTCATCTGTCAGCACTGGCAACACAGGGATTTCATATCAGTGCTAGCCACAGGCAGTAAAACAGCTAAAGCAAGATGACTGGCTTTTCTACTTCCTCTGGACCGCAACAAATACAGCCAACAAACTGCCTTCAGAGCAAAACCCCAAACACACTTTTGCAAAAATATGTCGTTTTTAACCCTAGCTGGTGCAAGGAAATCTATATGCCCATGTGTGTTGTTTCAGAGGACAGATGCCTCCACATTAGAGTCAGATAAAAGTCACTTGTAATTGGCGGTAATGAACATGAACCGCCAGGACATTCAAATCTGATCTGACCACAGAAAGGGGAAAAAAAATAAAAAATAAATATATATATAGATAGATAGATAGATAGATAGATAGATAGATATAATTGGAATTGAACAACGTGACATGTAATGTAAAAATAACTTAAGAAAGGCCAGGTGTATTGCTGGTACAGAGATGCTTAGTGTGGGGTTAAGACTGAATCAACATGGTCTAATATGTTTCACAAGCCGCAGGATCTCACTTCTCTCTCTATCACTCTCTGATTTACAAAAAAGCATTCACACTCCAGTTCTTACTCACTCATTATTTCTTTTTATTCTTTCTTCTTTGGCTTGAAAACAAACACTCATCTTCCTCTTTTATTATTATTATTATTTTTGGTTGTCATGATGTTCATGAGTCATCTCCCTCTATCTCATTTCTCTTTATTTCTCATTTTCTCTTTGTCTGTCATTTCCATATATTTTTTTTCCTGTTCCTTTAATTACAGTACTCAGCTCCTCTTCGTCCATCCTCCTCTCGTAAAATCTCGAAGATTGTGATATCTAAACAGTGGTGTCTAAAAATAGAGCTGAACATCATTTGCACGCTGATGTATTCTTGTGATTAATTATGCACAACCTTTCTGAAATCCACATGGCCATAGGATTTTCAAGATGAGGACCACCCTTAAAGACGTTTCACACGTAATCATAGGTTCCATAGAAATATGTGATTGTGTGCAAATATGTGAACAATCTGTAATTATAGAAGAAAAAAATAGCAATGGTAAATAATAATAAGAAAAATTATGTCACATGGAAAAATCCATGTGCACTACATTTGAAAAAACCAAACACGTGAAGTATCTTTAAAGCACGCTGGAGTGATCTGATTATTCACATATGCAGATCATGTGACTTTTCAGTAAAAACAAATCTGACCTTACACAAGAGCAGAAATGTAGAGTTCGGTCAAAATTATAGTAATGAGGAAGGAGTTGGGTTTGAGGCCAGCAGAAAAAAAAGTCTTGCCTGTATAAGTACTCTAAGTGCCTTCTTAACTAATCAAGTACTTGGCCTGACCTTTCATTGCTTCAATTTTCCTTTTCACCCATGAAGAATTTTTTGGTACAATTAAATATGATGTGAAATAAAAAGTATTAAAGAGTAATCGGAGGTGACTGAATTGTTGATGTGATTGATGACCCATGCTGCCCATAGTTCCATGTATTACTCCACACCTTGATTCAAATTGTGCTCATTTGAAAGTGTATAATTTGCAATTTCACTAGTGCTTGTACTTTAATACTCTTGAGAACTAGCACTTACTCCAGCCCTTTATTCTACCTAGATCTAGCTTGTGGTTACAGTCAATTATTAAAAAACCTGCAGCACTTGCATCACTGTCAATTCTATTCATACATTAATCGCTTTTGACAAAATTTTATCATTTCAATGATCAAATGAATAACTGTAAAAACTATTTTAGGCTTTAATTAGGTTTTCGTTTATTTTTATTTTGTCCAGAGACTTGTCACTTTGTTTTAAGGTCAGGGATCTGCCAGGTGCAGTGAAGTGTTACTAACTTGCTGAAAGGTGGCCGGGTTACTTTTACCTAATGAGACATCTGGTTAGAATAATCCCTAATCAGGGCACCTTTAAAAAGGAGGACAGTGCAAGAAGAGGCCACATTTACTTTTTTTGCTTTTGGGAATGTCTCAAATGTCAAGAGGAGTGCCTCAGTTGCACTTGAAGTTTAAAGGAAAATTCTGAGTAACTGTTTAAGTCTTCTTTAACCCATATACAGTATCATACAGTAAGGACACCCTGGATCCCAGTAGAGAACTGATTTGGGCCATCAATGAGCTCTGAGCTCCATCCAGCAAACTAAGAATCATGTGCCTTGACTATAGAACTATTAAAGATTTTTGCAATTTGTGTAGGTTCTTAAATATATATTTCACAATCAAGCATTATAATTCATTGGATTAATGTTACTGAAAACAAAACAAAACTCTGCCCTTTTTTTAAACAAGTGATGAAAGAATAAATGCAATAATTTGCAACAAATTTTAAACAAATCAAAGGGTCTAAAACATTACGATTCTTAAAAGGTGCCGGTAGTGTCTCGGCAGCACTAATAATATAACTGTGTTGCTAACTTGCTACAGTAGCTAACATTAACTAATAAAAATAAGGAGGCGACAAAACAATCTTTCATGCTTTGGAACAGGTTGCAATAGCAATGAAAAGTAGGGGTTTACGAGTCCTGCAATAACCATGAGCATGCACACATGCACTCGTCATATGTGTGCTCCATTACTTAAATATATATCATTATAGCTCTGATTATATTCCAAAGAATATACAAAGAAAAACAAAGGAAAAAATAATCATACAATCAGAGGACACCCACAAAACCTACAGTACTATGCTAATAAACAATTCAAAATGTGCCACACAGAACCCAAGGACAAAACCGTAACTAGTATTATTGAGCAACCAACAACAAAACAAACAAATTATACATAATGGGCCACAGATGCAGGTTCCTTGAAAAACTCATCCTTCTTTCTTTCTGAATGAAGAGAGCAATAACACAATCATGCAGGTGATCCTTTGCTTTATTCATTCATCATTCATTCATTTTCTATACCGCTTTATCCTGTTCAGGGTCGTGGGGGGCCTGGAGCCTATCCCAGGAGACTTCGG
>JAOTQY010000040.1:7441507-7451948 GCA_026413445.1 Dolichallabes microphthalmus
ATACACACACTGTATATCACACACACACACACACACACACACACACACACACACACACACACATTTATTTATTTATTTATTTATTTATTTATTTATTTATTTTTTGAGCAGTATGAAAAATGTGATACTGGCCCACCCAGGTACAATGATAAACAGTTTACTGTACTTTCCTTATACAGTATATGCTACTAATATAGTAAACTGTTACAGTATTTACAGCATCTGCACACAGGAATGACATGGCTACTTAAGACTGCTGATTGTTGGACCTTATAGATGGAACATCAACCTTTCGGGCTATGAAGATGTCTGCAGCATATTAAATTAAAGCAAATCTTGGTGCACTGTTTGGGCTGTGATTTGGAGGGGGTCATATGACTAATGTTGATTGAGCTACTGCAATTCCCTGCTATGCTCTCCTGCTAAGACACTAATGCATTCACTTGTCAGTAAATTTTGCCTTGCAATTCAATTAGTCCTGGCAGTCTTTATCTCATTCCTCCTTTTCAATCCGCTTTTGTGCTCCTGTCGGAATAAATAATACATGTAATTGTGTATTTTTTCAGACTTTTATGTATATCTTTGATATATGATCCTCTGCATCCTCTTCTCTCACACCAACTAACTGCATGTCCTCTTTCACTGCATCCATAAGCATAAATCTCCTCCTTGATCTTCCTGGCCTGGCAGATCCAACCTCCACATCCTTCTATCATTATGCTCACAATCTCTTCTCTGAACAATCATATTACCCAGGTTATGCTGAATATATTCATTAAAATATAGCAATGCAAAAATGCCTAAAACGTTTTTGGTTTTAAGGGTTAAATACTATGTACTGAATGCATGGGTGGCACAGTGGGTGGCTTTGTGCGCATTTCTGCCCGTCTTTGGTGGGTTTCCCCCGTGCACTCCGGTTTCCTCCAACAGTAAATACACCTGCAGATTAGGCTAATTGGTGTTCCCAAATTGCCTGGAGTGTGTGAATGTTGACATACACTGATACATTGATACATTGTCACAGAATAAGAAAATGTGAATAACTAAAGTCTTACAATTCCAAATATGTACATATCTCCTGCAAGTATGAAGCAACTTTGCTATCAATGAATTCCTTGCAAAGCCTATCAATTAGTTCCCTAGTCAATTTGCATTTTGGTTGATAATCAGTCATTTCCCTGTCTGCTGAAAGCTGAAAATGCCAATTTTACCAATCTACCAGTCATAGGCTCATCATCTACCACACAGCAGGGTTTGATACCACTAAAATATCAACTAGCGCCCCCAACCATCCATTTCATGTTCTGAAAAACAAAACTCTTTAACCATTTGAATGAATGAATAACAGGAATTGAGATGAGTAGATACTAAATGCAATGTATACCTGTTTACACTAGTTGTGTAATATTGAAACTCATAAGGCTAAAACAGGCTTTAATTAAAAACAATAAATAAATACTGTATGTAGTGTTTTATTCACATGTCATTAAGATCACTGTATTAACATTGCCCTGTCATACATCTACTCATAAAGGATATCTGTATTTATATTTAATAATATTTCTTGTATTCGTTCCACAGACTGTAACAACCAACCAAGGTCAGATCGACTTAGAGAATCTATGCATATCAAAATATTAGAGCACAGGTAGGATGACCTTGACCAGTAACTCATAAGTTGCAGCTGAACCATGTTTAATAGAATCCACCCTCAATGGGTGAGTTTCTTGGGCTGTGAGAAAAAGAGAGAGAGTGAACAAGAAAGAAAGAAAAGAAAATGGAAGCAAAAGAGGCTTCCAGGAAGAATATGACGGAAATGAGAAGCGGGTGGGGGTGGGATGCAATATAATGCACTGGTGTACAATTGAAAAGAAGATGGGAAAATTAGTCTAGTTTATGAAGAGGAAGGCATACAAAGAAATCAAAGTATATGAGTTAGAGAGCAAGAACAAGACACAAAGGTCATGTAGGCTGAGATAGAGGGTATAAGCACAGCAAGGGAGCATGGGTGGAATTAGAAAATAAAGAATAATTGAGTGATCTAGGCAATGCAGGAATAAGGAGGGAGAAAGAACAGCGTGGGAGGCATGGCGAGGGGGTTGTCAAAGGCAGAAGAGTGCAATTGTAGGGTAGTGTTTTTCCTCGTACTTCCACATACCCATTATTCTAGTTATGCATTTGTGTGACAATGGCACACTGCGCCGTTCATATAAAAAAGTGGAAATTGGAGCATTAAGGTGAACAAATAGAGCATCAACACATTCACACTCCTTTGAGTGCTCATTCACGGTGTACCTTTTTTGTTGTTGTTGTTGCAGTACAACATTTTGCTAAGGCTTGTGCACACACCCTCCCTCTCTCCCTGTCTCCCTCCCTTCCTCTCCATGTCTCTCTATTACAGGTCATTCACTTAATCACGATTCTTCTGGTATGGCTCACTTGAGGTGGTCTATTCTCCTAAGCAGTCCCTGCTGATAGCAGCTAAATTATTACACATTAACAGTCATCCTTTCTTTTCATAATTCTATTGTAGGTTACTGCTTGATTAAATCAATTTCTCTCTATTGAGCCCCTCTTTTACCTTTGAGTCTTCCTCCTTCCCCATTTTAGACAGCTTTTCTTTGCCTGCCTGATAGTTTTGCTGCACTAATTCACTATTTCATTATGTTCTCTTTTTCAGAATTCTGCCTTCAACGAGTAACAGCTTCCTCCTGAAGAATTTGGTCTCTGGAGCAGATTACAACCTGTGCGTTTTGGCTATTTTTGATGATACAGTCACCTCCATGGCTGCCACAAAGATTCTTGGATGTGCCCAATTCAGCACCAAGGATAATTACCCAGACTGCCGTTCACTCCAGGCTCACTTTCTAGGTGGAACATTAACCATCCTGGTGGGTGGAATTGTTGTGGTTACTCTACTGGTGTTTACTGTGGCACTTATGGTGCGTCACCGGGTCTGCAGTAATCACAGTAATCATCATGGCGCAGCCGGAGATGTTGGATGCTCAGGAGCGAATTCCTCACCTCCGGGGAAAGGAGCTAACATCTTTTCACAGAGAAATAGCAGCGGGGATGTAATGATGGTGGTCTTACCTAATGGGTTGCCTCAAAAACAAAGAAGTGCGGGAGGAGGAGGAGGGGCGGAGTCATCATTAAAACTTTCTCCCACTCAGAAACCCCAAACACTGCCTAAGCCCAAAGTAAATCTAGAGCAGCTAAAAACAGGAGTAGGATCATTTAAAGTACTTCCGCCTTACACCCCGGAGGCTGAAAGAATGCCAATGTACTACACCCCCAAGAAGCCGTCTTCATCTACACTGCCACGCCAGTCACATCGGTCAAAAGCGTGCCTGACTAAACTCCATTCCACAAACAGGGATGTAGAAAAACAGGCTAGCTTTACCCTTGTCTCCCAATCACATAGTGATCGGAGGTTCAGCACAGGAGGGTCTCTTGTAGTCCACCGAGGAGGCAGAGACAGTGGATGTAACTTAGAGACCACCTATCAAAGCTCAGGCCTAAGTGTGGCACGGCACAGACGTAGTTCCTCATTCGACATGGGCAACATGGCGGCCACAACCTGCTATAGTTACGCCAAGCGGCTGAGTGTCATCTGGAGCAAACGGAGCCAGTCACTGCATGGCATGTTAGCCCAGTGCGCCTCCGCGAACAGCATCTCCACCACCAGCAGTGGTAGCGGGGATTTCCATGTGAGACACGCACGTAGCGCTATGCACGCCTACAAATCCAACACCATGCCTTCACGCATAGCCAGAACACATACAGAGCAAAGTCGAGACAAAGGTAAGGAGAAAGTAAAGGCGAAAGAAAAAGGAGAGGAACTGGAAGAAAGTGTAGTGTAGACAGAAAGGGCTGCACATCAAAGCAAGAAATGAAGAGACCTTATAAAACGAGAGGGGTGACTGTAGTCAGACATAGATGAAAAAGAAGAGTTAAAAAGTGCATTGTGACGTGTGATATGTGGGAGTGGAAGCCAGGCTGAGGTAAAGGTTGAGAGAAGAGATGAGAGGTGGAGAACAGATGTCATGGTTGAAGAAAAAAGGAGCAGACATAAAAAGGTACAAGGAGGGGAGTAGGAAGAATAAGGAGAGCAGAGTCAAGAATCAGGCTAATGTCAAACGGACTAAAAAAAAGAGGACACATTGACGCATATCCTGAGGGACTGGGGGTCTAAGTGGATTCTGAACCAACACAGAAATTCAATCTCTCCAATGAGCCTATAAAGTGTGAATACTGGAGCTAAATAAAGACCAGGTATTTGACCTATTTTTAAACACACACACACAAATCTAACACACACGGGCAAAAGGACAGACTGATGGCATTTGAGGAATGATCAATTAGCTATCCTGTCACTGGGATTATGGAAGCAGAGAGACGCAGCTGGAAATGTCGAGTCACGCCCATCAATCGGATATGAACCACAGATAGACAGAGAGAGCGCGAGAGAGAGAGAGAAAGCTGCCATTGCAGCATCCTGGGAGCAAACACAAAGCAGCATGGGCGTGAAATGCAGCACTGGAATGATAAAAGGATTGGGGACAGATTTAACGCAAAGACAAATAAATGGCCATTGACTAAGGGATTAGTTACGGTTTGTGAAGCTCTGTGTGTATGTGTGTTTGTGTGTGTGCATATGGAACAGTCAGGTTGTATAAGGAAAAGGCAGAAGACTCCTTTTGTTTGCTTCTGTGATGCTCCATGTATCTATAATTATCCAGACTGTGGTCTGGCGAACTGATACTGATCCGGTATTGTGGACAGGGTCACTATGATACTATATGGTGTCATGAAGACTACATAAAGAGATTCACAAGAAAAACAACTGAGTGAAGAAACAAAGAAAGTACGAATCCTTTGAAAGTTTTGTTACTAATTTTCATGCGTGATAATAGAGCTAAAAAAAAGAACATAAAAAATTTAAATTTTGTTGCAACTATCTTTCATGATTTTTAGTTATCAATATGATTGTAATTATCATTGAGCTTATAGATAAAAAAGAGAACAAAATTAGAAAGTTCAATGATAATAATAACCATTTCGATGATGTTTTCTGTTTGATTTCCATTTTGCCAAAGTAAATATTGTTACCTTGACTTGATATTCTAAATGCTGAAATAAAAACAAACAAAAAACTGATCATTTTCATTTTAAATGTGTAGTTAATTTTTTTGTGCGAGAATCAGTTTGTGTGTGTGTGTGTGTGTGTGTGTGTGTGTGTGTGTGTGTGTGTGCACGCCATTTTGATAGCTTCCTAATATATTGTTCACTCTTGGCTGATAACGCTGGTGTCACTGCAATTATCTATATCGAATGAAAAATGGCCCTTCTCTCTAACACACACTCACACACACATACACAGGCTCTCAGACGTAATCATCTACAGAGTGACAGAGTGAGACAGAGTGAGACAGAGAGAGCAACGGACTGACAAGATGAAAACAAGGACATGGGCATCTGGGAGACTGCTGATGTGAGCGACAGAGACATGGCAAAGTGCAAGAGAAATAGAGAGAGCGAAGGGATGGAGGGATAGAAACCGAGCAGTGCATCTATAGTTGCTGCACAAGGACTATTTTAAGGATGGTAATACTTTGCCGGAAATGTATTGCATTGCCAATAAAGCATATTTAAGCATGGCTGAGGTGAGTAAAACGTGGACAAGATGAAGAATTGTATGTGTCAGTGTTTGTGTGTGTGTGTTTGGGATGGGAGCATTCATACATTCTATAGCAGGCTTTTTTAGTAATAATTAAAAGGGCATGGTTGAAGTGAAGCTTTAGACATGAAAGTCAAGCCTCACACATTTTACAACACAAACCTGAATCTCTTAAAAGTTCTGGAGCAAAGCCACGTCTCGCTCTGCTGTAAACTGTGGGAATAGATCCTCAGTGAGGAAATCGATGTTTTTCTGGGTTGTTACTCATTTTCTTTTCTAAGCTATAGTAGTGTGTTGTAATGATATTATGACTGACAAACCAACATGAGTGAATCAAGTGATATCTTGAATCAAGGCTGCTAACTTGGCCTTATAAAGTTTATAGCAATTTACTAATGATGATTAGCATAACACATGAATTAGCTTGTTTAGCCAATAACTGGTATTTTAAATGATCTCCAACATCACAACAAACATAGCATAAATGATAAGTGCAGTTGTCAGACAGAGCTACTGTAGTTGTGTTGGGTTTTAAATGTTGACTACAGTTTCCAGTTTATTTTCAGCTAGTACATCACTTCGTTTAAAATAATTGATGATGTCAGCTAGCTAGCAAATATTAGCTCAGTCAGTCATACTTTAACAGCAAGAAAAACAATCATCACACAAAATGCACAAATTATATAACTACAATTGAGCATTTTACACATTAATACATTGAGATAGCAGTCAATGCGCCATCTTAATTCACACTTTAGGTAATAACTTTCACTGTGTCTAACCAGCCACATACACTTACACTTTATCTGTCTCTAAGGTGCCTACACCACAGTTGTCTGTGTTATGGGAATCCATGCTTACTGTCATTTTTTGCTACTTAACAGCTCTGCGGACAGATCAGACCAACAAAATCGGGGATTGTTTTCACACATATATATCCATTCAACCTTGCAGTCAGGACTTTGATGTGAGCGATATCTTAAAAATCTGTTTTCGTTCTGTCATTTGACCAGTAAATCTGTAAATATTTGCAAATACAAGCAACATCTGCTCTGGGATACAGAAATTATATTTTTATAACAGAAATTCCACCCTTATTTAAAGTTAATATTAAATATTGTGTTTTATATAATTTATATGCTGTAAAAAACATATAATTGTTCATATTGGGTTGATATTTTTGTTGATAACAAACTTTTCTATACATTATTTCCCATTTGTGGAAGGAGTCTCCAGTGTCAGTGTTTTAGAACATGTTTTCTGCCACAGGACAGGTTTTTTGTACTAACTTGACAAGATGTGATTTGCTTGTTTTGACTTTTTTAATTGTATTTGTTTTCTGAAGCAGACAGAAGGGAAGCTGTTTATAATTGCTAATAAAATAAATGAGAACATGTACTAACATGTTTGATGGATACTTTGCAAAACGTAACTAAGATTATAACATGTAGTTTATAAATAAATAAAAGATATATGACAAACTTGTGTCATATGGGGAAAAACACATTAAACATTCTCCTATAACAACATGACACATTGTGTTTTATTTCTTCTATTATAGAATATTTTAAAGGAGATGTTTATTTTACGTCTATATCTAAAAATGCAATAATGTACTGTAAGTTCCAGTTTCAGAATGGAAGCATTTTCTAAATATTTGCAGTACTGTGCAAAAGCTTTGAGCCACCCCATTTTTTTTCTTCATATTTTGCTTCAAAGAGCCAGACTTTCTTGTACTTTTAATGTAGTCTTGAGGAATAGTTCTCCAGGACTTTTTTGGCTTACATTTTCAGTCCAGTTCCTGTACCTGAGCAGTTTCAGAGTAATGTGTAATGTGAACTATGAATCATCCGAGCATAAAATGATGATGACAGACAATCAGGACGGTGATTAGTATACTGGTGATGATGGTTGGAACAGACGAGAGGAGAAATTTTAAGGTTCTTACATAAAAAAACAATTTTTACATGTAATTTTTAGCCAATTTGCAGTAATTTAATGAGTTTAATTAAATGTAATTTAATATGAAGAAATGAGGCGAGACCTTTGCAAAGTATTGTACATGACAAAATTATTTTCTTCAATCGAACACACTGGACTAATAATACAGTACATTTCATTTAAAGCATTAATTTATTTTTATTTTGTTTTTTATTATAAAATCGAAAAGTAGCACCCCCAATTTTGACAAAAGTCTGTGCAAAGTAGAACAATTACAACATACTGGGTTTTTATTATCACAAAGAAAATAAATCCTTAAATTGAGCTCAATTTTCATGCATTAAGAAAGAAAACACAATTTAGGAACCTATCCGAATTGAAGGCTTTTATCGCTCTGTTTGATGATGATGATGATGGTGCTTGTAATCTGTGCATGTAATATGTCTAACACTCATCACATGTGATAGACCCACAACTATTTACTGATCTTATTATTAGTTTATTTCTTTTCTAAAACATATGCCGTGTTATTTAAGGACATCACAGTGCTGGTGACACTGCATACCTAATTAGAGAGCTGTTGAAGCTACAGTAATGTTGCACATACGCACTGTAGTGCAGACCCAGAACCCTTCAAGATTATGACATCCAGAGTAATCAGTTACAATATGAGTGTTTGTAAATAATGACATCAGCAAGATGACCATAAACCATTAAGCGACTGTGGTAAATATTTGACTATAGAAATAGAACCAGAGTGGGAACAAATCCGTAATGTAAGGTGTATCAGCACTTTACTTTAAAACCAGACTCGAACGCGCAGAGCTGGCGCTTTCTTATCAGAGCTCGGCGACAGGGAATTTACAGACACGGCGTATGTTTTTGTTTGACGCATGTGGGCGTAAAAAACGCAAAAGTTCACATATGCATGCGAAAACATCAATATCACATTTCCTGTGGTATTAATTTCCTCTGAGACATGCTCACAAGCCAACACATTGAACATTAAAACCTCACTGAGCACCTTTAATAGCACTGTGTGGGTTGCTAGAAAGTGACAAGAGTCAGATGGACACTATTGTTCCGGAGTTTCATCTTATGTGTACACACACTATATAAAGTAACTAAGAGTTACCTGTTATAATCAGTAGTCTGTGCAGAACCACAAACTGGAATGTCTGGAAATTATTCTTAATATACAAAATGGTGAATATTATGTATATTCGTGGGGGAAAAAATACTTTGTACAGATCATATTGTATGCATTGCATTGCATGTTAGTTTTTCATTTTTTTTTCTTTGTGCAAAACTTTTGTAATAATCTTTGTTTCAAAGGAACACAGTATGTCATCACATCTCATTTCATCATATCGTATCTTGTTGGAAAGTTGCCCACTCACTTATGAAGACATGCACTTGCACACACACACACACACACATAGACACACACACACACACACAAACACACCGCCTACACATGTTTGCAAAGTTTGAGGTGTTGGCATGTGAAAATGACAGAAAGCTTAGTATGCCTCAATTATAATGCACAGTGCACAATTAAGAATGCAAGACATCACCGATCCTATATATCATTTACTTGTCTTTTAAAAACAATCGGGAAAAATCAGTGGGAAAGAAAACTTCTAGGCTTTCCACAGTGAGATCGCCATGCGAGGTGCATTGCCATTAGGGAACCATGTTGGAAATTTTCTCTTTTCTATCATCTCCTTTGTAAATTATTGAGCTCAATCGTTTACAACTCAGAATACCTGCGTGTCTTATCACATCTGATGACCTTTGAGGGAGCAGGATAAAGAAACACGGTATCCGCAGGTTTGCGTGGGTGGCGTGATGTGGTTTGTGATATTGTGTTCTTGTAAAGAAAGTCAACAACACACAAAAAAAGCACTTTCTCCACTTCTGCAGATCGAGGTTTGAAGCTGGTGAACGATTCAACTTGTCATCTTTTTTCAACCATGTCTGTGCGTAATGTTCTCATCAAGATGAGCATTAGTGCACTTTATTGCGAACTGTATACTGCAGAGATGGCACTTTGGTCTTTGGTTCTACTATTATAAAAATGATCAATAAAAAAAATACAATAACATGTTAAACCACAGGAGTTACAGTGAGAATCTAGAGACTTTCTTTATATACATACATACACACACATAGATATATATATTGAATTATGTGTGTGTGTGTGTGTGTGTGTGTGTTTGTGTGAATAAATATGAACACAAACATATATGTAAACACATACACATTCACCATGTTTGTGAAACTCATAATAGTAAAACAAGTAAAATTAAACTAATAATAAAATAAAAGGAAATGGGAAAAAAAGTGGAAACTGATTCAGACAAGATTCAGCCATATTGCCTGTTTTATGAACATATATATATATGAAAAATCTTACAGCATCAATCTTAGTAGTTTATGAAATAAGTCTCGGTAAATGCACACGAAAAGACTCTCCAAAAATAACTCTAATTAAAATAATAATAATAATAATAATAATAATAATAATAATATTACGACTATTGCTGTTGTTATTGTTATTATTATTATTTATTTAAAGTGACTGAATGGTTTGGGTTAATTTATACTGCCATCTAATGTCTGTGCTGCAAATAGCATCAGAATCTTTATCCCATTTACAAATAATTTATGTGTGCAACTGGATGAAGTCTAGTCAGATTAGAAGACAATGAAATTGATTTCACTTAGACTTAAAGAATATATACACTACCGTTCAAAAGTTTTAGAACACTTTCTAACTCCATGATGGTTCCTGATGTTTATTTCTTTCTACATTGT